>CAUVZT010000005.1:1200000-1800000 GCA_963556525.1 Cochlearia excelsa
AAGCACTCATGTTGCATGAAACTTTTGTTTAGAGTCCGACAAACCAGGTTGTTAGATGTTTAATAAGTTCATCAAACTTGTATAAAGCTCATTGAGGAACTTATAAGCAATCTTGTTACATGAAACTTGGTTTAGAGTCCTAGAAACACGTTGTTACATGTTTTATAAGTTCGTCAAACTTGTACAAAGCTCATTGAGACACTTATAATCACTTATGTTGCATGAAACTTGGTTTAGAGTCTTAGAAACACGTTGTTAGATGTTTCATAAGTTTGTCAAACTTGTACAAAGCTCATTGAGACACTTATAATCACTCGTGTTGCATGAAACTTGGTTTAGAGTCCTAGAAACGCGTTGTTAGATGTTTCATAAATTCGTCAAACTTGTACAAAGTTCTTTGAAACACTTATAAGCACTAATGTTTCATCAAACTTGGTTTAGATTCCTAGAAACGTGTTGTTAGATATTTCATTAGTTCGTCAAACTTGTACGAAGATCATTGAAGAACTTAGAAGCACTCATGTTGCATGAAACTTTTGTTTAGAGTCCTAGAAACCACGTTGTTACATGTTTCATAAATTTGTCAAACTTGTACAAAGCTCATTGAGACACTTATAATCAATTATGTTGCATGAAACTTGGTTTAGAGTCCTAGAAACGGGTTGTTAGATGTTTCATAAATTCGTCAAACTTGTACAAAGCTCATTGAGACACTTATAATCACCCTTGTTGCATGAAATTTGTTTTAGAGTCCTAGAAACGCGTTGTTAGATTTTTCATAAGTTCGTCAAACTTGTACGACGCTCATTGAGACACTTATAAGAATTCATGTTGTAGGAAACATGGTTTAGAGTCCTAAAAAACAAGCTGTTAGATGTTTCATAAGTTCGTCAAACTTGTACAAAGCTCATTGAGACACTTATAATCACTCATGTTGCATGAAACTTGGTTTAGAGTTCTAGAAACGCGTTGTTAGATGTTTCAAAAGTTAGTCAAACTTGTACAAAGCTCGTTGAGACACTTATAAACACTCATGTTGCATGAAACTAGGTTTAGAGTCCTAGAAACGCATTGTTAGATGTTTCTTTAGTTTGTCAAACTTATACAAAGCACATTGAGACACTTATAAGTACTCATGTTGCATGAAACTTGGTTTAGAGTCCTATAAATGCGTTGTTAGATATTTCATAAGTTCGTCAAACTTGTACAAAGCTCATTGAGACACTTGTAAGCACTCTTGTTGCATGAAACTTTGTTTAGAGTCCTACAAACGCATTGTTAGATGTTTCATAAGTTCGTAAAACTTGTACAAAGCTCATTGAGACACTTATAAACACTCATGTTGCATGAAACATGATTTAGAGTCTTAGAAACTGCGTTGTTAGATGTTTCATAAGTTCGTCAAACTTTAACAAAGCTCATTCAGGAACTTATAAGAACTCATGTTGCATGAAACTTGATTTAGAGTCCTAGAAACGCGTTGTTAGATGTTTCATAAATTCGTCAAACTTTTACAAATCTCATTGAGACACTTATAAGCACTAATGTTGCATGAAACTTGGTTTAGAGTAATAGAAACGCGTTTTTAGATGTTTCATTAGTTCGTGAAACTTGTACAAAGGTCATTGAGGAACTTAGAAGCACTCATGTTGCCTGAAACTTGGTTTAGAGTCCTAGAAACCACGTTGTTAGATGGTTTCATATGTTTGTCAAACTTGTACAAAGATCATTGAGACACTTATAATCACTCATGTTGCTTGAAACTTGGTTTAGAGTCCTAGAAACGCGTTGTTTGATGTTTCATAAGTTAGTCAAATTTGTACAAAGCTCATTGAGACACTTATAAGCACTCTTGTTGAATGAAACTTTGTTTAGAGTCCTAGAAACGTGTTGTTAGATATTTCATTAGTTCGTAAAACTTGTACAAAGCTAATTGAGGAAATTAGAAGTACTCATGTTGCATGAAAAATTTGTTTAGAGTCCTAGAAACCACATTGTTAGATGTTTCATAAGTTCGTCAAACTTGTATAAAGCTCATTGAGGAACTTATAAGCTCTCTTGTTACATGAAACGTGTTGTTAGATGTTTCATAAGTTTGTCAAACTTGTACAAAGCACATTGAAACACTTATAGGTACTCATGTTGCATGAAACTTGGTTTAGAGTCCTAGAAATGCGTTGTTAGATATTTCATAAGTTCGTCAAACTTGTACAAAGCACATTGAGACACTTGTAAGCACTCTTGTTGCATGACACTTTGTTTAGAGTCCTAGAAACGCGTTGTTAGATGTTTCATAAGTTCGTCAAACTTGTACAAAGCTCATTGAGACACTTATAAACACTCATGTTGCATGAAACATGATTTAGAGTCTTAGAAACCGCGTTGTTAGATGTTTCATAAGTTCGTCAAACTTTAACAAAGCTCATTCAGGAACTTATAAGAACTCATGTTGCATGAAACTTTATTTAGAGTCCTAGAAACGCGTTGTTAGATGTTTCATAAATTCGTCAAACTTTTACAAATCTCATTGATACACTTATA
Source organism: Cochlearia excelsa (assembly GCA_963556525.1). Lineage (NCBI taxonomy): Eukaryota > Viridiplantae > Streptophyta > Magnoliopsida > Brassicales > Brassicaceae > Cochlearia > Cochlearia excelsa. The sequence continues at coordinate 1,202,542 of CAUVZT010000005.1, forward strand.
AGCACTAATGTTGCATGAAACTTGGTTTAGAGTCATAGAAACGCGTTGTTAGATGTTTTATTAGTTCGTGAAACTTGTACAGAGGTCATTGAGGAACTTAGAAGCACTCATGTTGCCTGAAACTTTGTTTAGAGTCCTAGAAACCACGTTCTTAGATGGTTTCATATGTTTGTCAAAATTGTAAAAAGCTCATTGAGACACTTATAATCACTCATGTTGCATGAAACTTGGTTTAGAGTCCTAGAAACGCGTTGTTAATTGTTTCATAAGTTAGTCAAATTTGTACAAAGCTCATTGAGACACTTATAAGCACTCTTGTTGAATGAAACTTTGTTTAGAGTCCTAGAAACGGGTTGTTAGATATTTCATTAGTTCGTAAAACTTGTACAAAGCTCATTGAGGAACTTAGAAGTACTCATGTTGCATGAAAATTTTGTTTAGAGTCCTAGAAACCACATTGTTAGATGTTTCATAAGTTCGTCAAACTTGTATAAAGCTCATTGAGGAACTTATAAGCTCTCTTGTTACATGAAACGTGTTGTTAGAAGTTTCATAAGTTTTTCAAACTTGTACAAAGCACATTGAAACACTTATAAGTACTCATGTTGCATGAAACTTGGTTTAGAGTCCTAGAAATGCGTTGTTAGATATTTCATAAGTTCGTCAAACTTGTACAAAGCACATTGAGACACTTGTAAGCACTCTTGTTGCATGAAACTTTGTTTAGAGCCCTAGAAACGCGTTGTTAGATGTTTCATAAGTTCGTCAAACTTGTACAAAGCTCATTGAGACAGTTATAAACACTCATGTTGCATGAAACATGATTTAGAGTCTTAGAAACCGCGTTGTTAGATGTTTCATAAGTTCGTCAAACTTTAACAAAGCTCATTCAGGAACTTATAAGAACTCATGGTGCATGAAACTTGATTTAGAGTCCTAGAAACGCGTTGTTAGATGTTTCATAAATTCGTCACTTTTACAAATCTCATTGAGACACTTATAAGCACTAATGTTGCATGAAACTTGGTTTAGAGTCATAGAAACGCGTTGTTAGATGTTTCATAAGTTAGTCAAATTTGCACAAAGCTCATTGAGAAACTTATAATCACTAATGTTGCATGAAACTTGGTTTAGAGTCCTAGAAACGCGTTGTTAGATGTTTCGTAAGTTAGTCAAATTTGCACAAAGCTCATTGAGACACTTATAAGCACTCTTGTTGAATGAAACTTTGTTTAGAGTCCTGGAAACGCGTTGTTAGATATTTCATTAGTTCGTAAAACTTGTACAAAGCTCATTGAGGAACTTAGAAGTACTTATGTTGCATGAAAATTTTGTTTAGAGTCCTAGAAACCACTTTGTTAGATGTTTCATAAGTTCGTCAATCTTGTATAAAGGTCATTGAGGAACTTATAAGCTCTCTTGTTACATGAAACGTGTTGTTAGATGTTTCATAAGTTTTTTAAACTTGTACAAAGCACATTGAGACACTTATAAGTACTCATGTTGCATGAAACTTGGTTTAGAGTCCTAGAAATGTGTTGTTAAATATTTCATAAGTTCGTCAAACTTGTACAAAGCTCATTGAGACACTTGTAAGGACTCTTGTTGCATGAAACTTGGTTTAGAGTCATAGAAACGCGTTGTTAGATGTTTCATTAGTTCGTGAAACTTGTACAAAGGTCATTGAGGAACTTAGAAGCACTCATGTTGCCTAAAACTTGGTTTAGAGCCCTAGAAACCACGTTGTTAGATGGTTTCATATGTTTGTCAAACGTGTACAAAGCTCATTGAGACGCTTATAATCACTCATGTTGCATGAAACTTTGTTTAGAGTCCTAGAAACGCGTTGTTAGATGTTTCATAAGTTGGTAAAAGTTGTACAAAGCTCATTGAGACACTTATAATCACTCATGTTGCATGAAACTTTGTTTAGATGTTTCATTAGTTCGTCATACTTGTACGTAGCACATTGAAACACTTTTAATCACTCATGTTGCATAAAACTTGGTTTAGAGTCCTAGAAACGCATTGTTAGATGTTTCATAAGTTCGTCAAATTTGTACAAATCTCATTGAAATACTTATAAGACTTAATGTTGCATGAAACTTGGTTTAGATTCCTAGAAACGTGTTGTTAGATATTTCATTAGTTCGTAAAACTTGTACAAAGCTAATTGAGGAATTTAAAGCACTCATGTTGCATGAAAATTTTGTTTAGAGTCCTAGAAACCACGTTGTTAGATGTTTCATAACTTCGTCAAACTTGTATAAAGCTCATTGAGAAACTTATAGGCTCTCTTGTTACATGAAATGCGTTGTTAGATGTTTCATAAGTTTGTCAAACTTGTACAAAGCATATTGAGACACTTATAAGCACTCATGTTGCATGAAACTTGATTTAGAGTCCTAGAATTGCGTTGTTAGATATTTCATAAGTTTGTCAAACTTGTACAAAGCTCATTGAAACATTTATAAACACTAATGTTGCATGAAACTAGGTTTAAAGTCCTAGAAACGCATTGTTAGATGTTTCATTAGTTCGTGAAACTTGTACAAAGCTAATTGAGGAACTTAGAAGCACTCATGTTGCATGACTCTTTGGTTTAGAGTCCTAGAAACACGTTGATAGATGTTTCATAAGTTTGTCAAACTTTTACAAAGCTCATTGAAACACTTGTAAGCACTCTTGTTGCATGAAACGTTGTTTAGAGTCCTAGAAACGCGTTGTTAGATGTTTCATAAGTTCGTGAAACTTGTACAAAGCTCATTGAGACACTTGTAAGCACCCTTGTTGCATGAAACTTTGTTTAGAGTCCTAGAAATGCGTTGTTAGATGTTTCATAAGTTTGCCAAACTTGTACAAATCTCCTTGAGACATTTATAAACACTCATGTTGCATGAAACTTGGTTTAGAGTCCTAGAAACGCGTTGTTAGATGTTTCATAAGTTGGTCAAACTTGTACAAAGTTCATTCAGACACTTATATTCACTCATGTTGCATGAAACTTGGTTTAGAGTCCTAGAAACACGTTAGATGTTTCATAAGTTCTTCAAACTTGTACAAATCTCATTGAAGAACTTATAAACACTCATGGTTCATGAAATTTGGTTTAGAGTTCTAGAAACGCGTTGTTAGATGTTTCATAATTTCATGAAACTTGTAAAAACCTCATTACGGAACTTATAAGCACTCATGTTGCATGAAACTTGGTTTAGAGTCCTAGAACCACGTTGCTAGATGTTTCATAGGTTCGTTAAACTTGAACAAAGCACATTGAGACACTTATAAGCCCTTAGGTTGCATGAAACTTGGTTTAGAATCCTAGAAACGCGTTGTTAGATATTTTATAAGTTCATGAAACTTGTACAAAGCTCATTGAGGAACATATAAGCACTCATGTTGCATGAAACTTTGTTTAGAGTCCTAGAAACCCGTTGTTAGATCTTTCATAAGTTCGCCAAACTTGTACAAAGCACATTGAAACACTTATAAGCACTAATGTTCCATGAAACTTAGTTTAAAGTCCTAGAAACGCTTTGTTAGATATTTCATTAGTTCGTGAAACTTGTACAAAGCTCATTGAAAGACTTATAAACACTCATGTTGCATGAAACTTGGTATAGAGTTCTAGAAACGCGTTGTTAGATGTTTCATAATTTTGTGAAACATGTGCAAAGATCATTAAGGAACTTATAAGCACTCATGTTGCATGAAACTTGGTTTAGAGTCCTAGAAACGCGTTGTTAGATGTTTCATAAGTTCTTCAAACTTGTACAAAGCTCATTGATACATTTATAAGCACTCATGTTGCATGAAACTTGGTTTAGAGTCCTAGAAACCACGTTGCTAGATGTTTCATAAGTTCGTTAAACTTGAACAAAGCACATTGAGACACTTATAAGCAGTCAAGTTGCATGAAACTTGGTTTCGAATCCTAGAAACGCGTTGTTAGATATTTCATAAGTTCATGAAACTTGTACCAAGCTCATTTAGGAACATATAAGCACTCATGTTGCATGAAACATTGTTTAGAGTCTTAGAAACCCGTTTGTTAGATCTTTCATAAGTTCGTCAAACTTGTTCAAAGCTCATTGAAACACTTATAAGCACTAATGTTGCATGAAACTTAGTTTAGAGTCCTAGAAACGCGTTGTTAGATGTTTCATTAGTTCGTGAAACTTGTAACACTTATAAGCACTCTTGTTGCATGAAACTTGGTTTCGAGTCCTAGAAACCACGTTGTTAGATGTTTCATAAGTTCCACAATCTTGTATAAAGCTTATTGAGAAACTTACAATCACTCATGTTTTTGAAATTTGGATTAGAGTCCTAGAAACGCGTTGTTAGATTTTTCATAAGTGCGTCAAAATTGTACAAAGCTCATTAAGAAACTTATAAGCACTCATGTTGCATGAAACTTGGTTTAGAGTCCTAGAAATGCATTGTTAGATGTTTCATTAGTTCGTGAAACTTGTACAAAGCTCCTTGAGACACTTATAAACACTCATCTTGCATGAAACTTGGTTTAGAGTCCTAGAAACGCGTTGTTAGATGTTTTATAAGTTGAACAAACTTGTACAAAGCTCACTGTGACACTTATAAGCACTCATGTTGCATGAAACTTTGTTTAGGGTCTTAGAAACTACGTTGTTAGATGTTTCATAAGTTCCCCAGTCTTGTATAAAGCTTATTGAGACACTTAAAATCACTAATGTTGTATGAAACCTTGTTTAGAGTCCTAGAAACGCCTTGTTAGATGTTTCATAAGTTCGTCAAACTTGTACAAAGCTCATTGAGACACTTATAAGCAGTCTTGTTGAATGAAACTTTGTTTAGAGTCCTAGAAACACGTTGTTAGATGTTTCATAAGTTCGTAAAACTTGTACAAAGCTCATTGAGACACTTATAATCACTCATGTTGCATGAAACTTGGTTTAGAGTCTTAGAAACGCGTTGTTAGATGTTTCATAACTTCGCCAAACTTGTACAAAGCTCATTGAGACACTTATAAGCACTCATGTTACATGATATTTGGTTTAGATTCCTAGAAACCACGTTGTTAGATGTTTCATAAGTTCGTCAAACTTGTACAGAGAACATTGAGAAACTTATAAGAGCTCATGTTGCATGAAACTTGGTTTAGAGTTCTAGAAACGCGTTGTTAGATGTTTCATTAGTACGTCAAACTTGTACAGAGCTCATTGAAACGCTTTTAATCACTCATGTTGCATGAAACTTTGTTTAAAGTCCTAGAAACGCATTGTTAGATGTATCATAAGTTCGCCAAATTTGTAAAAAGCTCATTGAGACACTTATAAACACTCATGTTGCACGAAACTTGGTTTAGAGTCCTAGAAACGCGTTGTTAGATGTTTCATAAGTTCGTCAAACTTGTACAAAGCTCATTGAGACACTTATAAACACTCATGTTGCATGAAACTAGGTTTAGAGTCCTAGAAACGCATTGTTATATGTTTCATTAGTTGGTGAATCTTGTACAAAGCTAATTGAGGAACTTAGAAGCACTCATGTTGCATGAAACTTGGTTTAGAGTCCTAGAAAGACGTTGTTAGATGTTTCATAAGTTCGTGAAACTTGTACAAAGCTCAATGAGACACTTGTAAGCACTATTGTAGCATGAAACTTTGTTTAGAGACCTAGAAACGTGTTGTTAGATGTTTTATAAGTTCGCCAAACTTGTACAAAGCTCATTGAGACACTTATAAACACTCATGTTGCATGAAACTTGGTTTAGAGTCCTAGAAACGCGTTGTAAGATGTTTCATAAGTTCGTCAAACTTGTACAAAGCTCATTGAGACACTTATAATCACTCATGTTGCACGAAACTGTGTTTAGAGTCCTAGAAACGCGTTGTTAGATTATTCATAAGTTCGTGAAACTTGTCCGACGCTGATTGGGACACTTATAAGAATTCATGTTGCATGAAACTTGGGTTAGAGTCCTAAATAACACGTTGTTAGATGTTTCATAAGTTCGTCAAACTTGTACAAAGCACATTGAGACACTTATAAGCACTCATGTTGCATGAAACTTGGTTTAGAGTTCTAGAATAACTTTGTTAGATGTTTCATAAGTTCGTCAAACTTTTACAAAGCTCATTGAGACACTTATAAACACTCATGTTGCATGAAACTAGGTTTAGAGTCTTAGAAACGCATTGTTAGATGTTTCATTAGTTCGTGAAACTTGTACAAAGCTAATTGAGGAACTTAGAAGCACTCATGTTGCATGAAACTTGGTTTAGAGTCCTAGAAACACGTTCTTAGATGTTTCATAAGTTCGTCAAACTTGTACAAAGCTCATTGAGACACTTGTAAGCACTCTTGTTGCATGAAACTTTGTTTAGAGTCCTAGAAACGCGTTGTTAGATGTTTCATAAGTTCGCCAAACTTGTAAAAAGCTCATTGAGACACTTACAAACACTTATGTTTCATCAAACTTGGTTTAGAGTCCTAGAAACGCGTTGTTAGATGTTTCCTAAGTTCGTCAAACTTTTACAAAACTCATCGAGACACTTATAATCACTCATGTTGCATGAAACTTGGTTTAGAGTCCTAGAAACATGTTGTTAGATGTTTCATAAGTTCGTCAAACTTGTAGAAAGCTCATTGAGACACTTATAATCAATTATGTTGCATGAAACTTGGTTTAGAGTCCTAGAAACGGGTTGTTAGATGTTTCATAAGGTCGTCAAACTTGTACAAAGCTCATTGAGACACTTATAATCACCCTTGTTGCATGAAATTTGGTTTAGAGTCCTAGAAACGCGTTGTTAGATTTTTCATAAGTTCGTCAAACTTGTACGACGCTCATTGAGACACTTAGAAGAATTCATGTTTTAGGAAACATGGTTTAGAGTCCTAAAAAACAAGTTGTTAGATGTTTCATAAGTTCGTCAAACTTGTACAAAGCTCATTGAGACACTTATAATCACTCTTGTTGCATGAAACTTGGTTTACAGTTCTAGAAACGCGTTGTTAGATGTTTCATAAGTTAGTCAAACTTGTACAAAGCTCGTTGAGACACTTATAAACACTCATGTTGCATGAAACTAGGTTTAGAGTCCTAGAAACGCATTGTTAGATGTTTCATTAGTTCGTGACACTTGTAAAAAGCTAATTGAGGAACTTAGAAGCACTCATGTTGCATGAAACTTGGTTTAGAGTCCTAGAAACGCATTTTTAGATGTTTCATAAGTTCCTCAAACTTGAACAAAGCTCATTGAGGAACTTATAAGCATTCATGTTGCATGAAACTTTGTTTAGAGTCCTAGAAACGCGTTGTTAGATGTTTCATAAGTTCGTCAAACTTGTAGAAAGCTCATTGAGACACTTATAAGCACTCTTGTTGAATGAAACTTTGTTTAGAGTCCTAGAAACGCGTTGTTAGATGTTTCATAAGTTCGTGAAACTTGTACAAAGCTCATTGAGACACTTACAAATTACTCATGTTGCATGAAATTTGGTTTAGAGTCCTGAAATCCGTTGTTAGATGTTTCATAAGTTCGTCAAACTTGTACAAAGCTCATTGAGACACTTGTAAGCACTCTTGTTGCATGAAACTTTGTTTAGAGTCCTACAAACGCATTGTTAGATGTTTCATAAGTTCGCCAAACTTGTACAAAGCTCATTGAGACACTTATAAACACTCATGTTGCACGAAACTTGGTTTAGAGTCCTAGAAACGCGTTGTTAGATGTTTCATAATTTCGTAAAACTTGTACAAAGCTCATTGAGACAATTATAAGCACTAATGTTGCATGAATTTTGGTTTAGAGTCCTAGAAACGCGTTGTTAGATGTTTCATAATTTCGTAAAACTTGTACAAAGCTCATTGAGACACTTATAAGCACTAATGTTGCATGAATTTTGGTTTAGAGTCCTAGAAACGCGTTGTTAGATGTTTCATAAGTTCGTGAAACTTGTACTACGCTCATTGAGACACTTATAAGAATTCATGTTTCAAGAAAATTGGTTTAGAGTCCTAAAAAACACGTTGTTAGATGTTTCATAATTTTGTCAAACTTGTACAAAGCACATTGAGACAGTTATAAGCAATCATGTTGCATGAAACTTTGTTTAGAGTACTAGAAACGCGTTGTTAGATGTTTCATAAGTTCGTCAAACTTGTACAAAGCTCATTGAGACACTTATAATCACTCATGTTGCATGAAACTTGGTTTAGAGTCCTCGAAACACGTTGTTAGATGTTTCATAAGTTCGTCAAACTTGTAGAAAGCTCATTGAGACACTTATAAGCACTCTTGTTGAATGAAACTTTGTTTAGAGTCCTAGAAACGCGTTGTTAGATGTTTCATAAGTTCGTGAAACTTGTACAAAGCTCATTGAGACACTTACAAATTACTCATGTTGCATGAAATTTGGTTTAGAGTCCTAGAAACCCGTTGTTAGATGTTTCATAAGTTCGTCAAACTTGTACAAATCTCATTGAGAAACTTGTACAAAGCTCATTGAGACACTTGTAAGCACTCTTATTGCATGAAACTTTGTTTAGAGTCCTAGAAACGCATTGTTAGATGTTTCATAAGTTCGCCAAACTTGTACAAATCTCATTGAGAAACTTATAAACACTCATGTTGCACGAAACTTGGTTTAGAGTCCTAGAAACGCGTTGTTAGATGTTTCATAATTTCGTAACACTTGTACAAAGCTCATTGAGACACTTATAAGCACTAATGTTGCATGAATTTTGGTTTAGAGTCCTAGAAACGCGTTGTTAGATGTTTCATAAGTTCGTGAAACTTGTACTACGCTCATTGAGACACTTATAAGAATTCATGTTGCAAGAAAATTGGTTTAGAGTCCTAAAAAACACGTTGTTAGATGTTTCATAATTTTGTCAAACTTGTACAAAGCAAATTGAGACACTTATAAGCAATCATGTTACATGAAACTTGGTTTAGAGTCCTAGAAACGCGTTGTTAGATGTTTCATAAGTTCGTCAAACTTGTACAAAGCTCAATCAGACACTTATAATCACTCATGTTGCATCAAACTTGGTTTATTGTCCTAGAAACGCGTTGTTAGATGTTTCATTAGTTCGTGAAACTTGTACAAAGCTCATTGAAAGACTTATAAGCACTCATGTTGCATGAAACTTGGTTTAGAGTCTTAGAAACGTGTTGTTAGATGTTTCATAAGTTCGTCAAACTTGTACAAAGCTCATTGATACATTTATAAGCACTCATGTTGCATGAAACTTGGTTTAGAGTCCTAGAAACGCGTTGTTAGATGTTTCATAAGTTCGTCAAACTTGTACAAAGCACATTGAGACACTTATAAACACTCATGGTGCACGAAACTTGGTTTAGAGTCCTAGAAACGCGTTGTTAGATGTTTCATAAGTTCGTCAAACTTGTAGAAAGCTAATTGAGACACTTATAAACACTCATGTTGCATGAAACTAGGTTGAGAGTCCTAGAAACGCATTGTTAGATGTTTCATTAGTTCGTGAAACTTGTACAAAGCTCCTTGAGACACTTATAAACACTCAAGTTTCATGAAACTTGGTTTAGAGTCCTAGAAACGCGTTGTTAGATGTTTCATAAGTTGGTCAAACTTGTACAAAGCTCATTGAAACACTTGTAAGCACTCTTGTTTCATAACTTTGCCAAACTTTCACAAAGCTCATTGAGACACTTATAAACACTCATGTTGCATGAAACTTGGTTTATAGTCTTAGAAACGCGTTGTTAGATGTTTCATAAGTTCGTCAAACTTGTACAAATCTCATTCAGACACTTATAATCACTCATGATGCATGAAACTCGGTTTAGAGTCCTAGAAACCACGTTGCTAGATGTTTCATAAGTTCGTCAAACTTGTACAAAGCACATTGAGGCACTTATAAGCACTCATGTTTCATGAAACTTGGTTTAGAGTTCTAGAAATGCATTGTTAGATGTTTCATAAGTTCATCAAACTTGTACAAAGCTCATTGAGGAACTTATAAGCATTCATGTTGCATGAAACTTTGTTTAGAGTCCTAGAAACGCGTTTTTTAGATGTTTCATAAGTTCGTCAAACTTGTACAAAGCTCATTGAAACACTTATAAGCACTAATGTTGCATGAAAATTGGTTTAAAGTCCTAGAAACCCGTTGTTAGATATTTAATTAGTTCGTCAAACTTGTACAAAGCTCATTGAGGAACTTAGAAGCACTCATGTTGCATGAAACTTTTGTTTAGAGTCCTAGAAACCACGTTGTTAGATGTTTAACAAGTTCATCAAACTTGTATAAAGCTCATTTAATAACTTATAAGCAATCTTGTTACATGAAACTTGGTTTAGAGTCCTAGAAACACGTTGTTACGTGTTTTATAAGTTCGTCAAACTTGTACAAAGCTCATTGAGACACTTATAATCACTTATGTTGCATGAAACTTGGTTTAGAGTCCTAGAAACGCATTGTTAGATGTTTCATAAGTTTGTCAAACTTATACAAAGCTCATTGAGACACTTATAATCACTCGTGCTGCATGAAACTTGGTTTAGAGTCCTAGAAACGCGTTGTTAGATGTTTCATAAGTTCGTCAAACTTGTACAAAGCTCTTTGAAACACTTATAATCACCCTTGTTGCATGAAATTTGGTTTAGAGTTCTAGAAACGCGTTGTTAGATTTTTTATAAGTTCGTCAAACTTGTACGACGCTCATTGAGACACTTATAAGAATTCATGTTGTAGGAAACATGGTTTAGAGTCCTAAAAACAAGTTGTTAAATGTTTCATAAGTTCGTCAAACTTGTATCAAGCTCATTGAGACACTTATAATCACTCATGTTGCATGAAACTTGGATTAGAGTTCTAGAAACGTGTTGTTAGATGTTTCATAAGTTAGTCAAACTTGTACAAAGCTCGTTCAAACACTTATAAACACTCATGTTGCATGAAACTAGGTTTAGTGTCCTAGAAACGCATTGTTAGATGTTTCATTAGTTCGTGACACTTGTAAAAAGCTAATTGAAGATCTTAGAAGCACTCATGTTGCATGAAACTTGGTTTAGAGTCCTAGTAACACGGTGTTAGATGTTTCATAAGTTCGTCAAACTTGTACAAAGCTCATTAAGACACTTGTAAGCACTCTTGTTGCATGAAACTTTGTTTAGAGTCCTAGAAACGCGTTGTTAGATGTTTCATAAATTCGCCAAACTTGTTTAAAGCTCATTGAGACACTTATAAACACTCATGTTGCATGAAACTTGGTTTAGAGTCCTAGAAACGTGTTGTTAGATGTTTCATAAGTTCGTCAAACTTGTACAAAGCTCATTGAGAAATTTAAAAGTACTCATGTTACATGAAACTTGGTTTAGAGTCCTAGAAACGCGTTGTTAGATGTTTCATAAGTTCGTCAAACTTGTACAAAGCTCATTGAAACACTTATAAGCAATAATGTTGCATGAAAATTGGTTTTAAGTCCTAGAAACGCGTTGTTAGATATTTCATTAGTTCGTCAAACTTGTACAAAGCTCATCGAGGAACTTAGAAGCACTCATGTTGCATGAAACTTTTGTTTAGAGTCCTACAAACCAGGTTGTTAGATGTTTAATAAGTTCATCAAACTTGTATAAAGCTCATTGAGGAACTTATAAGCAATCTTGTTACATGAAACTTGGTTTAGAGTCCTAGAAACACGTTGTTACATGTTTTATAAGTTCGTCAAACTTGTACAAAGCTCATTGAGACACTTATAATCACTTATGTTGCATGAAACTTGGTTTAGAGTCCTAGAAACGCGTTGTTAGATGTTTCATAAATTCGTCAAACTTGTACAAAGCTCTTTGAAACACTTATAAGCACTAATGTTTCATCAAACTTGGTTTACATTCCTAGAAACGTGTTGTTAGATATTTCATTAGTTCGTCAAACTTGTACGAAGATCATTGAAGAACTTAGAAGCACTCATGTTGCATGAAACTTTTGTTTAGAGTCCTAGAAACCACGTTGTTACATGTTTCATAAATTCGTCAAACTTGTACAAAGCTCATTGAGACACTTATAATCAATTATGTTGCATGAAACTTGGTTTAGAGTCCTAGAAACGGGTTGTTAGATGTTTCATAAATTCGTCAAACTTGTACAAAGCTCATTGAGACACTTATAATCACCCTTGTTGCATGAAATTTGTTTTAGAGTCCTAGAAACGCGTTGTTAGATTTTTCGTAAGTTCGTCAGACTTGTACGACGCTCATTGAGACATTTATAAGAATTCATGTTGTAGGAAACATGGTTTAGAGTCCTAAAAAGATGTTTCATAAGTTCGTCAAACTTGTACAAAGCTCATTGAGACACTTATAATCACTCATGTTGCATGAAACTTGGTTTAGAGTTCTAGAAACGCGTTGTTAGATGTTTCAAAAGTTAGTCAAACTTGTACAAAGCTCGTTGAGACACTTATAAACACTCATGTTGCATGAAACTAGGTTTAGAGTCCTAGAAACGCATTGTTAGATGTTTCTTTAGTTCGTGACACTTGTACAAAGCTAATTGACGAACTTAGAAGCACTCATGTTGCATGAAACTTGGTTTAGAGTCCTAGAAACACGTTGTTAGATGTTTCATAAGTTCGTCAAACTTGTACAAAGCTCATTAAGAAACTTGTAAGCACTCTTGTTGCATGAAACTTTGTTTAGAGTCCTAGAAACGCGTTGTTAGATGTTTCATAAATTCGCCAAACTTGTACAAAGCTCATTGAGACACTTATAAACACTCATGTTTCATGAAACTTGGTTTAGATTCCTAGAAACGCGTTGTTAGATGTTTCATAAGTTCGTCAAACTTGTACAAAGCTCATTGAGACACTTATAATCACTCATGTTGCATGAAACATGGTTTAGAGTCCTAGAAACACGTTGTTAGATGTTTCATAAGTTCGTCAAACTTGTACAAAGCTCATTGAGACATTTATAAGCACTCATGTTGAATAAAGGTTTAGAGTGCTAGAAATCTCGTTGTTAGATGTTTCATAAGTTTGTCAAACTTGTAAAAAGAACATTGAGAATTTTATAAGCACTCATGTTGCCTGAAACTTGGTTTAGAGTCCTAGAAACGCGTTGTTAGATGTTTCGTAAGTTCGTGAAACTTGTACAAAGCTCATTGAGGAACTTATAAGCATTCATGTTGCATGAAACTTTGTTTAGAGTCCTAGAAACGCGTTGTTAGATGTTTCATAAGTTCGTCAAACTTGTACAAAGCTCATTGAAACACTTAGAAGCACTCATGTTGCATGAAACTTTTGTTTAGATTCCTAGAAACCACGTTGTTAGATGTTTCATAAGTTCATCAAAATTTTATAAAGCTCATTCAGGAACTTATAAGCAATCTTGTTACATGAAACTTGGTTTAAAGTCCTAGAAACACGTGGTTACATGTTTCATAAGTTCGTCAAACTTGTACAAAGCTCATTGAGACATTTATAATCACTTATGTTGCATGAAACATGGTTTAGAGTCCTAAAAACACATTGTTAGATGTTTCATAAGTTCGTCAAACTTGTACAAAGCACATTGAGACACTTATAAGCAATCATGTTTCTTGAAACTTGGTTTAGAGTCCTAGAAACGCGTTGTTAGATGTTTCATAAGTTCGTCAAACTTGTACAAAGCTCATTGAGAAACTTATAAACAGTCATGTTGCATGAAACTAGGTTTGGAGTCCTAGAAACGCATTGTTAGATGTTTCATTAGTTCGTGAAGCTTTTACAAAGCTAATTGAGGAACTTAGAAGCACTCATGTTGCATGAAACTTGGTTTAGAGTCCTAGAAACACGTTGTTAGATGTTTCATAAGTTCGTCAAACTTGTACAAAGCTCATTGAGACACTTGTAAGCACTCTTGTTGCATGAAACTTTGTTTAGAGTCCTAGAAACGGGTTGTAAGATGTTTCATACGTTCGCCAAACTTATACAAAGCTCATTGAGACACTTATAAACACTCATGTTGAATGAAACTTGGTTGAAAGTCCTAGAAACGCGTTGTTAGATGTTTCATAAGTTCGTCAATCTTGTACAAAGCTCATTCAGACACTTATAATCACTCCTGTTGCATCAAACTTGGTTTATTGTCCTAGAAACGCGTTGTTAGATGTTTCATTAGTTCGTGAAACTAATACAAAGCTCATTGAAAGACTTATATACACTCATGTTGCATGAAACTTGTTTTAGAGTTCTAGAAACCACGTTGTTAGATGTTTCATAATTTCGTGAAACTTGTGAAAAGCTCATTAAATAACTTATAAGCACTCATGTTGCATGAAACTTGGGTTAGAGTCTTAGAAACGCGTTGTTAGATGTTTCATAAGGTTTTCAAACTTGTACAAAGCTCATTGATACATTTATAAGCACTCATGTTGCATGAAACTTAGTTTAGAGTCCTAGAAACGCGTTGTTAGATGTTTCATAAGTTCGTCAAACTTGTACAAAGCACATTGAGACACTTATAAGCACTCATGTTGCATGAAACTTTTTTTAGAGTTCTAGAAACGCTTTGTTAGAGGTTTCATAAGTTCGTGAAACTTGTACGACGCTCATTGAGACACTTTTAAGAATTCATGTTGCAGGAAACTTGGTTTAGATTCCTAAAACACACGTTGTTAGATGTTTCATAAGTTCGCCTAACTTGTACAAAGCACATTGGGACACTTATAAGCACTCATGTTGCATGAAACTAGGTTTAGAGTCCTATAAACCACGTTGTTAGATGTTTCATAAGTTCGTGAAACTTGTAAAAAGCTCATTGAGGAACTTATAAGCACTCATGTTTCATGAAACTTGGTTTAGAGTCGTAGAATCACGTTGTTAAATGTTTCATAAATTCTTCAAACTTGTACAAAGCTCATTGAGACAATTGTAAGCACTCGTGTAGCATTAAAATTGGTTTAGATTCCTAGAAACGCGTTGTTAGATATTTCATAAGTTCGTCAAACTTTAACAAAGCTCATTGAGGAACTTATAAGAACTCATGTTGCATGAAACTTGGTTTAGAGTCCTAGAAACGCGTTGTTAGATGTTTCATAATTTCGTCAAACGTGTACAAAGATCATTGAGACACTTATAAGCACTAATGTTGCATGAAATTTGGTTTAGAGTCCTAGAAACGCGTTGTTAGATGTTTCATAAGTTCGTGAAACGTGTAAAACGCTCATTGAGACACTTATAAGAATTCATGTTGCAAGAAACTTGGTTTAGAGTCCTAAAAACACGTTGTTAGATGTTTTATAAGTTCGTCAAACTTGTACAAAGCAGATTGAGACACTTATAAGCAATCATGTTTCTTGAAACTTGGTTTAGAGTCCTAGAAACGCGTTGTTAGATGTTTCATAAGTTCGTCAAACTTGTACAAAGCTCATTGAGACACTTATAAACAGTCATGTTGAATGAAACTAGGTTTGGAGTCCTAGAAACGCATTGTTAGATGTTTCATTAGTTCGTGAAGCTTGTACAAAGGTAATTGAGGAACTTAGAAGCACTCATGTTGCATGAAACTTGGTTTAGAGTCCTAGAAACACGTTGTTAGATGTTTCATAAGTTCGTCAAACTTGTACAAAGCTCATTGAGACACTAGTAAGCACTCTTGTTGCATGAAACTTTGTTTAGAGTTCTAGAAACGGGTTGTTAGATGTTTCATAAGTTCGCCAAACTTGTACAAAGCTCATTGAGACACTTATAAAGCCTCATGTTGAAGGAAACTTGGTTTAGAGTCCTAGAAACGCGTTGTTAGATGTTTCATATGTTCGTCAAACTTGTACAAAGCTCATTCAGACACTTATAATCACTCATGTTGCATCAAACTTGGTTTATTGTCCTAGAAACGCGTTGTTAGATGTTTCATTAGTTCGTGAAACTTGTGCAAAGCTCATTAAGGAACTTATAAGCACTCAATTTGCATGAAACTTGGTTTAAAGTCTTAGAAACGCTTTGTTAGATGTTTCATAAGTTTTTCAAATTTGTACAAAACTCATTGATACATTTATAAGCACTCATGTTGCATGAAACTTGGTTTAGAGTCCTAGAAACGCGTTGTTAGATGTTTCATAAGTTCGTCAAACTTGAATAAAGCACATTGAGACACTTATAAGCACTCATGTTGCATGAAACTCTGTTAAGAGTCCTAGAAACGTGTTGTTAGATATTTCATAAGTTCGTGAAACTTGTACGACGCTCATTGAGACACTTTTAAGAATTCATGTTGCAGGAAACTTGGTTTAGAGTCCTAAAACCACGTTGTTAGATGTTTCATAGGTTCCTCAAAATTGTACAAAGCACATTGAGACACTTATAAGCACTCATGTTGCATGAAACTTGGTTTAGAGTTCTAGAATAGCGTTGTTAGATGTTTCATAAGTTCGTCAAACTTGTACAAAGCACATTGAGGCACTTATAAGCACTCATGTTGCGTGAAACTTGGTTTAGAGTCCTAGAAACGCATTGTTAGACGTTTCATAAGTTCGTCAAACTTGTACAAAGCTCATTGAGGAACTTATAAGCATTCATGTTGCATGAAACTTTGTTTACAGTCCTACAAACCCGTTGTTAGATGTTTTATAAATTCGTCAAACTTGTACAAAGATCATTGAAACACTTATAAGCACTAATGTTGCATAAAACATTGTTTAAAGTCCTAGAAACGCGTTGTTAGATATTTCATTAGTTCGTCAAACTTGTACAAAGATCATTCAGGAACTTAGAAGCACTCATGTTGCATGAAACTTTTGTTTAGAGTCCTAGAAACCACGTTGTTAGATGTTTAATAAGTTCATCAAATTTGTATAAAGCTCATTGAGTAACATATAAGCAATCTTGTTATATGAAACTTGGTTTAGAGTCCTAGAAACACGTCGTTACATGTTTCATAAGTTCGTCAAACTTGCACAAAGCTCATTGAGGCACTTATAATCACTTATGTTGTATGAAACTTGGTTTAGAGTCCTAGAAACGCGTTGTTAGATGTTTCATAAGTTCGTCAAACTTGCACAAAGCTCATTGAGACACTTATAATCACTTATGTTGTATGAAACTTGGTTTAGAGTCCTAGAAACGCGTTGTTAGATGTTTCATAAGTTTGTCAAACTTGTACAAAGCTCATTGAAACACTTATAATCACTCATGTTGCATGAAACTTGGTTTAGAGTCCTAGAAACGCGTTGTTAGATATTTCATAAGTTCGTCAAACTTGTACAAAGCTCTTTGAAACACTTATAAACACTAATGTTGCATGAAACTAGGTTTAATGTCCTAGAAACGGGTTGTTAGATATTTCATTAGTTCTTCAAACATTTACAAAGCTCATTGAGACACTGATAAACACTCATGTTGCGTGAAACTTGGTTTAGAGTCCTAGAAACGCGTTGTTAGATGTTTCATAAGTTCGTCAAACTTGTACAAAGCTCATTTAGACACTTATAAACACTCATGTTGCATGAAACTTGGTTTAGAGTCCTAGAAACACGTTGTTCGATGTTTCATAAGTTCGTCAAACTTGTACGAAGCTCATTGATAAATTTATAAGCACTCATGTTGCATGAAACTTGGTTTAGATTTCTAGAAACCACGTTGCTAGATGTTTCATAAGTTCGTCAAACTTGTACAAAGCACATTGAGGCACTTATAAGCACTAATGTTGCATGAAACTTTGTTTAGAGTCCTAGAAACACGTTGTTAGATGTTTCATAAGTTTGACAAACTTGTACAAAGCTCTTTGAAACACTTATAAGCACTAATGTTGCATGAAACTTGGTTTGAAGTCCTAGAAACGTGTTGTTAGATATTTCATTAGTTCGTCAAACTTGTACAAAGCTCATTGAGGAACTTAGAAGCACTCATGTTGCAAGAAACTTTTGTTTAGAGTCCTAGAAACCACGTTGTTAGATGTTTAATAAGGTCATCAAACTTGTATAAAGCTCATTGAGGAACTTATAAGCAATCTTGTTACATGAAACTTGGTTTAGAGTCCTAGAAACACGTTGTTACATGTTTCATAAGTTCGTCAAACTTGTACAAAGCTCATTGAGACACTTATAATTACTCATGTTGCATGAAACTTGGTTTTGAGTCCTAGAAACTCGTTTTTAGATGTTTAGTAAGTTCGTCAAACTTGTACAAAGCACATTGAGACACTTATAAGCACTCATGTTGAATGAAACTTGGTTTAGAGTCCTAGAAATGTGTTGTTAGATGTTTCATAAGTTCGTGAAACTTGTACGACGCTCATTGAGACACTTATAAGAATTCATGTTGCGGGAAACTTGGTTTAGAATCCTAAAAAACACGTTGTTAGATGTTTCATAAGTTAGTCAAACTTGTAAAAAGCACATTGAGACACTTATAAGCACTCATGTTGCATGAAACTTGGTTTAGAGTTCTATAATAGCGTTGTTAGATGTTTCATAAGTTCGTGAAACTTGTACAAAGCTCATTGAGACACTTATAAACACTCATGTTGCATGAAACTACGTTTAGAGTCCTAGAAACGCATTGTTAGATGTTTCATTAGTTCGTGAAACTTGTACAAAGCTAATTGAGGAACTTAGAAGCACTCATGTTCCATGAAACTTGGTTTAGAGTCCTAGAAACACGTTATTAGATGTTTCATAAGTTCGCCAAACTTGTACAAAGCTCATTGAGACACTTGTAAGCACTCTTGTTGCATGAAACTTTGTTTAGAGTCCTAGAAACGTGTTGTTAGATGTTTCATAAGTTCGCCAAACTTTTACAAAGTTCATTGAGACACTTATAAACACTCATGATGCATGAAAATTAGTTTAGAGTCCTAGAAACGCGTTGTTAGATGTTTCATAAGTTCGTCAAACTTGTACAAAGCTCATATAGATACTTATAATCACTCATGTTGCATGAAACTTGGTTTAGAGTCCTAGAAACACGTTGTTAGATGTTTCATAAGTTCGTCAAACTTGTACAAAGCTCATTGAGAAATTTATAAGCACTCATGTTGCATGAAACTTGGTTTAGAGTCCTAGACACCACGTTGCTAGATGTTTCATAAGTTCGTCAAACTTGAACAAAGCACATTGAGGCACTTATAAGCACTCATGTTGCATGAAACTTGGTTTAGAGTCCTAGAAACGTGTTGTTAGATGTTTCATAAGTTCGTCAAACTTGTACAAAGCTCATTGACAAACTTATAAGCATTCATGTTGCATGAAACTTTGTTTAGAGTCCTAGAAATGCGTTGTTAGATGATTCATAAGTTCGTAAAACTTGTAAAAAGCTCATTGAAACACTTATAAGCACTAATGTTGCATGAAACTTGGTTTAAAGTCCTAGAAACGCGTTGTTAGATGTTTCATAAGTTAGTCAAACTTGTACAAAGCTCATTGTGGAACTTAGAAGCACTCATGTTGCATGAAACTTTTGTATAGAGTCCTAGAAACCACGTTGTTAGATGTTTCATAAGTTCATCAAACTTTTATAAAGCTCATTGAGGAATTATAAGCACTCTAGTTACATGAAACTTGGTTTAGAGTCCTAGAAACACGTTGTCACATGTTTCATAAGTTCGTAAAACTTGTACAAAGTTCATTGAAACACTTATAAGCACTAATGTTGCATGAAACTTGGTTTAAAGTCCTAGAAACGCGTTGTTAGATGTTTCATAAGTTAGTCAAACTTGTACAAAGCTCATTGAGGAACTTAGAAGCACTCATGTTGCATGAAACTTTTGTTTAGAGTCCTAGAAACCACGTTGTTAGATGTTTCATAAGTTCATCAAACTTTTATAAAGCTCATTGAGGAATTTATAAGCACTCTAGTTACATAAAACTTGGTTTAGAGTCCTAGAAAAACGTTGTTACATGTTTCATAAGTTCGTCAAACTTGTACAAAGCTCATTGAGACACTTATAATCACTTATATATGTTGCATGAAACTTGGTTTAGAGTCCTAGAAACCCGTTGTTAGATGTTTCATAAGTTTGTCAATCTTTTACAAAGCTCGTTGAGACACTTATAATCACTCATGTTGCATGAAACTTGGTTTAGAGTCCTAGAAACGCGTTGTAAGATGTTTCATAAGTTCGTCAAACTTGTACAAAGCTCTTTGAAACACTTATAAGCACTAATGTTGCATGAAACTTGGTTTAGAGTCCTAGAAACGCGTTGTTAGATATTTTATTAGTTCGTCAAACTTGTACAAAGCTCATTGAGGAACTTAGAAGCACTCATGTTGTATGAAACTTTTGTTTAGAGTCCTAGAAACCACGTTGTTACATGTTTCATAAATTTGTCAAACTTGTACAAAGCTCATTGAGACACTTATAATCAATTATGTTCCATGAAACTTGGTTTAGAGTCATAGAAACGGGTTGTTAGATGTTTCATAAGTTTGTCAAACTTGTACAAAGCTCATTGAGACACTTATAATCACTCTTGTTGCATGAAATTTGGTTTAGAGTCCTAGAAACGCGTTGTTAGAGGTTTCATAAGTTCGTCAAACTTGTACGACGCTCATTGAGACACTTATAAGAATTCATGTTGCAGGAAACTTGGTTTAGAGTCCTAAAAACACGTTGTTAGATGTTTCATAAGTTCGTCAAACTCGTAAAAAGCACATTGAGACACTTATAAGCACTCATGTTGCAGGAAACTTGGTTTAGAGTCCTAGAAACGCGTTGTTGGATGTTTCATAAGTTCGTCAAACTTGTACAAAGCTCATCGAGACACTTCTAAACACTCATGTTGCATGAAACTAGGTTGAGTCCTAGAAATGCATTGTTAGATGTTACATTAGTTCGTGAAATTTGTACAAAGGTAATTGAGGAACTTAGAAGCACTCATGTTCCATGAAACTTGGTTTAGAGTCCTAGAGACACGTTGTTAGATGTTTCATAAATTCGCCAAACTTGTACAAAGCTCATTGAGACACTTGTAAGCACTCTTGTTGCATGAAACTTGGTTTAGAGTCCTAGAAACATGTTGTTAGATGTTTCATAAGTTCGTCAAACTTGTACAAAACTCATTGAGAAATTTATAAGAACTCATGTTGCATGAAACTTGGTTTAGAGTCCTAGAAACCACGTTGCTAGATGTTTCATTAGTTCGTCAAACTTGTACAAAGCACATTGAGGCACTTATAAGCACTCATGTTGCATGAAACTTGGTTTAGAGTCCTAGAAACGCGTTGTTAGATGTTTCGTAAGTTCGTCAAACTTGTACAAAGCTCATTGACAAACTTATAAGCATTCATGTTGCATGAAACTTTGTTTAGAGTCTTAGAAATTCGTTGTTAGATGTTTCATATGTTCGTAAAACTTGTACAAAACTCATTGAAACACTTATAAGCACTAATATTGCATGAAACTTGGTTTAAAGTCCTAGAAACGCGTTGTTAGATGAATCATAAGTTAGTCAAACTTGTACAAAGCTCATTGAGGAACTTAAAAGCACTCATGTTGCATGAAACTTTTGTTTAGAGTCCTAGAAACCACGTTGTTAGATGTTTCATAAGTTCATCAAACTTTTATAAAGCTCATTGAGGAATTTATAAGCAATCTAGTTACATGAAACTTGGTTTAGAGTCCTAGAAACACGTTGTTACATGTTTCATAAGTTCGTCAAACTTGTACAAAGCTCATTGAGACACTTATAATTACTTATGTTGCATGAAACTTGGTTTAGAGTCTTAGAAACCCGTTGTTAGATGTTTCATAAGTTTGTCAAACTTGTACAAAGCTCATTGAGACACTTATAATCACTCATGTTGCATGAAACTTGGTTTAGAGTCCTAGAAACGCGTTGTAAGATGTTTCATAAGTTCGTCAAACTTGTACAAAGTTCTTTGAAACACTTATAAGCACTAATGTTGCATGAACCTTGGTTTAGAGTCCTAGAAACGCGTTGTTAGATATTTTATTAGTTCGTCAAACTTGTACAAAGCTCATTGAGGAACTTAGAAGCACTCATGTTGTATGAAACTTTTGTTTAGAATCCTAGAAACCACGTAGTTACATGTTTTATAAATTTGTCAAACTTGTACAAAGCTCATTGAGACACTTATAATCACTTATGTTCCATGAAACTTGGTTTAGAGTCCTAGAAACGGGTTGTTAGATGTTTCATAAGTTCGTCAAACTTGTACAAAGCTCATTGAGACACTTATAATCACTCTTGTTGCATGAAATTTGGTTTAGAGTCCTAGAAACGCGTTGTTAGATGTTTCATAAGTTCGTCAAACTTGTACGACGCTCATTGAGACACTTAGAAGAATTCATATTGCAAGAAACTTGGTTTAGAGTCCTAAAAACACGTTGCTAGATGTTTCATAAGTTCGTTAAACTCGTAAAAAGAACATTGAGACACTTATAAGCACTCATGTTGCAGGAAACTTGGTTTAGAGTCCTAGAAACGCGTTGTTGGATGTTTCATAATTTCGTCAAACTTGTACAAAGCTCATCGAGACACTTCTAAACACTCATGTTGCATGAAACTTTGTTTAGAATCCTAGAAACGCGTTGTTAGATGTTTCATAAGTTCGCCAAACTTGTACAAAGCTCATTGAGACACTTACAAACACTCATGTTGCATGAAACTTAGTTTAGAGTCATAAAAACACGTTGTTAGATGTTTCATAAGTTCGTCAAACTTGTACAAAGCACATTGAGACACTTATAAGCACTCATGTTGCATGAAACTTGGTTTAGAGTCCTAGAAACGCGTTGTTAGATGTTTCATATGTTCGTCAAACTTGTACAAAACACATTGAGGAATTTATCAGCATTCATGTTGCATGAAACATTTGTTTAGAGTCCTAGAAACCACGTTGTTAGATGTTTCATAAGTTCATCAAACTTGTATAAAGCTCATTGAGGAACGTATAAGCACTCTAGTTACATGAAACTTGGTTTAGAGTCCTAGAAACACGTTGTTACGTGTTTCATAAGTTCGCCAAACCTGTACAAAACTCACTGAGACACTTATAATCACTTATGTTGCATGAAACTTGGTTTAGAGTCCTAGAAACGCGTTGTTTGATGTTTCATAACTTTGTCAAACTTGTACAAACCTCATTGAGACACTTATAATCACTCATGTTGCATGAAACTTGGTTTAGAATCCTAGAAACGGGTTGTTAGATGTTTCATAAGTTCGTCAAACTTGTACGACGCTCATTGAGACACTTATAAGAACTCATGTTGCAGGAAACTTGGTTTAGAGTCCTAAAAAACAAGTTGTTAGATGTTTCATAAGTTCGTCAAACTTGTACAAAGCACATTGGGACACTAATAAGCACTCATGTTGCATGAAACTTGGTTTAGATTCCTAGAAACACGTTGTTAGATGTTTCATAATTTCGTCAAACTTGTACAAAGCTCATTGAGACACTTATAAAAACTCATGTTGCATGAAACTAGGTTTAGAGTCCTAGAAACGCATTGTTAGATGTTTCATTAGTTCGTGAAACTTGTACAAAGCTAATTGAGGAACCTAGAAGCACTCTTGTTGCATGAAACTTGGTTTAGAGTCCTCGAAACACATTGTTAGATGAATCATAAGTTCGTCAAACTTTTACAAAGCTCATTGAGACACTTGTAAGCAATCTTGTTGCATGAAACTTTGTTTAGAGTCCTAGAAACGCGTTGTTAGATGTTTCATAAGTTCGTCAAACTTTAACAAAGCTCATTGAGGAACTTATAATAACTCATGTTGCATGAAACTTGGTTTAGAGTCCTAGAAACACGTTGTTAGATGTTTCATAATTTCGTCAAACTTGTACAAAGCTCATTGTGACACTTATAAGCACTAACATTGGATGAAACTTTGTATAGAGTCCTAGAAACTCGTTGTTAGATGTTTCATTAGTTCGTGAAACTTGTACAAAGCTCATTGAGGAACTTAGAAGCCCTCATGTTGCATCAAACTTTTGTTTAGAGTCCTAGAAACCACGTTGTTAGATGTTTCATAAGTTCATCAAACTTGTATAAAGGTCATTGAGGAACGTATAAGCACTCTTGTTACATGAAACTTGGTTTAGAGTCCTAGAAACACGTTGTTACATGTTCATAAGTTCGTCAAACTTTTACAAAGCTCATTGAGACACTTATAAGCACTCATGTTGCATGAAACTCTGTTTAGAGTCATAGAAACGCGTTTTTAGATGTTTCATAAGTTCGTGAAACTTGTACGACGCTTATTGAGACACTTATAAGAATTCATGTTGCATGAAACTTGGTTTAGAGTCCTAAAAAACACGTTGTTAGATGTTTCATAAGTTCGTCAAACTTGTACGAAGCACATTGAGACACTTATAAGCACTCATGTTGCATGAAATTTGGTTTAGAGTTCTAGAATAGCATTGTTAGATGTTTCATAAGTTAGTCAAACTTGTACAAAACTCATTGAGACACTTATAAACACTTATGTTGCATTGTTAGATGTTTCATTAGTTCGTGAAACTTGGACAAAGCTAATTGAGGAACTTAGAAGCACTCATGTTCCATGAAACTTAATTTAGAGTCCTAGAAACACGTTGTAAGATGTTTCATAAGTTCGTCAAACTTGTACAAAGCTCATTGAGACACTTGTAAACACTCTTGTTGCATGAAACTTTGTTTAGAGTCCTAGAAACATGTTGTTAGATGTTTCATAAGTTCGCCAAACTTTTACAAAGCTAATTGAGACACTTATAAACACTCATGTTGCATGAAACTTGGTTTAGAGTCCTAGAAACGGGTTGTTAGATGTTTCATAAGTTCGTCAAACTTGTACAAAGCTCTTTCAGATACTTATAATCACTCATGTTGCATGAAACTTGGTTTAGAGTCCTAGAAACACGTTGTTAGATGTTTCATAACTTCGTCAAAGTTGTACAAAGCTCATTGAGAAATTTTGAAGCACTCATGCTGCCTGAAACTTGGTTTAGAGTCCTAGAAACCACGTTGCTAGATGTTTCATAAGTTCGTCAAACTTGTACAAAGTACATTGAGGCACTTATAAGCACTCATGTTGCATGAAACTTGGTTTAGAGTCCTAGAAACGCGTTATTAGATGTTTCATAAGTTCGTCAAACTTGTACAAAGCTCATTGACGAACTTATAAGCATTCATGTTGCATGAAACTTTGTTTAGAGTCCTAGAAACACTTTGTTAGATGTTTCATAAGTTCGTTAAACTTGTACAAAGCTCATTGAAACACTTCTAAGCACTAATGTTGCATGAAACTTGGTTTAAAGTCCTAGAAATGCGTTGTTAGATATTTCATTAGTTCGGCAAACTTGTACAAATCTCATTGAGGAACTTAGAAGCACTCATGTTGCATGAAACTTTTGTTTAGAGTCCTAGAAACCCCGTTGTTAGATGTTTCATAAGTTCATCACACTTTTTTAAAGCTCATTGAGGAAACACGTTGTTAGATGTTTCATAAGTTCGTCAAACTTGTACACAGCTCATTGAGACACTTATAATCAGTTATGTTGCATGAAACTTGGTTTAGAGTCCTAGAAACCCGTTGTTAGATGTTTCATAAGTTTGTTAAACTTGTAAAAAGCTCATTGAGACACTTATAATCACTCATGTTGCATGAAACTTGGTTTAGAGTTATAGAAACGCGTTGCTAGATGTTTCATAAGTTCGTCAAACTTGTATAAAGCTCTTTGAAACACTTATAAGCACTAATGCATGAAACTTGGTTTAGAGTCCTAGAAACGCGTTGTTAGATATTTTATTAGTTCTTCAAACTTGTACAAAGCTCATTGAGGAACTTAGAAGCACTCATGTTGTATGAAACTTTTTTTTAGAATCCTAGAAACCACGTTGTTACATGTTTCATAAATTCGTCAAACTTGTACAAAGCTCGTTGAAACACTTATAATCACTTATGTTGCATGAAACTTGGTTTGGAGTCCTAGAAACGGGTTGTTAGATGTTTCATAAGTTCGTGAAACTTGTACAAAGCTAATTGAGGAACCTAGAAGCATTCTTGTTGCATGAAACTTTGTTTAGAGTCCTAGAAACACGTTGTTAGATGTTTCATAAGTTCGCCAAACTTGTACAAAGCTCATTGAAACACTTATAAGCACTAATTTTGCATGAAACTTGGTTTAAAGTCCAAGAAACGCGTTGTACAAATCTCATTGACGAACTTAGAAGCACTCATGTTGCATGAAACTTTTGTTTAGAGTCATAGAAACCACGTTGTTAGATGTTTCATAAGTTTGTCAAACTTGTACAAAGCACATTGAGGAACTTATAATCACTTATGTTGCATGAAACTTGGTTTGGAGTCCTAGAAACCCGTTGTTAGATGTTTCATAAGTTTGTCAAACTTGTACAAAGCTCATTTAGACACTTATAATCACTCATGTTGCATGAAACTTTGTTTAGAGCCCTAGAAACACGTTGTTAGATGTTTCATAAGTTCACCAAACTTGTACAAAGCTCATTGAAACACTTATAAGCATTAATGTTGCATGAAACTTGGTTTAAAGTCCTAGAAACGCGTTGTTAGATATTTCATTAGTTCGGAAAACTTGTACAAATCTCATTGAAGAACATAGAAGCACTCATGTTGCATGAAACTTTTGTTTAGAGTCCTAGAAACCACGTTGTTAGATGTTTCATAAGTTCATCAAACTTTTATAAAGCTCATTGAGGAAACAAGTTGTTAGATGTTTCATAAGTTCGTCAAACTTGTACAAAGCTCATTGAGACACTTATAATCTCTTATGTTGCATGAAACTTGGTTTAGAGTCCTAGAAACCCGTTGTTAGATGTTTCATAAGTTTGTCAAACTTGTACAAAGCTCATTGAGACACTTATAATCACTCATGTTGCATGAAACTTGGTTTAGAGTCCTAGAAACACGTTGTTAGATGTTTCATAACTTCGTCAAACTTGTACAAAGCTCATTGAGAAATTTATAAGCACTCATGTTGCCTGAAACTTGGTTTAGAGTCCTAGAAACCACGTTGCTAGATGTTTCATAAGTTCGTCAAACTTGTACAAAGCACATTGAGGAACTTATAATCACTTATGTTGCATGAAACTTGGTTTAGAGTCCTAGAAACCCGTTGTTAGATGTTTCATAAGTTTGTCAAACTTGTACAAAGCTCATTTAGACACTTATAATCACTCATGTTGCATGAAACTTTGTTTAGAGCCCTAGAAACACGTTGTTAGATGTTTCATAAGTTCACCAAACTTGTACAAAGCTCATTGAAACACTTATAAGCATTAATGTTGCATGAAACTTGGTTTAAAGTCCTAGAAACGCGTTGTTAGATATTTCATTAGTTCGGAAAACTTGTACAAATCTCATTGAAGAACATAGAAGCACTCATGTTGCATGAAACTTTTGTTTAGAGTCCTAGAAACCACGTTGTTAGATGTTTCATAAGTTCATCAAACTTTTATAAAGCTCATTGAGGAAACAAGTTGTTAGATGTTTCATAAGTTCGTCAAACTTGTACAAAGCTCATTGAGACACTTATAATCTCTTATGTTGCATGAAACTTGGTTTAGAGTCCTAGAAACCCGTTGTTAGATGTTTCATAAGTTTGTCAAACTTGTACAAAGCTCATTGAGACACTTATAATCACTCATGTTGCATGAAACTTGGTTTAGAGTCCTAGAAACACGTTGTTAGATGTTTCATAACTTCGTCAAACTTGTACAAAGCTCATTGAGAAATTTATAAGCACTCATGTTGCCTGAAACTTGGTTTAGAGTCCTAGAAACCACGTTGCTAGATGTTTCATAAGTTCGTCAAACTTGTACAAAGCACATTGAGGAACTTATAATCACTTATGTTGCATGAAACTTGGTTTAAAGTCCTAGAAACCCGTTGTTAGATGTTTCATAAGTTTGTCAAACTTGTACAAAGCTCATTTAGACACTTATAATCACTCATGTTGCATGAAACTTTGTTTAGAGCCCTAGAAACACGTTGTTAGATGTTTCATAAGTTCACCAAACTTGTACAAAGCTCATTGAAAAACTTATAAGCATTAATGTTGCATGAAACTTGGTTTAAAGTCCTAGAAACGCTTTGTTAGATATTTCATTAGTTCGGAAAACTTGTACAAATCTCATTGAAGAACATAGAAGCACTCATGTTGCATGAAACTTTTGTTTAGAGTCCTAGAAACCACGTTGTTAGATGTTTCATAAGTTCATCAAACTTTTATAAAGCTCATTGAGGAAACAAGTTGTTAGATGTTTCATAAGTTCGTCAAACTTGTACAAAGCTCATTGAGACACTTATAATCACTTATGTTGCATGAAACTTGGTTTAGAGTCCTAGAAACCCGTTGTTAGATGTTTCATAAGTTTGTCAAACTTGTACAAAGCTCATTGAGACACTTATAATCACTCATGTTGCATGAAACTTGGTTTAGAGTCCTAGAAACACGTTGTTAGATGTTTCATAACTTCGTCAAACTTGTACAAAGCTCATTGAGAAATTTATAAGCACTTATGTTGCCTGAAACTTGGTTTAGAGTCCTAGAAACCACGTTGCTGGATGTTTCATAAGTTCGTCAAACTTGTACAAAGCACATTGAGGCACTTATAAGCACTCATGTTGCATGAAACTTGGTTTAGAGTCCTAGAAACGCGTTGTTAGATGTTTCATAAGTTCGTCAAACTTGTACAAAGCTCATTGACGAACTTATAAGCATTCCTGTTGCATGAAACTTTGTTTAGAGTCCTAGAAACACGTTGTTAGATGTTTCATAAGTTCGTCAAACTTGTACAAAGATCATTGAAACACTTCTAAGCACTAATGTTGCATGAAACTTGGTTTAAAGTCCTAGAAATGCGTTGTTAGATATTAAATTAGTTCGGCAAACTTGTACAAATCTCATTGAGGAACTTAGAAGCACTCATGTTGCATGAAACTTTTGTTTAGAGTCCTAGAAACTACGTTGTTAGATGTTTCATAAGTTCATCACACTTTTTCAAAGCTCATTGAGACACTTACAATCACTCATGTTGCATGAAACTTGGTTTAGAGTCCTAGAAACCCGTTGTTAGATGATTCATAAGTTTGTCAAACTTGTACAAAGCTCATTGAGACACTTACAATCACTCATGTTGCATGAAACTTGGTTTAGAGTCCTAGAAACGCATTGTTAGATGTTTCATAAGTTCGTCAAACTTGTATAAAGCTCTTTGAAACACTTATAAACACTATTGTTGCATGAAACTTGGTTTAGAGTTCTAGAAACGCGTTGTTAGATATTTTATTAGTTCTTCAAACTTGTACAAAGCTCATTGAGGAACTTAGAAGCACTCATGTTGTATGAAACTTTTTTTTAGAGTCCTAGAAACCACGTTGTTAGATGTTTCATAAATTCGTCAAACTTGTACAAAGTTCGTTGAGACACTTATAATCACATATGTTGCATGAAACTTGGTTTGGAGTCCTAGAAACGGGTTGTTAGATGTTTCATAAGTTCGTGAAACTTGTACAAAGCTAATTGAGGAACCTAGAAGCATTCTTGTTGCATGAAACTTTGTTTAGAGTCCTAGAAACACGTTGTTAGATGTTTCATAAGTTCGCCAAACTTGTACAAAGCTCATTGAAACACTTATAAGCACTAATTTTGCATGAAACTTGGTTTAAAGTCCTAGAAACGCGTTGTTAAATATTTCATTAGTTCGACAAACTTGTACAAATCTCATTGAAGAACTTAGA
Organism: Cochlearia excelsa; assembly: GCA_963556525.1. Taxonomy (NCBI): domain Eukaryota; kingdom Viridiplantae; phylum Streptophyta; class Magnoliopsida; order Brassicales; family Brassicaceae; genus Cochlearia; species Cochlearia excelsa. The sequence continues at coordinate 1,232,222 of CAUVZT010000005.1, forward strand.
AGCACTCATGTTGCATGAAACTTTTGTTTAGAGTCCTAGAAACCACGTTGTTAGATGTTTCATAAGTTCATCAAACTTTTATAAAGCTCATTGAGGAAACACGTTGTTAGATGTTTCATAAGTTCGCCAAACTTGTACAAAGCTCATTGAGACACTTATAAACACGCATGTTGCATGAAACTTGGTTTAGAGTCATAGAAACGCGTTGTTAGATGTTTCATAAGTTCGTAAAACTTGTACAAAGCTCATTGAGACACTTATAATCACTCATGTTGCAAGAAACTTGGTTTAGAGTCCTAGAAACAAGTTGTTAGATGTTTCATAAGTTTGTCAAACTTGTACAAAGCTCATTGAGACATTTATAGGCACTCATGTTGCATGAAACTTGGTTTAGAGTTCTAGAAACAACGTTGCTAGATGTTATATAACTTCGTCAAACTTGTACAAAGCACATTGAGACACTTATAAGCACTCCTGTTGCATGAAACTTGGTTTAGAGTCCTAGAAACGCGTTGTTATATGTTTCATAAGTTCGTGAAACTTGTACAAAGCTCATTGAGGAACTTATAAGCATTCATGTTGCATGAAACTTTTCTTTAGAGTCATAGAAACCAGTTTGTTAGATGTTTCATAAGTTCATCTAACTTGTATAAAGCTCATTGAGGAACTATAAGAACTCTAGTTACATGAAACTTGGTTTAGAGTCCTAAAAACACGTTGTTACATGTTTCATAAGTTCGTCAAACCTGTACAAAACTCACTGAGACACTTATAATCACTTATGTTGCATGAAACTTGGTTTAGAGTCCTAGAAACGCGTTGTTAGATGTTTCATAAGTTTGTTAAACTTGTACAAAGCTCATTGAGACACTTATAATCACTAATGTTGCATGAAACTTGGTTTAGAGTCCTAGAAACGCATTGTTAGATGTTTCATAAGTTCGTCAAACTTTTACGACGCTCATTGAGACACTTATAAGAACTCATGTTGCAGGAAACTTGATTTAGAGTCCTAAAAACAAGTTGTTAGATGTTTCATAAGTTCGTCAAACTTGTACAAAGCACATTGGGACACTAATAAGCACTCATGTTGCATGAAACTTGGTTTAGATTCCTATAAACACGTTTTTAGATGTTTCATAAGTTCGTCAAACTTGTACAAAGCTCATTGAGACACTTATAAAAACTCATGTTGCATGAAACTAGGTTTATAGTCCTAGAAACGCATTGTTAGATGTTTCATTAGTTCGTGAAACTTTTACAAAGCTAATTGAGGAATCTAGAAGCACTCTTGTTGCATGAAACTTGGTTTAGAGTCCTAGACACACATTGTTAGATATTTCATAAGTTCGTCAAACTTTTACAAAGCTCATTGAGACATTTGTAAGCACTCTTGTTGCATGAAACTTTGTTTAGAGTCCTAGAAACGCGTTGTTAGATGTTTCATAAGTTCGTCAAACTTTAACAAAGCTCATTGAGGAACTTATAAGAACTCATGTTGCATGAAACTTGGTTTCGAGTCCTAGAAACGCGTTGTTAGATGTTTCATAATTTCGTCAAACTTGTACAAAGCTCATTGAAACACTTATAAGCACTAACGTTGGATGAAACTTTGTATAGAGTCCTAGAAACTCGTTGTTAGATGTTTCATTAGTTCGTGAAACTTGTACAAAGCTCATTGAGGAACTTAGAAGCACTCATGTTGCATGAAAATTTTGTTCAGAGTCCTAGAAACCACGTTGTTAGATGTTTCATAAGTTCATCAAACTTGTGTAAAGGTCATTGAGGAACGTATAAGCACTCTTGTTACATGAAACCTGGTTTAGAGTCCTAGAAACACGTTGTTACATGTTCATAAGTTCGACAAACTTTTACAAAGCTCATTGAGACACTTATAAACACTCATGTTGCATGAAACTTGGTTTAGAGTCATAGAAACGCGTTGTTAGATGTTTCATAAGTTCGTCAAACTTGTACAAAGCTCATTGAGACACTTATAATCACTCATGTTGCATGAAACTTGGTTTAGAGTCCTAGAAACAAGTTGTTAGATGTTTAATAAGTTTGTCAAACTTGTACAAAGCTCATTGAGACATTTATAGGCACTCATGTTGCATGAAACTTGGTTTAGAGTCTTAGAAACAACGTTGCTAGATGTTTCATAAGTTCGTCAAACTCGTAAAAAACACATTGAGACACTTATAAGCACTCATGTTGCAGGAAACTTGGTTTAGAGTCCTAGAAACGCGTTGTTGGATGTTTCATAAGTTCGTCAAACTTGTACAAAGCTCATCGAGACACTTCTAAACACTCATGTTGCATGAAACTAGGTTTAGAGTCCTAGAAATGCATTGTTAGATGTTTCATTAGTTCTTGAAACTTGTACAAAGCTAATTGAGGAACTTAGAAGCACTCATGTTGTATAAAACTTGGTTTAGAGTCCTAGAAACACGTTGTTAGATGTTTCATAAGTTCGTCAAACTTGTACAAAGCTCATTGAGACACTTGTAAGCACTCTTGTTTCATGAAACTTTGTTTAGAGTCCTAGAAACGCGTTGTTAGATGTTTCATAAGTTCGCCAAACTTGTACAAACCTCATTGAGACACTTATAAAGACTCATGTTGCATGAAACTTGGTTTAGAGTCATAGAAACGCGTTGTTAGATGTTTCATAAGTTCGTCAAACTTGTACAAAGCTCATTGAGACACTTTTAATCACTCATGTTGCATGAAACTTGGTTTAGAGTCCTAGAAACACGTTGTTACATGTTTCATAAGTTCGTCAAACTTGTACAAAGCTCATTGAGACACTTATAATTACTTATGTTGCATTAAACTTGGTTTAGAGTCCTAGAAACCGGTTGTTAGATGTTTCATAAGTTTCTCAAACTTGTACAAAGCTCATTGAGACACTTATAATCACTCATGTTGCATGAAACTTGGTTTAGAGTCCTAGAAACGTGTTGTAAGATGTTTCATAAGTTCGTCAAACTTGTACAAAGCTCTTTGAAACACTTATAAGCACTAATGTTGCATGAAACTTGGTTTAGAGACCTAGAAACGCGTTGTTAGATATTTTATTAGTTCGTCAAACTTGTACAAAGATCATTGAGGAACTTAAAAGCACTCATGTTGTATGAAACTTTTGTTTAGAGTCCTAGAAACCACGTTGTTACAGGTTTCATAAATTTTTCAAACTTGTCCAAAGCTCATTGAGACATTTAAGATCACTTATGTTCCATGAAACTTGGTTTAGAGTCCTAGAAACGGGTTGTTAGATGTTTCATAAGTTCGTCAAACTTGTACAAAGTTCATTGAGACACTTATAATCACTCTTGTTGCATGAAATTTGGTTTAGAGTCCTAGAAACGCATTGTTAGATGTTTCATAAGTTCGTCAAACTTGTACGACGCTCATTGAGACACTTAGAAGAATTCATGTTGCATGAAACTTGGTTTAGAGTCCTAAAAACACGTTGCTAGATGTTTCGTAAGTTCGTCAAACTCGTAAAAAGCACATTGATTCACTTATAAGCACTCATGTTGCAGGAAACTTGGTTTAGAGTCCTAGAAACGCGTTGTTGGATGTTTCATAAGTTCGTCAAACTTGTACAAAGCTCATCGAGACACTTCTAAACACTCATGTTGCATGAAACTAGGTTTAGAGTCCTAGAAATGCCTTGTTAGATGTTTAATTAGTTCGTGAAACTTGTACAAAGCTAATTGAGGAACTTAGAAGCACTCATGTTGTATAAAACTTGGTTTAGAGTCATAGAAACACGTTGTTAAATGTTTCATAAGTTCGTCAAACTTGTACAAAGCTCATTGAGACACTTGTAAGCACTCTTGTTTCATGAAAGTTTGTTTAGAGTCCTAGAAACGCGTTGTTAGATGTTTCATAAGTTCGCCAAACTTGTACAAAGCTCATTGAGACACTTATAAACACTCATGTTGCATGAAACTTAGTTTAGAGTCATAGAAACGCGTTGTTAGATGTTTCATAAGTTCGTCAAACTTGTACAAAGCTCATTTAGACACTTATAATCACTCATGTTGCATGAAACTTGGTTTAGAGTCCAAGAAACAAGTTGTTAGATGTTTCATAAGTTAGTCAAACTTGTACAAAGCTCATTGAGACATTTATAGGCACTCATGTTGCATGAAACTTGTTTTAGAGTCCTAGAAACAACGTTGCTAGATGTTTCATAAGTTCGTCAAACTCGTAAAAAGCACATTGAGACATTTATAAGCACTCATGTTGCAGGAAACTTGGTTTAGAGTCCTAGAAACGCGTTGTTGGATGTTTCATAAGTTCGTCAAACTTGTACAAAGCTCATCGAGACACTTCTAACCACTCATGTTGCATGAAACTAGGTTTAGAGTCCTAGAAATGCATTGTTAGATGTTTCATTAGTTCTTGAAACTTGTACATAGCTAATTGAGGAACTTAGAAGCACTCAGGTTGTATAAAACTTGGTTTAGAGTCCTAGAAACACGTTGTTAGATGTTTCATAAGTTCGTCAAACTTGTACAAAGCTCATTGAGACACTTGTAAGCACTCTTGTTTCATGAAACTTTGTTTAGAGTCCTAGAAACGCGTTGTTAGATGTTTCATAAGTTCGCCAAACTTGTACAAAGCTCATTGAGACACTTATAAACACTCATGTTGCATGAAACTTGGTTTAGAGTCATAGAAACGCGTTGTTAGATGTTTCATAAGTTCGTAAAACTTGTACAAAGCTCATTGAGACACTTATAATCACTCATGTTGCATGAAACTTGGTTTAGAGTCCTAGAAACACGTTGTTACATGTTTCATAAGTTCGTCAAACTTGTACAAAGCTCATTGAGACACTTATAATCACTTATGTTGCATGAAACTTGGTTTAGAGTCCTAGAAACCCGTTGTTAGATGTTTCATAAGTTTGTCAAACTTTTACAAAGCTCATTGAGACACTTATAATCACTCATGTTGCATGAAACTTGGTTTAGAGTCCTAGAAACGCTTTGTAAGATGTTTCATAAGTTAGTCTAACTTGTACAAAGCTCTTTGAAACACTTATAAGCACTAATGTTGCATGAAACTTGGTTTAGAGTCCTAGAAACGCGTTGTTAGATATTTTATTAGTTCGTCAAACTTGTACAAAGCTCATTGAGGAACTTAGAAGAACTCATGTTGTATGAAACTTTTGTTTAGAGTCCTAGAAACCACGTTGTTACATGTTTCATAAATTTGTCAAACTTGTACAAAGCTCATTGAGACACTTATAATCACTTATGTTCCATGAAACTTGGTTTAGAGTCCTAGAAACGGGTTGTTAGATGTTTCATAAGTTCGTCAAACTTGTACAAAGCTCATTGAGACACTTATAATCACTCTTATTGCATGAAATTTGGTTTAGAGTCCTAGAAACGCGTTGTTAGATGTTTCATAAGTTTGTCAAACTTGTACAAAGCTCATTGAGACACTTATAAGAATTCATGTTGCAGGAAACTTGGTTTAGAGTCCTAGAAACGCGTTGTTCGATATTTTATTAGTTCGTCAAACTTGTACAAAGCTCATTGAGTAACTTAGACGCACTCATGCTGTATGAAACTTTTGTTTAGAGTCCTAGAAACCACGTTGTTACATGTTTCATAAATTTTCCAAACTTGTACAAAGCTCATTGAGACACTTATAATCACTTATGTTCCATGAAAATTGGTTTAGAGTCCTAGAAACGGGTTATTAGATGTTTCATAAGTTCGTCAAACTTGTACAATCCTCATTGAGACACTTATAATCACTCTTGTTGCATGAAATTTGGTTTAGAGTCCTAGAAACGCGTTGTTCGATGTTTCATAAGTTCGTCAAACTTGTACGACGCTCATTGAGACACTTATAAGAATTCATGTTGCATGAAACTTGGGTTAGAGTCCTAAAAACACGTTGCTAGATGTTTCATAAGTTCGTCAAACTCGTAAAAACCACATTGAGACACTTATAAGCACTCATGTTGCTGGAAACTTGGTTTAGAGTCCTAGAAACGCGTTGTTGGATGTTTCATAAGTTCGTCAAACTTGTACAAAGCTCATCGAGACACTTCTAAACACTCATGTTGCATGAAACTAGGTTTAGAGTCCTAGATATGCATTGTTAGATGTTTCATTAGTTCGTGAAACTTGTACAAAGCTAATTGAGGAACTTAGAAGCACTCATGTTGTATAAAACTTGGTTTAGAGTCCTAGAAACACGTTGTTAGATGTTTCATAAGTTCGTCAAACTTGTACAAAGCTCATTGAGACACTTGTAAGCACTCTTGTTTCATTAAACTTTGTTTAGAGTCCTAGAAACGCGTTGTTAGATGTTTCATAAGTTTGCCAAACATGTACAAAGTTCATTGAGACACTTATAAACACTCATGTTGCATGAAACTTGGTTTAGAGTCATAGAAACGCGTTGTTAGATGTTTCATAAGTTCGTCAAACTTGTACAAAGCTCATTGAGACACTTATAATCACTCATGTTGCATGAAACTTGGTTTAGAGTCCTAGAAACAAGTTGTTAGATGTTTCATAAGTTTGTCAAACTTGTACAAAGCTCATTGAGACATTTATAGGCACTCATGTTGCATGAAACTTTGTTTAGAGTCCAAGAAACAACGTTGCTAGATGTTTCATAAGTTCGTCAAACTTGTACAAAGCACATTGAGACACTTATAAGCACTCATGTTGCATGAAACTTGGTTTAGAGTCCTAGAAACGCGTTGTTAGATGTTTCATAAGTTCGTGAAACTTGTACAAAGCTCATTGAGGAACTTATAAGCATTCATGTTGCATGAAACTTTTGTTTAGAGTCCTAGAAACCACGTTGTTAGATGTTTCATAAGTTCATAAAACTTGTATAAAGCTCATTGAGGAATGTATAAGCACTTTAGTTACATGAAACTTGGTTTAGAGTCCTAGAAACACGTTGTTACTTGTTTCATAAGTTCGTCAAACCTGTACAAAACTCACAGAGATACTTATAATCACTTATGTTGCATGAAACTTTGTTTAGAGTCCTAGAAACGCGTTGTTAGTTGTTTCATAACTTTGTCAAACTTGTACAAAGCTCATTGAGACACTTAAAATCACTCATGCTGCATGAAACTTGGTTTAGAGTCCTAGAAACGCGTTGTTAGATGTTTCATAAGCTCGTCAAACTTGTACGACGCTCATTGAGACACTTATAAGAACTCATGTTGCAGGAAACTTGGTTTAGAGTCCTCAAAAACAAGTTGTTAGATGTTTCATAAGTTCGTCAAACTTGTACAAAGCACATTGGGACACTAATAAGCACTCATGTTGCATGAAACTTGGTTTAGATTCCTAGAAACACGTTGTTAGATGTTTCATAATTTCGTCAAACTTGTACAAAGCTCATTGAGACACTTATAAAAACTCATGTTGCATGAAACTAGGTCTAGAGTCCTAGAAACGCATTGTTAGATGTTTCATTAGTTCGTGAAACTTGTACAAAGCTAATTGAGGAACCTAGAAGCACCCTTGTTGCATGAAACTTGGTTTAGAGTCCTAGAAACACATTGTTTGATATATCATAAGTTCGACAAACTTTTACAAAGCTCATTGAGACACTTGTAAGCACTCTTGTTGCATGAAACTTTGTTTAGAGTCCTAGAAACGCGTTGTTAGATGTTTCATAAGTTCGTCAAACTTTAACAAAGCTCATTGAGGAACTTATAAGAACTCATGTTGCATGAAACTTGGTTTAGAGTCCTAGAAACGCGTTGTTAGATGTTTCATAATTTCGTCAAACTTGTACAAAGCTCATTGAGACACTTATTAGCACTAACATTGGATGAAACTTTGTATAGAGTCCTAGAAACTCGTTGTTAGATGTTTCATAAGTTCATCAAACTTGTATAAAGGTCATTGAGGAACGTATAAGCACTCTTGTTACATGAAACTTGGTTTAGAGTCCTAGAAACAGGTTGTTACATGTTCATAAGTTCGTCAAACTTTTACAAAGCTCATTGAGACACTTATAAGCACTCATGTTGCATGAAACTCTGTTTAGAGTCATAGAAACAAGTTTTTAGATGTTTCATAAGTTCGTGAAACTTGTACGACGCTCATTGAGACATTTATAAGAATTCATGTTGCAGGAAACTTGGTTTAGAGTCCTAAAAAACACGTTGTTAGATGTTTCATAAGTTCGTCAAACTTGTACAAAGCACATTGAGACACTTATAAGCACTCATGTTGCATGAAACTTGGTTTAGAGTCCTAGAAACGCGTTGTTAGATGTTTCATATGTTCGTCAAACTTGTACAAAACTCATTGAGGAATTTATCAGCATTCATGTTGCATGAAACTTTTGTTTAGAGTCCTAGAAACCACGTTGTTAGATGTTTCATAAGTTCATCAAACTTGTATAAAGCTCATTGAGGAACGTATAAGCACTCTAGTTACATGAAACTTGGTTTAGAGTCCTAGAAACACGTTGTTACGTGTTTCATAAGTTCGTCAAACCTGTACAAAACTCACTGAGACACTTATAATCACTTATGTTGCATGAAACTTGGTTTAGAGTCCTAGAAACGCGTTGTTAGATGTTTCATAACTTTGTCAAACTTGTACAAAGCTCATTGAGACACTTATAATCACTCATGTTGCATGAAACTTGGTTTAGAATCCTAGAAACGGGTTGTTAGATGTTTCATAAGTTCGTCAAACTTGTACGACGCTCATTGAGACACTTATAAGAACTCATGTTGCAGGAAACTTGGTTTAGAGTCCTAAAAAACAAGTTGTTAGATGTTTCATAAGTTCGTCAAACTTGTACAAAGCACATTGGGACACTAATAAGCACTCATGTTGCATGAAACTTGGTTTAGATTCCTAGAAACACGTTGTTAGATGTTTCATAATTTCGTCAAACTTGTACAAAGCTCATTGAGACACTTATAAAAACTCATGTTGCATGAAACTAGGTTTAGAGTCCTAGAAACGCATTGTTAGATGTTTCATTAGTTCGTGAAACTTGTACAAAGCTAATTGAGGAACCTAGAAGCACTCTTGTTGCATGAAACTTGGTTTAGAGTCCTCGAAACACATTGTTAGATGAATCATAAGTTCGTCAAACTTTTACAAAGCTCATTGAGACACTTGTAAGCAATCTTGTTGCATGAAACTTTGTTTAGAGTCCTAGAAACGCGTTGTTAGATGTTTCATAAGTTCGTCAAACTTTAACAAAGCTCATTGAGGAACTTATAAGAACTCATGTTGCATGAAACTTGGTTTAGAGTCCTAGAAACGCGTTGTTAGATGTTTCATAATTTCGTCAAACTTGTACAAAGCTCATTGAGACACTTATAAGCACTAACATTGGATGAAACTTTGTATAGAGTCCTAGAAACTCGTTGTTAGATGTTTCATTAGTTCGTGAAACTTGTACAAAGCTCATTGAGGAACTTAGAAGCCCTCATGTTGCATGAAACTTTTGTTTAGAGTCCTAGAAACCACGTTGTTAGATGTTTCATAAGTTCATCAAACTTGTATAAAGGTCATTGAGGAACGTATAAGCACTCTTGTTACATGAAACTTGGTTTAGAGTCCTAGAAACACGTTGTTACATGTTCATAAGTTCCTCAAACTTTTACAAAGCTCATTGAGACACTTATAAGCACTCATATTGCATGAAACTCTGTTTAGAGTCATAGAAACGCGTTTTTAGATGTTTCATAAGTTCGTGAAACTTGTACGACGCTTGCTGAGACACTTATAAGAATTCATGTTGCATGAAACTTGGTTTAGAGTCCTAAAAAACACGTTGTTAGATGTTTCATAAGTTCGTCAAACTTGTACAAAGCACATTGAGACACTTATAAGCACTCATGTTGCATGAAATTTGGTTTAGAGTTCTAGAATAGCATTGTTAGATGTTTCATAAGTTCGTCAAACTTGTACAAAACTCATTGAGACACTTATAAACACTTATGTTGCATTGTTAGATGTTTCATTAGTTCGTGAAACTTGGACAAAGCTAATTGAGGAACTTAGAAGCACTCATGTTCCATGACACTTAATTTAGAGTCCTAGAAACACGTTGTAAGATGTTTCATAAGTTCGCCAAACTTGTACAAAGCTCATTGAGACACTTGTAAACACTCTTGTTGCATGAAACTTTGTTTAGAGTCCTAGAAACATGTTGTTAGATGTTTCATAAGTTCGCCAAACTTTTACAAAGCTAATTGAGACACTTATAAACACTCATGTTGCATGAAACTTGGTTTAGAGTCCTAGAAACGGGTTGTTAGATGTTTCATAAGTTCGTCAAACTTGTACAAAGCTCATTCAGATACTTATAATCACTCATGTTGCATGAAACTTGGTTTAGATTCCTAGAAACACGTTGTTAGATGTTTCATAATTTCGTCAAACTTGTACAAAGCTCATTGAGACACTTATAAAAACTCATGTTGCATGAAACTAAGTTTAGAGTCCTAGAAACGCATTGTTAGATGTTTCATTAGTTCGTGAAACTTGTACAAAGCTAATTGAGGAACCTAGAAGCACTCTTGTTGCATGAAACTTGGTTTAGAGTCCTCGAAACACATTGTTAGATGAATCATAAGTTCGTCAAACTTTTACAAAGCTCATTGAGACACTTGTAAGCAATCTTGTTGCATGAAACTTTGTTTAGAGTCCTAGAAACGCGTTGTTAGATGTTTCATAAGTTCGTCAAACTTTAACAAAGCTCATTGAGGAACTTATAAGAACTCATGTTGCATGAAACTTGGTTTAGAGTCCTAGAAACGCGTTGTTAGATGTTTCATAATTTCGTCAAACTTGTACAAAGCTCATTGAGACACTTATAAGCACTAACATTGGATGAAACTTTGTATAGAGTCCTAGAAACTCGTTGTTAGATGTTTCATTAGTTCGTGAAACTTGTACAAAGCTCATTGAGGAACTTAGAAGCCCTCATGTTGCATGAAACTTTTGTTTAGAGTCCTAGAAACCACGTTGTTAGATGTTTCATAAGTTCATCAAACTTGTATAAAGGTCATTGAGGAACGTATAAGCACTCTTGTTACATGAAACTTGGTTTAGAGTCCTAGAAACACGTTGTTACATGTTCATAAGTTCCTCAAACTTTTACAAAGCTCATTGAGACACTTATAAGCACTCATATTGCATGAAACTCTGTTTAGAGTCTTAGAAACGCGTTTTTAGATGTTTCATAAGTTCGTGAAACTTGTACGACGCTTGTTGAGACACTTATAAGAATTCATGTTGCATGAAACTTGGTTTAGAGTCCTAAAAAACACGTTGTTAGATGTTTCATAAGTTCGTCAAACTTGTACAAAGCACATTGAGACACTTATAAGCACTCATGTTGCATGAAATTTGGTTTAGAGTTCTAGAATAGCATTGTTAGATGTTTCATAAGTTCGTCAAACTTGTACAAAACTCATTGAGACACTTATAAACACTTATGTTGCATTGTTAGATGTTTCATTAGTTCGTGAAACTTGGACAAAGCTAATTGAGGAACTTAGAAGCACTCATGTTCCATGACACTTAATTTAGAGTCCTATAAACACGTTGTAAGATGTTTCATAAGTTCGCCAAACTTGTACAAAGCTCATTGAGACACTTGTAAACACTCTTGTTGCATGAAACTTTGTTTAGAGTCCTAGAAACATGTTGTTAGATGTTTCATAAGTTCGCCAAACTTTTACAAAGCTAATTGAGACACTTATAAACACTCATGTTGCATGAAACTTGGTTTAGAGTCCTAGAAACGGGTTGTTAGATGTTTCATAAGTTCGTCAAACTTGTACAAAGCTCATTCAGATACTTATAATCACTCATGTTGCATGAAACTTGGTTTAGAGTCCTAGAAACACGTTGTTAGATGTTTCATAAATTCGTCAAACTTGTACAAAGCTCATTGAGAAATTTTGAAGCACTCATGTTGCCTGAAACTTGGTTTAGAGTCCTAGAAACCACGTTGCTAGATGTTTCATAAGTTCGTCAAACTTGTACAAAGCACATTGAGGCACTTATAAGCACTCATGTTGCATGAAACTTGGTTTAGAGTCCTAGAAACGCGTTGTTAGATGTTTCATAAGTTCGTTAAACTTGTACAAAGCTCATTGACGAACTTATAAGCATTCATGTTGCATGAAACTTTGTTTAGAGTCCTAGAAACACTTTGTTAGATGTTTCATAAGTTCGTTAAACTTGTACAAAGCTCATTGAAACACTTCTAAGCACTAATGTTGCATGAAACTTGGTTTAAAGTCATAGAAATGCGTTGTTAGATATTTCATTAGTTCGACAAACTTGTACAAATATCATTGAGGAACTTAGAAGCACTCATGTTGCATGAAACTTTTGTTTAGAGTCCTAGAAACCACGTTGTTAAATGTTTCATAAGTTCATCACACTTTTTTAAAGCTCATTCAGGAAACACGTTGTTAGATGTTTCATAAGTTCGTCAAACTTGTACACAGCTCATTGAGACACTTATAATCAGTTATGTTTCATGAAACTTGGTTTAGAGTCCTAGAAACCCGTTGTTAGATGTTTCATAAGTTTGTCAAACTTGTAAAAAGCTCATTGAGACACTTATAATCACTCATGTTGCATGAAACTTGGTTTAGAGTCCTAGAAACGCGTTGTTAGATATTTTATTAGTTCTTCAAACTTGTACAAAGCTCATTGAGGAACTTAGAAGCACTCATGTTGTATGAAACTTTTTTTTAGAATCCTAGAAACCACGTTGTTACGTGTTTCATAAATTCGTCAAACTTGTACAAAGCTCGTTGAGACACTTATAATCACTTATGTTGCATGAAACTTGGTTTGGAGTCCTAGAAACGGGTTGTTAGATGTTTCATAAGTTCGTGAAACTTGTACAAAGCTAATTGAGGAACCTAGAAGCATTCTTGTTGCATGAAACTTTGTTTAGAGTCCTAGAAACACGTTGTTAGATGTTTCATAAGTTCGCCAAACTTGTACAAAGCTCATTGAAACACTTATAAGCACTAATTTTGCATGAAACTTGGTTTAAAGTCCAAGAAACGCGTTGTTAAATATTTCATTAGTTCGGCAAACTTGTACAAATCTCATTGAAGAACTTAGAAGCACTCATGTTGCATGAAACTTTTGTTTAGAGTCCTAGAAACCACGTTGTTAGATGTTTCATAAGTTCATCAAACTTTTATAAAGCTCATTGAGGAAACACGTTGTTAGATGTTTCATAAGTTTGTCAAACTTGTACAAAGCTCATTGAGATACTTATAATCACTTATGTTGCATGAAACTTGGTTTAGAGTCATAGAAACGCGTTGTTAGATGTTTCATAAGTTTGTCAAACTTGTACAAAGCTCATTTAGAGACTTATAATCACTCATGTTGCATGAAACTTGGTTTAGAGTCCTAGAAACGCGTTGTTAGATGTTTCATAAATTCGTCAAACTTGGACAAAGCTCTTTGAAAGACTTATAAGCACTAATGTTGCATGAAACTTGGTTTAGAGTCCTAGAAACGCGTTGTTAGATATTTTATTAGTTCGTTAAACTTGTACAAAGTTCATTGAGGAACTTAGAAGCACTCATGTTGTATGAAACTTTTTTTTAGAGTCCTAGAAACCACGTTGTTACATGTTTAATAAATTCGTCAAACTTGTACAAAGCTCATTGAGACACTTATAATCACTTATGTTGCATGAAACTTGGTTTGGAGTCCTAGAAAGGGGTGTTAGATGTTTCATAAGTTCGTGAAACTTGTACAAAGCTAATTGAGGAACCTAGAAGCACTCTTGTTGCATGAAACTTTGTTTAGAGCCCTAGAAACATGTTGTTAGATGTTTCATAAGTTCACCAAACTTGTACAAAGCTCATTGAAACACTTATAAGCATTAATGTTGCATGAAACTTGGTTTAAAGTCCTAGAAACGCGTTGTTAGATATTTCATTAGTTCGGCAAACTTGTACAAATCTCATTGAAGAACATATAAGCACTCATGTTGCATGAAACTTTTGTTTAGAGTCCTAGAAACCACGTTGTTAGATGTTTCATAAATTCATCAAACTTTTATAAAGCTCATTGAGGAAACAAGTTGTTAGATGTTTCATAAGTTCGTCAAACTTGTACAAAGCTCATTGAGACACTTATAATCACTTATGTTGCATGAAACTTGGTTTAGAGTCCTAGAAACCCGTTGTTAGATGTTTCATAAGTTTGTCAAACTTGTACAAAGCTCATTGAGACACTTATAATCACTCATGTTGCATGAAACTTGGTTTAGAGTCCTAGAAACACGTTGTTAGATGTTTTATAACTTCGTCAAACTTGTACAAAGCTCATTGAGAAATTTATAAGCACTCATGTTGCCTGAAACTTGGTTTAGAGTCCTAGAAACCACGTTGCTAGATGTTTCATAAGTTCGTCAAACTTGTACAAAGCACATTGCGGCACTTATAAGCACTCATGTTGCATGAAACTTGGTTTAGAGTCCTAGAAACGCGTTGTTAGATGTTTCATAAGTTCGTTAAACTTGTACAAAGCTCATTGACGAACTTATAAGCATTCTTGTTGCATGAAACTTTGTTTAGAGTCCTAGAAACACGTTGTTAGATATTTCATAAGTTCGTCAAACTTGTACAAAGCTCATTGAAACACTTCTAAGCACTAATGTTGCATGAAACTTGGTTTAAAGTCCTAGAAATGCGTTGTTAGATATTTCATTAGTTCGGCAAACTTGTACAAATCTCATTGAAGAACATATAAGCACTCATGTTGCATGAAACTTTTGTTTAGAGTCCTAGAAACCACGTTGTTAGATGTTTCATAAATTCATCAAACTTTTATAAAGCTCATTGAGGAAACAAGTTGTTAGATGTTTCATAAGTTCGTCAAACTTGTACAAAGCTCATTGAGACACTTATAATCACTTATGTTGCATGAAACTTGGTTTAGAGTCCTAGAAACCCGTTGTTAGATGTTTCATAAGTTTGTCAAACTTGTACAAAGCTCATTGAGACACTTATAATCACTCATGTTGCATGAAACTTGGTTTAGAGTCCTAGAAACACGTTGTTAGATGTTTTATAACTTCGTCAAACTTGTACAAAGCTCATTGAGAAATTTATAAGCACTCATGTTGCCTGAAACTTGGTTTAGAGTCCTAGAAACCACGTTGCTAGATGTTTCATAAGTTCGTCAAACTTGTACAAAGCACATTGCGGCACTTATAAGCACTCATGTTGCATGAAACTTGGTTTAGAGTCCTAGAAACGCGTTGTTAGATGTTTCATAAGTTCGTTAAACTTGTACAAAGCTCATTGACGAACTTATAAGCATTCCTGTTGCATGAAACTTTGTTTAGAGTCCTAGAAACACGTTGTTAGATGTTTCATAAGTTCGTCAAACTTGTACAAAGCTCATTGAAACACTTCTAAGCACTAATGTTGCATGAAACTTGGTTTAAAGTCCTAGAAATGCGTTGTTAGATATTTCATTAGTTCGGCAAACTTGTACAAATCTCATTGAGGAACTTAGAAGCACTCATGTTGCATGAAACTTTTGTTTAGAGTCCTAGAAACCACGTTGTTAGATGTTTCATAAGTTCATCACACTTTTTTAAAGCTCATTGAGGAAACACGTTGTTAGATGTTTCATAAGTTCGTCAAACTTGTACAAAGCTCATTGAGACACTTATAATCACTTATGTTGCATGAAACTTGGTTTAGAGTCCTAGAAACCCGTTGTTAGATGTTTCATAAGTTTGTCAAACTTGTACAAAGCTCATTGAGACACTTACAATCACTCATGTTGCATGAAACTTGGTTTAGAGTCCTAGAAACGCATTGTTAGATGTTTCATAAGTTCGTCAAACTTGTTGCATGAAACTTGGTTTAGATTTCTAGAAACGCGTTGTTAGATATTTTATTAGTTCTTCAAACTTTTACAAAGCTCATTGAGGAACTTAGAAGCACTCATGTTGTATGAAACTTTTTTTTAGAGTCCTAGAAACCACGTTGTTAGATGTTTCATAAATTCGTCAAACTTGTACAAAGTTCGTTGAGACACTTATAATCACTTATGTTGCATGAAACTTGGTTTGGAGTCCTAGAAACGGATTGTTAGATGTTTCATAAGTTCGTGAAACTTGTACAAAGCTAATTGAGGAACCTAGAAGCATTCTTGTTGCATGAAACTTTGTTTAGAGTCCTAGAAACACGTTGTTAGATGTTTCATAAGTTCGCCAAACTTGTACAAAGCTCATTGAAACACTTATAAGCACTAATTTTGCATGAAACTTGGTTTAAAGTCCTAGAAACGCGTTGTTAAATATTTCATTAGTTCGGCAAACTTGTACAAATCTCATTGAAGAACTTAGAAGCATTCATGTTGCATGAAACTTTTGTTTAGAGTCCTAGAAACCACGTTGTTAGGTGTTTCATAAGTTCATCAAACTTTTATAAAGCTCATTGAGGAAACACGTTGTTAGATGTTTCATAAGTTCGCCAAACTTGTACAAAGCTCATTGAGACACTTATAAACACTCATGTTGCATGAAACTTGGTTTAGAGTCATAGAAACGCGTTGTTAGATGTTTCATAAGTTCGTCAAATTTGTACAAAGCTCATTGAGACACTTATAATCACTCATGTTGCATGAAACTTGGTTTAGAGTCCTAGAAACAAGTTGTTAGATGTTTCATAAGTTTGTCAAACTTGTACAAATCTCATTGAGACATTTATAGGCACTCATGTTGCATGAAACTTGGTTTAGAGTTCTAGAAACAACGTTGCTAGATGTTATATAACTTCGTCAAACTTGTAAAAAGCACATTGAGACACTTATAAGCACTCCTGTTGCATGAAACTTGGTTTAGAGTCCTAGAAACGCGTTGTTATATGTTTCATAAGTTCGTGAAACTTGTACAAAGCTCATTGAGGAACTTATAAGCATTCATGTTGCATGAAACTTTTCTTTAGAGTCATAGAAACCACTTTGTTAGATGTTTCATAAGTTCATCAGACTTATATAAAGCTCATTGAGGAACTATAAGCACTCTAGTTACATGAAACTTGGTTTAGAGTCCTAGAAACACGTTGTTACATGTTTCATAAGTTCGTCAAACCTGTACAAAACTCACTGAGACACTTATAATCACTTATGTTGCATGAAACTTGGTTTAGAGTCCTAGAAACGCGTTGTTAGATGTTTCATAAGTTTGTTAAACTTGTACAAAGCTCATTGAGACACTTATAATCACTAATGTTGCATGAAACTTGGTTTAGAGTCCTAGTAACGCGTTGTTAGATGTTTCATAAGTTCGTCAAACTTTTACAAAGCTCATTGAGACACTTATAAACACTCATGTTGCATGAAACTTGGTTTAGAGTCATAGAAACGCGTTGTTAGATGTTTCATAAGTTCTTCAAATTTGTACAAAGCTCATTGAGACACTTATAAGAACTCATGTTGCAGGAAACTTGATTAAGAGTCCTAAAAACAAGTTGTTAGATGTTTCATAAGTTGGTCAAACTTGTACAAAGTACATTGGGACACTAATAAGCACTCATGTTGCATGAAACTTGGTTTAGATTCCTATAAACACGTTTTTAGATGTTTCATAAGTTCGTCAAACTTGTACAAAGCTCATTGAGACACTTATAAAAACTCATGTTGCATGAAACTAGGTTTAGAGTCCTAGAAACACATTGTTAGATGTTTCATAAGTTCGTCAAACTTTTACAAAGCTCATTGAGACATTTGTAAGCACTCTTGTTGCATGAAACTTTGTTTAGAGTCCTAGAAACGCGTTGTTAGATGTTTCATAAGTTCGTCAAACTTTAACAAAGCTCATTGAGAAACTTATAAAAACTCATGTTGCATGAAACTTGGTTTCGAGTCCTAGAAACGCGTTGTTAGATGTTTCATAATTTCGTCAAACTTGTACAAAGCTCATTGAAACACTTATAAGCACTAACGTTGGATGAAACTTTGTATAGAGTCCTAGAAACTCGTTGTTAGATGTTTCATTAATTCGTGAAACTTGTACAAAGCTCATTGAGGAACTTAGAAGCACTCATGTTGCATGAAACTTTTGTTCAGAGTCCTAGAAACCACGTTGTTAGATGTTTCATAAGTTCATCAAACTTGTGTAAAGGTCATTGAGGAACGTATAAGCACTCTTGTTACATGAAACCTGGTTTAGAGTCCTAGAAACACGTTGTTACATGTTCATAAGTTCGACAAACTTTTACAAAGCTCATTGAGACACTTATAAGCACTCATGTTGCATGAAACTCTGTTTAGAGTCATAGAAACGCGTTGTTAGATGTTTCATAAGTTCGTGAAACTTGTACGACGCTCATTGAGACACTTATAATAATTCATGTTGCAAGAAACTTGGTTTAGAGTCCTAGAAACACGTTGTTACATGTTTCATAAGTTTGTCAAACTTGTACAAAGCTCATTGAGACACTTATAATCACTTATGTTGCATGAAACTTGGTTTAGAGTCCTAGAAACCCGTGTTAGATGTTTCATAAGTTTGTCAAACTTGTACAAAGCTAATTGAGACACTTATATTCACTCATGTTGCATGAAACTTGGTTTAGAGTCCTAGAAACGCGTTGTAAGATGTTTCATAAGTTTGTCAAATTTGTACAAAGCTCTTTGAAACAGTTATAAGCACTAATGTTGCATGAAACTTGGTTTAGAGTCCTAGAAACGCGTTGTTTGATAGTTTATTAGTTCGTCAAACTTGTACAAAGCTCATTGAGGAACTTAGAAGCACTCATGTTGTATGAAACTTTTGTTTAGAGTCCTAGAAACCACGTTGTTACATGTTTCATAAATTTGTCAAACTTGTACAAAGCTCATTGAGACACTTATAATCACTTATGTTGCATGAAACTTGGTTTAGAGTCCTAGAAACAGGTTGTTAGATGTTTCATAAGTTCGTCAAACTTGTACAAAGCTCATTGAGACACTTATAATCACTCTTGTTGCATGAAATTTGGTTTAGAGTCCTACAAACGCGTTGTTAGATGTTTCATAAGTTCGTCAAACTTGTACGACGCTCATTGAGACACTTATAAGAATTCATGTTGCAGGAAACTTGGTTTAGAGTCCTAAAAATACGTTGTTAGATGTTTCATAAGTTCGTCAAACTCGTAAAAAGCACATTGAGACACTTATAAGCACTCATGTTGCAGGAAACTTGGTTTAGAGTCCTAGAAACGCGTTGTTGGATGTTTCATAAGTTCGTCAAACTTGTACAAAGCTCAACGAGACACTTCTAAACACTCATGTTGCATGAAACTAGGGTTAGAGTCCTAGAAATGCATTGTTAGATGTTTCATTAGTTCGTGAAACTTGTACAAAGCTAATTGAGGAACTTAGAAGCACTCATGTTGTATAAAACTTGGTTTAGAGTCCTAGAAACACGTTGTTAGATGTTTCATAAGTTCGTCAAACTTGTACAAAGCTCATTGAGACACTTGTAAGCACTCTTGTTTCATGAAACTTTGTTTAGAGTCCTAGAAACGCCTTGTTAGAGGTTTCATAAGTTCGCCAAACTTGTACAAAGCTCATTGAGACACTTATAAACACTCATGTTGCATGATACTTGGTTTAGAGTCATAGAAACGCGTTGTTAGATGTTTCATAAGTTCGTCAAACTTGTACAAAGCTCATTGAGACAATAATAATTACTCATGTTGCATGAAACTTGGTTTAGAGTCCTAGAAACAAGTTGTTAGATGTTTCATAAGTTTGTCAAACTTGTACAAAGCTCATTGAGACATTTGTAGGCACTCATGTTGCATGAAACTTGGTTTAGAGTCCTAGAAACAACGTTGCTAGATGTTTCATAAGTTCGTTAAACTTGTACAAAGCACATTGAGATACTTATAAGCACTCATGTTGCATGAAACTTGGTTTAGAGTCCTAGAAACGCTTTGTTATATGTTTCATAAGTTCGTGAAACTTGTACAAAGCTCATTGAGGAACTTATAAGCATTCATGTTGCATGAAACTTTTGTTTAGAGTCCTAGAAACCACGTTGTTAGATGTTTCATAAGTTCATCAAACTTGTATAAAACTCATTGAGACACTTATAATCACTTATGTTGAATGAAACTTGGTTTGGAGTCCTAGAAACGGGTTGTTAGATGTTTCATAAGTTCGTGAAACTTGTACAAAGCTAATTGAGGAACCTAGAAGCATTCTTGTTGCATGAAACATTGTTTAGAGTCCTAGAAACACGTTGTTAGATGTTTCATAAGTTTGTCAAACTTGTACAAAGCTCATTGAGACATTTATAGGCACTCATGTTGCATGAAACTTGGTTTAGAGTTCTAGAAACAACGTTGCTAGATGTTATATAACTTCGTCAAACTTGTACAAAGCACATTGAGACACTTATAAGCACTCATGTTGCATGAAACTTGGTTTAGAGTCCTAGAAACGCGTTGTTATATGTTTCATAAGTTCGTGAAACTTGTACAAAGCTCATTGAGGAACTTATAAGCATTCATGTTGCATGAAACTTTTTTTAGAGTCATAGAAACCACTTTGTTAGATGTTTCATAAGTTCATCAAACTTGTATAAAGCTCATTGAGGAACTATAAGCACTCTAGTTACATGAAACTTGGTTTAGAGTCCTAGAAACACGTTGATACATGTTTCATAAGTTCGTCAAACCTGTACAAAACTCACTGAGACACTTATAATCACTTATGTTGCATGAAACTTGGTTTAGAGTCCTAGAAACGCGTTGTTAGATGTTTCATAAGTTTGTTAAACTTGTACAAAGCTCATTGAGACACTTATAATCACTAATGTTGCATGAAACTTGGTTTAGAGTCCTAGAAACGCGTTGTTAGATGTTTCATAAGTTCGTCAAACTTTTACGACGCTCATTGAGACACATATAAGAACTCATGTTGCAGGAAACTTGATTTAGAGTCCTAAAAACAAGTTGTTAGATGTTTCATAAGTTCGTCAAACTTTTACAAAGATCATTGGGACACTAATAAGCACTCATGTTGCATGAAACTTGGTTTAGATTCCTATAAACACGTTTTTAGATGTTTCATAAGTTCGTCAAACTTGTACAAAGCTCATTGAGACACTTATAAAAACTCATGTTGCATGAAACTAGGTTTAGAATCCTAGAAACGCATTGTTAGATGTTTCATTAGTTCGTGAAACTTTTACAAAGCTAATTGAGGAATCTAGAAGCACTCTTGTTGCATGAAACTTGGTTTAGAGTCCTAGAAACACATTGTTAGATGTTTCATAAGTTCGTCAAACTTTTACAAAGCTCATTGAGACATTTGTAAGCACTCTTGTTGCATGAAACTTTGTTTAGAGTCCTAGAAACGCGTTGTTAGATGTTTCATAAGTTCGTCAAACTTTAACAAAGCTCATTGAGGAACTTATAAGAACTCATGTTGCATGAAACTTGGTTTCGAGTCCTCGAAACGCGTTGTTAGATGTTTCATAATTTCGTCAAACTTGTACAAAGCTCATTGAAACACTTATAAGTACTAACGTTGGATGAAACTTTGTATAGAGTCCTAGAAACTCGTTGTTAGATGTTTCATTAGTTCGTGAAACTTGTACAAAGCTCATTGAGGAACTTAGAAGCACTCATGTTGCATGAAACTTTTGTTCAGAGTCCTAGAAACCACGTTGTTAGATGTTTCATAAGTTCATCAAACTTGTGTAAAGGTCATTGAGGAACGTATAAGCACTCTTGTTACATGAAACCTGGTTTAGAGTCTTAGAAACACGTTGTTACATGTTCATAAGTTCGACAAACTTTTACAAAGCTCATTGAGACACTTATAAGCACTGATGTTGCATGAAACTCTGTTTAGAGTCATAGAAACGCGTTGTTAGATGTTTCATAAGTTCGTGAAACTTGTACGACGCTCATTGAGACACTTATAAGAATTCATGTTGCAAGAAACTTGGTTTAGAGTCCTAGAAACACGTTGTTACATTTTTCATATGTATGTCAAACTTGTACAAAGCTCATTGAGACCCTTATAATCTCTTATGTTGCATGAAACTTGGTTTAGAGTCCTAGAAACCCGTTGTTAGATGTTTCATAAGTTTGTCAAACTTGTACAAAGCTAATTGAGACACTTATATTCACTCATGTTGCTTTGTTAGATGTTTCATTAGTTCGTGAAACTTGGACAAAGCTAATTGAGGAACTTAGAAGCACTCATGTTCGATGAAACTTAATTTAGAGTCCTAGAAACACGTTGTTAGATGTTTCGTAAGTTCGCCAAACTTGTACAAAGCTCATTGAGACACTTGTAAGCACTCTTGTTGCATGAAACATTGTTTAGAGTCCTAGAAACGTGTTGTTAGATGTTTCATAAGTTCGCCAAACTTTTACAAAGCTAATTGAGACACTAATAAACACTCATGTTGCAAAAAACTTGGTTTAAAATCCTAGAAACGCGTTGTTAGATGTTTCATAAGTTTGTCAAACTTGTACGAAGCTTATTCATATACTTATAATCACTCATGTTGCATGAAACTTGGTTTAGAGTCCTAGAAACATGTTGTTAGATGTTTCATAACTTCGTCAAACTTGTACAAAGCTCATTGAGAAATTTATAAGCAATCATGTTGCATGAAACTTGGTTTAGATTCCTAGAAACCACGTTGCTAGATGTTTCATAAGTTCGTCAAACTTGTACAAAGCACATTGAGGCACTTATAAGCACTCATGTTGCATGAAACTTGGTTTAGAGTCCTAGAAACGCGTTGTTAGATGTTTCATAAGTCCGTCAAACTTGTACAAAGCTCATTGACGAACTTATAAGCATTCATATTGCATGAAACTTTGTTTAGAGTCCTAGAAACACGTTGTTAGATGTTTCATAAGTTCGCCAAACTTGTACAAAGCTCATTGAAACACTTATAAGCACTAATGTTGCATGAAACTTGGTTTAAAGTCCTAGAAATGCGTTGTTAGATATTTCATTAGTTCGGCAAACTTGTACAAATCTCATTGAGGAACTTAGAAGCACTTATGTTGCATGAAACTTTTGCTTAGAGTCCTAGAAACCACGTTGTTAGATTTTTCATAAGTTCATCAAACTTTTATAAAGCTCATTGAGGAAACACGTTGTTAGATGTTTCATAACTTCGTCAAACTTGTACAAAGCTCATTGAGAAATTTATAAGCACTCATGTTGCATGAAACTTGGTTTAGATTCCTAGAAACCACGTTGCTAGATGTTTCATAAGTTCGTCAAACTTGTACAAAGCACATTGAGGCACTTATAAGCACTCATGTTGCATGAAACTTGGTTTAGAGTCCTAGAAATGCGTTGTTAGATGTTTCATAAGTCCGTCAAACTTGTACAAAGCTCATTGACGAACTTATAAGCATTTATATTGCATGAAACTTTGTTTAGAGTCCTAGAAACACGTTGTTAGATGTTTCATAAGTTCGCCAAACTTGTACAAAGCTCATTGAAACACTTATAAGCACTAATGTTGCATGAAACTTGGTTTAAAGTCCTAGAAATGCGTTGTTAGATATTTCATTAGTTCGGCAAACTTGTACAAATCTCATTGAGGAACTTAGAAGCACTTATGTTGCATGAAACTTTTGCTTAGAGTCCTAGAAACCACGTTGTTAGATGTTTCATAAGTTCATCAAACTTTTAAAAAGCTCATTGAGGAAACACGTTGTTAGATGTTTCATAAGTTCGTCAAACTTGTACAAAGCTCATTGAGACAGTTATAATCACTTATGTTGCATGAAACTTGGTTTAGAGTCCAGGAAACCCGTTGTTAGATGTTTCATAAGTTTGTCAAACTTGTACAAAGCTCATTGAGACACTTATAATCACTCATGTTGCATGAAACTTGGTTTAGTTTCCTAGAAACGCGTTGTTAGATGTTTCATAAGTTCGTCAAACTTGTACAAAGCTCTTTGAAACACTTATAAGCACTAATGTTGCATGAAACTTGGTTTAGAGTCCTAGAAACCCGTTGTTAGATGTTTCATAAGTTCGTCAAACTTTTACTAAGCTTATTCAGGTACTTATAATCACTCATGTTGCATGAAACTTGGTTTAGAGTCCTAGAAACACGTTGTTAGATGTTTCATAACTTCGTCAAACTTGTACAAAGCTCATTGAGAAATTTATAAGCACTCATGTTGCATGAAACTTGGTTTAGATTCCTAGAAACCACGTTGCTAGATGTTTCATAAGTTCGTCAAACTTGTACAAAGCACATTGAGGCACTTATAAGCACTCATGTTGCATGAAATTTGGTTTAGAGTCCTAGAAACGCGTTGTTAGATGTTTCATAAGTCCGTCAAACTTGTACAAAGCTCATTGACGAACTTATAAGCATTCATATTGCATGAAACTTTGTTTAGAGTCCTAGAAACACGTTGTTAGATGTTTCATAAGTTCGCCAAACTTGTACAAAGCTCATTGAAACACTTATAAGCACTAATGTTGCATGAAACTTGGTTTAAAGTCCTAGAAATGCGTTGTTAGATATTTCATTAGTTCGGCAAACTTGTACAAATCTCATTGAGGAACTTAGAAGCACTTATGTTGCATGAAACTTTTGCTTAGAGTCCTAGAAACCAAGTTGTTAGATGTTTCATAAGTTCATCAAACTTTTATAAAGCTCATTGAGGAAACACGTTGTTAGATGTTTCATAAGTTCGTCAAACTTGTACAAAGCTCATTGAGACAGTTATAATCACTTATGTTGCATGAAACTTGGTTTAGAGTCCAAGAAACCCGTTGTTAGATGTTTCATAAGTTTGTCAAACTTGTACAAAGCTCATTGAGACACTTATAATCACTCATGTTGCATGAAACTTGGTTTAGTTTCCTAGAAAAGCGTTGTTAGATGTTTCATAAGTTCGTCAAACTTGTACAAAGCTCTTTGAAACACTTATAAGCACTAATGTTGCATGAAACTTGGTTTAGAGTCCTAGAAACCCGTTGTTAGATGTTTCATAAGTTCGTCAAACTTTTACAAAGCTTATTCAGGTACTTATAATCACTCATGTTGCATGAAACTTGGTTTAGAGTCCTAGAAACACGTTGTTAGATGTTTCATAACTTCGTCAAACTTGTACAAAGCTCATTGAGAAATTTATAAGCACTCATGTTGCATGAAACTTGGTTTAGATTCCTAGAAACCACGTTGCTAGATGTTTCATAAGTTCGTCAAACTTGTACAAAGCACATTGAGACACTTATAAGCACTCATGTTGCATGAAACTTGGTTTAGAGTCCTAGAAACGCGTTGTTAGATGTTTCATAAGTCCGTCAAACTTGTACAAAGCTCATTGACGAACTTATAAGCATTCATATTGCATGAAACTTTGTTTAGAGTCCTAGAAACACGTTGTTAGATGTTTCATAAGTTCGCCAAACTTGTACAAAGCTCATTGAAACACTTATAAGCACTAATGTTGCATGAAACTTGGTTTAAAGTCCTAGAAATGCGTTGTTAGATATTTCATTAGTTCGGCAAACTTGTACAAATCTCATTGAGGAACTTAGAAGCACTTATGTTGCATGAAACTTTTGCTTAGAGTCCTAGAAACCACGTTGTTAGATGTTTCATAAGTTCTTCAAACTTTTATAAAGCTCATTGAGGAAACACGTTGTTAGATGTTTCATAAGTTCGTCAAACTTGTACAAAGCTCATTGAGACAGTTATAATCACTTATGTTGCATGAAACTTGGTTTAGAGTCCAAGAAACCCGTTGTTAGATGTTTCATAAGTTTGTCAAACTTGTACAAAGCTCATTGAGACACTTATAATCACTCATGTTGCATGAAACTTGGTTTAGTTTCCTAGAAACGCGTTGTTAGATGTTTCATAAGTTCGTCAAACTTGTACAAAGCTCATTGAAACACTTATAAGCACTAATGTTGCATGAAACTTGGTTTAAAGTCCTAGAAATGCGTTGTTAGATATTTCATTAGTTCGGCAAACTTGTACAAATCTCATTGAGGAACTTAGAAGCACTTATGTTGCATGAAACTTTTGCTTAGAGTCCTAGAAACCAAGTTGTTAGATGTTTCATAAGTTCATCAAACTTTTATAAAGCTCATTGAGGAAACACGTTGTTAGATGTTTCATAAGTTCGTCAAACTTGTACAAAGCTCATTGAGACAGTTATAATCACTTATGTTGCATGAAACTTGGTTTAGAGTCCAAGAAACCCGTTGTTAGATGTTTCATAAGTTTGTCAAACTTGTACAAAGCTCATTGAGACACTTATAATCACTCATGTTGCATGAAACTTGGTTTAGTTTCCTAGAAAAGCGTTGTTAGATGTTTCATAAGTTCGTCAAACTTGTACAAAGCTCTTTGAAACACTTATAAGCACTAATGTTGCATGAAACTTGGTTTAGAGTCCTAGAAACCCGTTGTTAGATGTTTCATAAGTTCGTCAAACTTTTACAAAGCTTATTCAGGTACTTATAATCACTCATGTTGCATGAAACTTGGTTTAGAGTCCTAGAAACACGTTGTTAGATGTTTCATAACTTCGTCAAACTTGTACAAAGCTCATTGAGAAATTTATAAGCACTCATGTTGCATGAAACTTGGTTTAGATTCCTAGAAACCACGTTGCTAGATGTTTCATAAGTTCGTCAAACTTGTACAAAGCACATTGAGACACTTATAAGCACTCATGTTGCATGAAACTTGGTTTAGAGTCCTAGAAACGCGTTGTTAGATGTTTCATAAGTCCGTCAAACTTGTACAAAGCTCATTGACGAACTTATAAGCATTCATATTGCATGAAACTTTGTTTAGAGTCCTAGAAACACGTTGTTAGATGTTTCATAAGTTCGCCAAACTTGTACAAAGCTCATTGAAACACTTATAAGCACTAATGTTGCATGAAACTTGGTTTAAAGTCCTAGAAATGCGTTGTTAGATATTTCATTAGTTCGGCAAACTTGTACAAATCTCATTGAGGAACTTAGAAGCACTTATGTTGCATGAAACTTTTGCTTAGAGTCCTAGAAACCACGTTGTTAGATGTTTCATAAGTTCTTCAAACTTTTATAAAGCTCATTGAGGAAACACGTTGTTAGATGTTTCATAAGTTCGTCAAACTTGTACAAAGCTCATTGAGACAGTTATAATCACTTATGTTGCATGAAACTTGGTTTAGAGTCCAAGAAACCCGTTGTTAGATGTTTCATAAGTTTGTCAAACTTGTACAAAGCTCATTGAGACACTTATAATCACTCATGTTGCATGAAACTTGGTTTAGTTTCCTAGAAACGCGTTGTTAGATGTTTCATAAGTTCGTCAAACTTGTACAAAGCTCTTTGAAACACTTATAAGCACTAATGTTGCATGAAACTTGGTTTAGAGTCCTAGAAACGCGTTGTTAGATATTTTATTAGTTCGTCAAACTTGTACAAAGCTCATTGAGGAACTTAGAAGAACTCATGTTGTATGAAACTTTTTTTAGAGTCCTAGAAACCACGTTGTTACATGTTTCATAAATTCGTCAAACTTGTACAAAGCTCATTGAGACACTTATAATAACTTATGTTGCATGAAACTTGGTTTGGAGTCCTAGAAACGGGTTGTTAGATGTTTCATAAGGTCGTGAAACTTGTACAAAGCTAATTGAGGAACCTAGAAGCACTCTTGTTGCATGAAACTTTGTTTAGAGTCCTAGAAACACGTTGTTAGATGTTTCATAAGTTCACCAAACTTGTACAAAGCTCATTGAAACACTTGTAAGCACTAATGTTGCATGAAACTTGGTTTAAAGTCCTAGAAACGCGTTGTTAGATATTTCATTAGTTCGGGAAACTTGTACAAATCTCATTGAAGAACTTAGAAGCACTCATGCTGCATGAAACTTTTGTTTAGAGTCCTAGAAACCACGTTGTTAATTAGATGTTTCATAAGTTCATCAAACTTTTATAAAGCTCATTGAGGAAACACGTTGTTAGATGTTTCATAAGTTCGTCAAACTTGTACAAAGCTCATTGAGACAGTTATAATCACTTATATTGCATGAAACTTGGTTTAGAGTCCTAGAAACACGTTGTTAGATGTTTCATAAGTTTGTCAAACTTGTACAAAGCTCATTGAGACACTTAATCACTCATGTTGCATGAAACTTGGTTTAGAGTCCTAGAAACACGTTGTTAGATGTTTCATAAGTTTGTCAAACTTGTACAAAGCTCATTGAAACACTTATAATCTCTCATGTTGCATTAAACTTGGTTTAGAGTCCTAGAAACGCGTTGTTAGATGTTTCATAAGTTCGTCAAACTTGTACAAAGCTCTTTGAAACACTTATAAGCACTAATGTTGCATGAAACTTGGTTTAGAGTCCTAGAAACGCGTTGTTAGATACTTTATTAGTTCTTCAAACTTGTACAAAGCTCATTGAGGAACTTAGAAGCACTCATGTTGTATGAAACTTTTTTTAGAGTCCTAGAAACCACGTTGTTACATGTTTCATAAATTCGTCAAACTTGTACAAAGCTCATTGAGACACTTATAATCACTTATGTTGCATGAAACTTGGTTTGGAGTCCTAGAAACGGGTTGTTAGATGTTTCATAAGTTCATGAAACTTGTACAAAGCTAATTGAGGAACCTAGAAGCACTCTTATTGCATGAAACTTGGTTTAGAGTCCTAGAAATGCATTGTTAGATGTTTCATTAGTTCGTGAAAATTGTACAAAGCTAATTGAGGAACCTAGAAGCACTCTTGTTGCATGAAACTTAGTTTAGAGTCCTAGAAAAACATTGTTAGATGTTTCATAAGCTCGTCAAACTTTTACAAAGCTCATTGAGACACTTGGAAGCACTCTTGTTGCATGAAACTTTGTTTAGAGTCCTAGAACCGCGTTGTTAGATGTTTCATAAGTTCATCAAACTTTTATAAAGTTCATTGAGGAAACACGTTTTTAGATGTTTCATAAGTTCGTCAAACTTGTACAAAGCTCATTGAGACACTTATAATCACTTATGTTGCATGAAACTTGGTTTAGAGTCCTAGAAACGCGTGGTTAGATGTTTCATAAGTTTGTCAAACTTGTACAAAGCTCATTGAGATACTTATAATCACTCATGTTGAATGAAACTTGGTTTAGAGTCCTAGAAACGCGTTGTTAGATGTTTCATAAGTTCGTCAAACTTGTACGACGCTCATTGAGACACTTATAAGAACTCATGTTGCAGGAAACTTGGTTTAGAGTCATAAAAACCAAGTTGTTAGATGTTTCATAAGTTCGTCAAACTTGTACGAAGCACATTGGGGCACTAATAAGCACTCATGTTGCATGAAACTTGGTTTAGAGTCCTAGAAACACGTTGTTAGATGTTTCATAAGTTCGTCAAACTTGTACAAAGCTCATTGAGACACTTATAAAAACTCATGTTGCATGAAACTAGGTTTAGAATCCTAGAAACACATTGTTAGATGTTTCATTAGTTCGTGAAACTTGTACAAAGCTAATTGAGGAACTTATAAGAACTCATGTTTCATGAAACTTGGTTTAGAGTCCTAGAAACGCGTTGTTAGATGTTTCATAATTTCGTCAAACTTGTACAAAGCTCATTGAGACACTTATAAGCACTAACGTTGGATGAAACTTTGTATAGAGTCCTAGAAACTCGTTGTTAGATGTTTCATTAGTTCGTGAAACTTGTACAAAGCTCATTGAGGAACTTAGAAGCACTCATGTTGCATGAAACTTTTGTTTAGAGTCCAAGAAACCACGTTGTTAGATGTTTCATAAGTTCATCAAACTTGTATAAAGGTCATTGAGGAGCGTATAAGCACTCTTGTTACATGAAACTTGGTTTAGAGTCCTAGAAACACGTTGTTACATGTTCATAAGTTCGTCAAACTTTTACAAAGCTCATTGAGACACTTATAAACACTCATGTTGCATGAAACTCTGTTTAGAGTCATAGAAACGCGTTGTTAGATGTATCATAAGTTCGTGAAACTTGTACGACACTCATTGAGACACTTATAAGAATTCATGTTGCAGGAAACTTGGTTTAGAGTCCTAAAAAACACGTTGTTAGATGTTTCATAAGTTCGTCAAACTTGTACAAAGCACATTGAGACACTTATAAGCACTCATGTTGCATGAAATTTGGTTTAGAGTTCTAGAATAGCGTTGTTAGATGTTTCATAAGTTCGTCAAACTTGTACAAAGCTCATTGAGACACTTATAAACACTCATGTTGCTTTGTTAGATGTTTCATTAGTTCGTGAAACTTGGACAAAGCTAATTGAGGAACTTAGAAGCACTCATGTTCGATGAAACTTAATTTAGAGTCCTAGAAACACGTTGTTAGATGTTTCGTAAGTTCGCCAAACTTGTACAAAGCTCATTGAGACACTTGTAAGCACTCTTGTTGCATGAAACATTGTTTAGAGTCCTAGAAACGTGTTGTTAGAAGTTTCATAAGTTCGCCAAACTTTTACAAAGCTAATTGAGACACTAATAAACACTCATGTTGCAAGAAACTTGGTTTAAAATCCTAGAAACGCGTTGTTAGATGTTTCATAAGTTTGTCAAACTTGTACGAAGCTTATTCAGATACTGATACGAACTCCCAAAGATTGCACACTCTTGTTGGTATTGAAATGGATAGATCCTTGAATGAACAAGGTGGGAAAGTGAATGGCTGCGTCGAGGGCTATGAACGGCACTCGGTAAACCTGATTCGAACCGCAGGCTAACCACCTAAGGATCGGTTGTGACTCTTCGGCTAACCACCTTGGAATCGATTGAGATCAAGAGGCTAACCACCCAATGATCGAAGTGATTTCGTTGGCTAACCACCAAAGAGATCGAAAAAGTTCACAAAAGAACAAGAGAGAAACTTCTCAAAGATTTGTTTGATAAAAGATTGATTATTCAAAATGAAAGGATTACATGAATTTATAAGAAGAAGAAGGAGAAGAGGCTAGTCAACAAGACTACCTCGAAAATGAAAACAAAGACTACTTGGGAATGAAAACAAAGACTAAGACCAAAGACTAAAATAAATTAGAGTTTGAATGACCCTTGGACTTCCAAGTTGGCGAGAATGTTCTTGAGGTTTGGTCATGTTCTTTTGATTTATTTCCAACCATAATGTAGATGTAATTCACGTGAGTTTGGACCGTCCATGGTAAGCATAAGTCATTGCCTCGTTAAAACCTCTACTCGGAAAACCCAATGGGACAAAACCGAGTATAGGAAAAAGAGTACAACAACTTAGCTTGCGGCCAACCTCAAGATGAATCCACAAATGATATTGAGATGAAGGTGCATTGCGTAAGTTGGTCTTCCTCCTTGTTCCTAACGTTGCCAAGTACTTTCCAAACAGCTCCGGCTAGCTTCCTTGTCTTGGATCGCGTCATGGGGCCATCGGGAACGATCAATGCTTCCTCGGGAACCTCATCCAAGGCTTGCGTATCCATGATCATATCATCCCCCTCCTCTTGAAAAGGATTTGTCCTCAAATCGACTCCATCTGCAATAAAAGGAATGATTTTAGCAGTGTTGAAGCTAGAGCTAACAGAATACTTACCTTGGAGATCAATTTTGTAAGCATTATCATTGATCTTCTCCAAAATAGTAAATGGTCCATCAACTTTTGGCAAGAGTTTAGACTTCCTTTCTTCCGGGAACCGCTCCTTTCTCAAGTAAATCCAAACAAGGTCGCCGGGTTCAAACGTCTTTTTGTTCCGACCTTTGTTGGCTTGTTTGCGGTATTGCTCGGTTTTATGCTCGATGTTTTGCTTTGCCTTTTCGTGCATTAGTTTGACTAACTCAGCCTTTTTCTTTCCGTCCATACTTACACGCTCACTCAAAGGTAAATGAGTTAGATCAAGAGGTGTAAGCGGATTAAAGCCATAAACAAGTTGAAAAGGAGAAAAACAAGTAGTAGAATGCACGGCATGATTATATGCAAACTCTACATGTGGTAAACAATCCTCCCATGACTTAAGATTCTTTTTGATCACGGTTCTCAAGAGTGTCCCTAGAGTCCTATTAACCACTTCGGTTTGTCCATCGGTTTGCGGATGACAAGTAGTAGAGAAACAAAGCTTAGTTCCTAGCTTAGACCATAGGGTCTTCCAAAAATAACTCAGAAACTTTGTATCCCTATCCGAGACTATAGTCCTAGGCATTCCATGTAGACGGACAATCTCCTTAAAGAATAAGTCAGCAATGTTAGATGCATCATCAGTTTTATGGCAAGGTATGAAATGTGCCATTTTAGAAAACCTATCGACCACAACAAAGATCGAATCTCTACCATTCCTAGTCCGAGGTAAACCTAAGACAAAATCCATCGAAATGTCGGTCCATGGTGCACTAGGAATCGGTAAAGGAGTGTACATACCTTGGCCTTGGCTTTTTGATTTAGCGAGCTTACATGTGGTGCATCGGCTGCAAATTCGTTCAACATCACGCTTCATGTGCGGCCAAAAGAAATGATCTTGCACAATGGAAAGAGTTTTGGCCACGCCAAAGTGTCCCATCAAGCCTCCTCCCTGTGCTTCCCTAACAAGAAGATCTCGCAAAGAAGAGTTGGGAATGCAAAGTCGGTTTTCATAAAACAAAAACCCATCACTTCTAAAGTACTTTCCTTTAGCAAACTTTTCACAAGTAAGGAATACTTCCTGAAAGTCTGGATCGGTTGCATATGCTCCCTTAATCATCTCAAACCCGAGAATCTTGGCATCGAGAGTCGAGATCAAAGTGTACCTCCGAGATAGAGCATCGGCCACCACATTCTCTTTGCCTTGCTTGTATTGAATCACATATGGAAAGGTTTCCACGAACTCCATCCAACGGGCATGCCTCTTGTTCAACTTTTGTTGGCTCTTTAGGTGCCTAAGTGATTGATGATCGGTGTGGATCACGAACTCCTTCGGCCAGAGATAGTGTTGCCATGTTTGGAGTGCACGGACTAAGGCGTAGAACTCCTTATCGTACGTCGGGTAGTTGAGAGTAGCTCCTCCGAGTTTCTCACTAAAGAAAGCAATTGGCTTCTTCTCTTGCATGAGCACGGCTCCTATACCTACACCGGAAGCATCGCATTCAATCTCAAATGTTTTCATAAAATCAGGTAGAACGAGAAGAGGGGCGTGAGTAAGCTTGTGTTTTAGGAGTTGGAAAGCGTCCTCTTGAGCTTGTTCCCATTTAAAGCCCACGTCCTTCTTGATCACTTCGGTTAGTGGTGCGGCAATGGTGCTGAAGTCCCGAACAAACCGTCTATAGAAACCGGCTAAACCGTGGAAGCTTCGGACCTCACCTACCGTCTTAGGACTCGGCCAATCTTGGATCGCCTTGATCTTGCTCACATCGACCTGTATGCCCTGTGAACTTACAACAAAACCTAGAAACACCACGTCATTTGAACAAAAAGAACACTTTTTAAAATTGCCAAAGAGGCGTTCCTTCCTAAGCACGTTCAACACCTTTCGCAAATGCTCCACATGTTCGTCCAAGGTCTTGCTATAAACCAAGATGTCATCAAAATAAACAACAACAAAGACACCTATAAATGACCTAAGAACATGATTCATAAGACGCATGAAAGTACTAGGTGCATTCGTAAGACCAAACGGCATAACAAGCCACTCATATAATCCGTGCTTAGTTTTGAAAGCGGTTTTCCATTCATCACCTTCCTTCATCCGGATTTGGTGATATCCACTTTTCAAATCAATTTTAGAAAAGACACTAGACCCATGAAGTTCGTCTAACATGTCATCTAGCCTAGGAATTGGATGGCGATACTTTACCGTAATATTGTTGATGGCTCGGCAATCAACACACATCCGCCAAGATCCATCCTTCTTGGGCACAAGTAATACCGGAACGGCGCAAGGACTCATACTTTCTCGGATATGACCCTTCTCCAAAAGTTCACCGACTTGTCGCTGGAGTTCCTTGGTTTCAACCGGGTTGGTTCGGTAAGCGGGCCGGTTCGGAAGTGTTGCTCCGGGAACAAAGTCTATTTGATGTTCTATTCCACGAATGGGAGGTAGACCGCCTGGACTGTCTTCCGGAAAGACATCACTATATTCCTGCAAAAGAGACAACACATTGCTCGGAAGATCCGGCTCGGGGTTAGTCAAGAGAGCATCTTTAAAGACAAGCAACACGAAAGGTTGCTTAGTAACAAGAGCATGCTTAATCTCACTCGGTCTCACAAAAAGAGTTTCTTGCCTCACGGGTTTACTCTCAAAGGCCTTTAGTGGGGTTTTTCTCGAACTCTCACTCTCATTTTTAGTAGAAGAAGTGTTTAGGGGATCACTCACAATGTTCTTTCCTTGGTTAAGCTTGAGCTGATCTAGGTACACCTCATGTGGTGACATAGGGGCAAGAGTGATCTTCCGTCCTTGGTACTCAAAGGAATACTTGTTAGTGTACCCATCATGAACCGTCCTTCGATCGTACTGCCATGGTCTTCCAAGTAGAATGTGACCAGCTTCCATGGATAACACATCGCAAAGGATTTCATCCTCATATCGGCCAATAGACAAAGATACCAAAACTTGATGTGTCACCGTTTGTTTTTGGTCACTCAACCAACTTAGACTATACGGCCGTGGATGTTTCTTCATTTCCAAGTTTAGTTTCTTCACCAAAGTCATGCTAGCAACATTAGTACAACTTCCGCCATCGATAATTAGGCTACATACCTTATCTTTGATATGGCATCGCGTGTGGAACAAGTTTTCCCGTTGTTCGTCTTCTAGACTTTTCTCTTGGGAAAGAAGAACTCGTCTTGCCACAAGTAACTCTCCTTTAACCGCATGTTCTTCATCGTCATCATAGATTGGTGCGGAGTCATAATTCTTCTCATCTTCGGTCACGATTTCGCCGCTATCTAGCATCAACATGGCGCGCTGGTTTGGACACTTGTTCGCATAATGACCTTTGCCTTTACACCTGAAACACTCTATGTCACGGTTACGACTAGAAGTAGAAGCCTCGGTCTTACCCTTGTAGTCTTGACTTGAAACGTTAGGCTTGAATTCCGATTTTGGCTTGGAATCGGTGCGGCTTGGGTAACTTGGCTTCTCGCTTTTAGGGTAACTTGGCTTGGTTGTGACGCTCTTTCTCCTAAGTTGTTGTTCCACGAGAATGGCCTTGTGCAACATATCCTCTATGGTGTCATAAGTTTGCATCTCCATACGATCTTGTAATTCTCGATTCATTCCGGATAGGAATCGGGCCATTGTTGCATCACGGTGTTCATCTACATCGGCTTTGAGCATGAGTTTCTCCATCTCTTGGAAATAATCTTCCACATTCCTACTTCCTTGAGATAGCCTTCGTAGTTTTTGGTGCAATTCTCGGTGGTAATGGCTCGGAATGAACCGTCTTCTCATAAGTATCATCATCTCTTCCCAAGTCTCTACGGGATTTTCTCTATTTCGCTTCCTGTTAGTCACCAATTGATCCCACCAGATCAATAGCATAATCATGAAATCCAGTGGTCGCTAACCTGACTTTCTTGCGATCGGAAAAGTGTTGACAATCGAAGAGTAGATCGATCTTTTTTTCCCACTCAAGGAAAGCATCGGGATCGTTTTTCCCATGGAATGGTGGAATGCGTAGTTTCAAGCCGCCAAGATCATTTTCATTTCTTCCTCTGGCCGGTGGTTGCCTATCTTGTTCCCCATCGGTGAGGTCGTGAAACGGATTGTCGTATGGCTCCATTCGTTGTTGTTGTTGGTTTCGTCGGTGTTGCCTATGTCTAGGCGGTACTCGATGACGTCTTTGATGAACAATTATGTCCGATCTTTGACTCTCCGTCGAGTTATTTCCTCTTTCATGGCCATGGTTAGCTCTTTCTCGTCCAACAGCAAGAGTGGCCATTTGGTCTCTCATTTCGTCTAGCATTGTGGACATGGCTTCCATTTGGCGGGCCATTTCGGCTTCTCTTTCATTCCGTGAAAAATTGCTTTCGTTGGACATTTTTCCTCGCAAAAAGAACAAACACGTTAGTAAAAATATTCCTCACAAGTGTTTCACTCAAGTGTTTCTCACAACCCTCACAATATCCTCACACACACACAAGAAGTTCTCCTCGGTTCTTAAGAAACTAAATCGAAACAATTCGATGGTAGCGTCAAAAACCAAATCGTCAAACTAAGGTAGATAGATAGATAGATAGTGAAGAATTTCTTTAACCAAATTGTTTTCTTTTTTTTTTTTTTGATTTTCGATTTCTTTTTTTTTTTTTTTTTTTTTTTTTTGAATTGGTTTCTTACAAAAGATAGAAAGAAAAGATATAGAATAAAGAAGTGAAGAGATATAGCTTGCTTAGAAAATACCGATATTCAAGAGCGTGGCTCGATACCACTTGATACGAACTCCCAAAGATTGCACACTCTTGTTGGTATTGAAATGGATAGATCCTTGAATGAACAAGGTGGGAAAGTGAATGGCTGCGTCGAGGGCTATGAACGGCACTCGGTAAACCTGATTCGAACCGCAGGCTAACCACCTAAGGATCGGTTGTGACTCTTCGGCTAACCACCTTGGAATCGATTGAGATCAAGAGGCTAACCACCCAATGATCGAAGTGATTTCGTTGGCTAACCACCAAAGAGATCGAAAAAGTTCACAAAAGAACAAGAGAGAAACTTCTCAAAGATTTGTTTGATAAAAGATTGATTATTCAAAATGAAAGGATTACATGAATTTATAAGAAGAAGAAGGAGAAGAGGCTAGTCAACAAGACTACCTCGAAAATGAAAACAAAGACTACTTGGGAATGAAAACAAAGACTAAGACCAAAGACTAAAATAAATTAGAGTTTGAATGACCCTTGGACTTCCAAGTTGGCGAGAATGTTCTTGAGGTTTGGTCATGTTCTTTTGATTTATTTCCAACCATAATGTAGATGTAATTCACGTGAGTTTGGACCGTCCATGGTAAGCATAAGTCATTGCCTCGTTAAAACCTCTACTCGGAAAACCCAATGGGACAAAACCGAGTATAGGAAAAAGAGTACAACAACTTAGCTTGCGGCCAACCTCAAGATGAATCCACAAATGATATTGAGATGAAGGTGCATTGCGTAAGTTGGTCTTCCTCCTTGTTCCTAACGTTGCCAAGTACTTTCCAAACAGCTCCGGCTAGCTTCCTTGTCTTGGATCGCGTCATGGGGCCATCGGGAACGATCAATGCTTCCTCGGGAACCTCATCCAAGGCTTGCGTATCCATGATCATATCAGATACTTATAATCACTCATGTTGCATGAAACTTGGTTTAGAGTCCTAGAAACATGTTGTTAGATGTTTCATAACTTCGTCAAACTTGTACAAAGCTCATTGAGAAATTTATAAGCAATCATGTTGCATGAAACTTGGTTTAGATTCCTAGAAACCACGTTGGTAGATGTTTCATAAGTTCGTCAAACTTGTACAAAGCACATTGAGGCACTTATAAGCACTCATGTTGCATGAAACTTGGTTTAGAGTCCTAGAAACGCGTTGTTAGATGTTTCATAAGTCCGTTAAACTTGTACAAAGCTCATTGACGAACTTATAAGCATTCATATTGCATGAAACTTTGTTTAGAGTCCTAGAAACACGTTGTTAGATGTTTCATAAGTTCGCCAAACTTGTACAAAGCTCATTGAAACACTTATAAGCACTAATGTTGCATGAACTTGGTTTAAAGTCCTAGAAATGCGTTGTTAGATATTTCATTAGTTCGGCAAACTTGTACAAATCTCATTGAGGAACTTAGAAGCACTTATGTTGCATGAAACTTTTGCTTAGAGTCCTAGAAACCACGTTGTTAGATTTTTCATAAGTTCATCAAACTTTTATAAAGCTCATTGAGGAAACATGTTGTTAGATGTTTCATAACTTCGTCAAACTTGTACAAAGCTCATTGAGAAATTTATAAGCACTCATGTTGCATGAAACTTGGTTTAGATTCCTAGAAACCACGTTGCTAGATGTTTCATAAGTTCGTCAAACTTGTACAAAGCACATTGAGGCACTTATAAGCACTCATGTTGCATGAAACTTGGTTTAGAGTCCTAGAAACGCGTTGTTAGATGTTTCATAAGTCCGTCAAACTTGTACAAAGCTCATTGACGAACTTATAAGCATTTATATTGCATGAAACTTTGTTTAGAGTCCTAGAAACACGTTGTTAGATGTTTCATAAGTTCGCCAAACTTGTATAAAGCTCATTGAAACACTTATAAGCACTAATGTTGCATGAAACTTGGTTTAAAGTCCTAGAAATGCGTTGTTAGATATTTCATTAGTTCGGCAAACTTGTACAAATCTCATTGAGGAACTTAGAAGCACTTATGTTGCATGAAACTTTTGCTTAGAGTCCTAGAAACCAAGTTGTTAGATGTTTCATAAGTTCATCAAACTTTTATAAAGCTCATTGAGGAAACACGTTGTTAGATGTTTCATAAGTTCGTCAAACTTGTACAAAGCTCATTGAGACAGTTATAATCACTTATGTTGCATGAAACTTGGTTTAGAGTCCAAGAAACCCGTTGTTAGATGTTTCATAAGTTTGTCAAACTTGTACAAAGCTCATTGAGACACTTATAATCACTCATGTTGCATGAGACTTGGTTTAGTTTCCTAGAAACGCGTTGTTAGATGTTTCATAAGTTCGTCAAACTTGTACAAAGCTCTTTGAAACACTTATAAGCACTAATGTTGCATGAAACTTGGTTTAGAGTCCTAGAAACCCGTTGTTAGATGTTTCATAAGTTCGTCAAACTTTTACAAAGCTTATTCAGGTACTTATAATCACTCATGTTGCATGAAACTTGGTTTAGAGTCCTAGAAACACGTTGTTAGATGTTTCATAACTTCGTCAAACTTGTACAAAGCTCATTGAGAAATTTATAAGCACTCATGTTGCATGAAACTTGGTTTAGATTCCTAGAAACCACGTTGCTAGATGTTTCATAAGTTCGTCAAACTTGTACAAAGCACATTGAGACACTTATAAGCACTCATGTTGCATGAAACTTGGTTTAGAGTCCTAGAAACGCGTTGTTAGATGTTTCATAAGTCCGTCAAACTTGTACAAAGCTCATTGACGAACTTATAAGCATTCATATTGCATGAAACTTTGTTTAGAGTCCTAGAAACACGTTGTTAGATGTTTCATAAGTTCGCCAAACTTGTACAAAGCTCATTGAAACACTTATAAGCACTAATGTTGCATGAAACTTGGTTTAAAGTCCTAGAAATGCGTTGTTAGATATTTCATTAGTTCGGCAAACTTGTACAAATCTCATTGAGGAACTTAGAAGCACTTATGTTGCATGAAACTTTTGCTTATAGTCCTAGAAACCACGTTGTTAGATGTTTCATAAGTTCATCAAACTTTTATAAAGCTCATTGAGGAAACACGTTGTTAGATGTTTCATAAGTTCGTCAAACTTGTACAAAGCTCATTGAGACAGTTATAATCACTTATGTTGCATGAAACTTGGTTTAGAGTCCAAGAAACCCGTTGTTAGATGTTTCATAAGTTTGTCAAACTTGTACAAAGCTCATTGAGACACTTATAATCACTCATGTTGCATGAAACTTGGTTTAGTTTCCTAGAAACGCGTTGTTAGATGTTTCATAAGTTCGTCAAACTTGTACAAAGCTCTTTGAAACACTTATAAGCACTAATGTTGCATGAAACTTGGTTTAGAGTCCTAGAAACGCGTTGTTAGATATTTTATTAGTTCGTCAAACTTGTACAAAGCTCATTGAGGAACTTAGAAGAACTCATGTTGTATGAAACTTTTTTTAGAGTCCTAGAAACCACGTTGTTACATGTTTCATAAATTCGTCAAACTTGTACAAAGCTCATTGAGACACTTATAATAACTTATGTTGCATGAAACTTGGTTTGGAGTCCTAGAAACGGGTTGTTAGATGTTTCATAAGGTCGTGAAACTTGTACAAAGCTAATTGAGGAACCTAGAAGCACTCTTGTTGCATGAAACTTTGTTTAGAGTCCAAGAAACACGTTGTTAGATGTTTCATAAGTTCACCAAACTTGTACAAAGCTCATTGAAACACTTATAAGCACTAATGTTGCATGAAACTTGGTTTAAAGTCCTAGAAACGCGTTGTTAGATATTTCATTAGTTCGGGAAACTTGTACAAATCTCATTGAAGAACTTAGAAGCACTCATGGTGCATGAAACTTTTGTTTAGAGTCCTAGAAACCACGTTGTTAATTAGATGTTTCATAAGTTCATCAAACTTTTATAAAGCTCATTGAGGAAACACGTTGTTAGATGTTTCATAAGTTCGTCAAACTTGTACAAAGCTCATTGAGACAGTTATAATCACTTATGTTGCATGAAACTTGGTTTAGAGTCCTAGAAACACGTTGTTAGATGTTTCATAAGTTTGTCAAACTTGTACAAAGCTCATTGAGACACTTAATCACTCATGTTGCATGAAACTTGGTTTAGAGTCCTAGAAACACGTTGTTAGATGTTTCATAAGTTTGTCAAACTTGTACAAAGCTCATTGAAACACTTATAATCACTCATGTTGCATTAAACTTGGTTTAAAGTCCTAGAAACGCGTTGTTAGATGTTTCATAAGTTCGTCAAACTTGTACAAAGCTCTTTGAAACACTTATAAGCACTAATGTTGCATGAAACTTGGTTTAGAGTCCTAGAAACGCGTTGTTAGATACTTTATTAGTTCTTCAAACTTGTACAAAGCTCATTGAGGAACTTAGAAGCACTCATGTTGTATGAAACTTTTTTTAGAGTCCTAGAAACCACGTTGTTACATGTTTCATAAATTCGTCAAACTTGTACAAAGCTCATTGAGACACTTATAATCACTTATGTTGCATGAAACCTTGTTTTGGAGTCCTAGAAACGGGTTGTTAGATGTTTCATAAGTTCATGAAACTTGTACAAAGCTAATTGAGGAACCTAGAAGCACTCTTGTTGCATGAAACTTAGTTTAGAGTCCTAGAAAAACATTGTTAGATGTTTCATAAGCTCGTCAAACTTTTACAAAGCTCATTGAGACACTTGGAAGCACTCTTGTTGCATGAAACTTTGTTTAGAGTCCTAGAACCGCGTTGTTAGATGTTTCATAAGTTCATCAAACTTTTATAAAGTTCATTGAGGAAACACGTTTTTAGATGTTTCATAAGTTCGTCAAACTTGTACAAAGCTCATTGAGACACTTATAATCACTTATGTTGCATGAAACTTGGTTTAGAGTCCTAGAAACGCGTGGTTAGATGTTTCATAAGTTTGTCAAACTTGTACAAAGCTCATTGATATACTTATAATCACTCATGTTGAATGAAACTTGGTTTAGAGTCCTAGAAACGCGTTGTTAGATGTTTCATAAGTTCGTCAAACTTGTACGACGCTCATTGAGACACTTATAAGAACTCATGTTGCAGGAAACTTGGTTTAGAGTCATAAAAACCAAGTTGTTAGATGTTTCATAAGTTCGTCAAACTTGTACGAAGCACATTGGGGCACTAATAAGCACTCATGTTGCATGAAACTTGGTTTAGAGTCCTAGAAACACGTTGTTAGATGTTTCATAAGTTCGTCAAACTTGTACAAAGCTCATTGAGACACTTATAAAAACTCATGTTGCATGAAACTAGGTTTAGAATCCTAGAAACACATTGTTAGATGTTTCATTAGTTCGTGAAACTTGTACAAAGCTAACTGAGGAACCTAAAAGCACTCTTGTTGCATGAAACTTGGTTTAGAGTCCTAGAAACACATTGTTAGATGTTTCATAAGTTCGTCAAACTTTTACAAAGCTCATTGAGACACTTGTAAGCACTCTTGTTGCATGAAACTTTGTTTAGAGTCCTAGAAACGCGTTTGTTAGCTGTTTCATAAGTTCGTCAAACTTTAACAAAGCTCATTGAGGAACTTATAAGAACTTATGTTGCATGAAACATGGTTTAGAGTCCTAGAAACGCGTTGTTAGATGTTTCATAATTTTGTCAAACTTGTACAAATCTCATTGAGACACTTATAAGCCCTAATTTTGGACGAAGCTTTGTTTAGAGTTCTAGAAACTCGTTCTTACATAATTAATTAGTTCGTGAAACTTGTACAAAACTCATTGAGGAACTTAGAAGCACTCATGTTGCATGAAACTTTTGTTTAGAGTCCTAGACACCACATTGAGGAACGTATAAGCATTCTGGTTACATGAAACTTTGTTTAGAGTCCTAGAAACACGTTGTTACTTGTTTCATAAGTTCGTAAAACATGTACAGAGCTCACTGAGACACTTATAATCACTTATGTTGCATGAAACTTGGTTTAGAGTCCTAGACACGCGTGGTTAGATGTTTCATAAGTTTGTCAAACTTGTACAAAACTCATTGAGACACTTATAATCACTCATGTTGAACGAAACTTGGTTTAGAGTCCTAGAAACGCGTTGTTAGATGTTTCATAAGTTCGTCAAACTTGTACGACACTCATTGAGACACTTATAAGAACTCATGTTGCATGAAACTAGGTTTAGAATCCTAGAAAGACATTGTTAGATGTTTCATTAGTTCGTGAAACTTGTACAAGCTAATTGAGGAACCTAAAAGCACTTTTGTTGCATGAAACTTGGTTTAGAGTCCTAGAAACACATTGTTAAATGTTTCATAAGTTCGTCAAACTTTTACAAAGCTCATTGAGACACTTGTAAGCACTCTTGTTGCATGAAACTTTGTTTAGAGTCCTAGAAACGCGTTTGTTAGATGTTTCATAAGTTTGTAAAACTTTAACAAAGCTCATTGAGGAACTTATAAGAACTCATGTTGCATGAAACATGGTTTAGAGTCCTAGAAACGCGTTTTTAGATGTTTCATAATTTCGTCAAACTTGTACAAATCTCATTGAGACACTTATAAGCACTAATTTTGGATGAAACTTTGTTTAGAGTCCTAGAAACTCGTTCTTAGATAATTCATTAGTTCGTGAAACTTGTACAAAACTCATTGAGGAACTTAGAAGCACTCATGTTACATGAAACTTGGTTTAGAGTCCTAGAAACACATTGTTACATGTTTCATAAGTTCGTCAAACTTTTACAAAGCTAATTGAGACACTTATAATCACTTATGTTGCATGAAAATTTGTTGAGAGTCCAAGAAACGCGTTGTTAGATGTTTCATAAGTTTGCCAAACTTGTACAAAGTTCATTGAGACACTTATAAGCACTCATGTTGCAGGAAACTTGGTTTAGAGTCCTAGAAACGCGTTGTTAGATGTTTCATAAATTCGTCAACCTTGTATAAAGCTCATTGAGACACTTATAAACACTCATGTTGCATGAAACTAGGTTTAAAGTCGTAGAAATGGATTGTTTAATATTTCATTAGTTCGTGAAACTTGTACAAAGCTAATTGAGGAACTTAGAAGCACTCATGTTGTATGAAACTTGGTTTAGAGTCCTAGAAACACGTTGTTAGATGTTTCATAAGTCTGTCAAACTTGTACAAAGCTCATTGAGACACTTGTAAGCACTTTTGTTTCATGAAACTTTATTTTGGAGTCCGAGAAGCGCGTTGTTAGATGTTTCATAAGGTCGCCAAACTTGTACAAAGCTCATTGAGACACTTATAAACACTCATGTTGCATGAAACTTGGTTTAGAGTCATAGAAACGCGTTGTTAGATGTTTCATAAGTTCGTCAATCTTGTACAAAGCTCATTGAGACACTTATAATCACTCATGTTGCATGAAACTTGGTTCAGAGTCCTAGAAACACGTTGTTAGATGTTTCATAAATTCGTCAAACTTGGAAAAAGCTCATTGAGAGATTTATAGGCACTCATGTTGCTTGAAAATTGGTTTAGAGTCCTAGAAACAACGTTGCTAGATGTTTCATAAGTTCGTGAA
Source organism: Cochlearia excelsa (assembly GCA_963556525.1). NCBI lineage: Eukaryota > Viridiplantae > Streptophyta > Magnoliopsida > Brassicales > Brassicaceae > Cochlearia > Cochlearia excelsa. The sequence continues at coordinate 1,276,182 of CAUVZT010000005.1, forward strand.
ACTTGTACAAAGCTCATTGAGGAACTTATAAGCATTCATGTTGCATGAAACTTTGTTTAGAGTCCTAGAAATGTGTTGTTAGATGTTTCATAAGTTCGTCAAACTTGTACAAAGCTCATTGAAACACTTATAAGAACTTATGTTGCATGAAAATTTGTTTAGAGTCCTAGAAACGCGTTGTTAGATGTTTCATAAGTTCGTCAAACTTGTACAAAGCTCATTGAGACACTTATAAGCACTCTTGTTGAATGAAACTTTGTTAAGAGTCCTAGAAAATTGTTGTTAAATGTTTCATAAGTTCGTAAAACTTGTACAAAGCTCATTGAGACACTTATAATCACTCATGTTGCATGAAACTTCGTTTAGAGTCCTAGAAAAGCGTTGTTAGATATCTCATAAGTTGTACAAAGCTCATTGACGAACTTATAAGCACTCATGTTACATGAAACTTTGTTTAGAGTCCTAGAAACGTGTTGTTAGATGTTTCATAAGTTCGTCAAACTTGTACAAAGCTCATTGAGACACTTATAAGAAGTCTTGTTGAATGAAACTTTTTTTAGAGTCCTAAAAACGCGTTGTTAGATGTTTCATAAGTTCGTAAAACTTGTACAAAGCTCATTGAGACATTTATAATCACTCATGTTGCATGAAACTTGGTTTAGAGTCCTAGAAACGCATTGTTAGATGTTTTATAATTTCGTAAAACTTGTACAAAGCTCATTGAGGAACTTATAAGCACTCATGTTGCATGAAACTTGGTTTAGAGTCCTAGAAACGCGTTTTTAGATGTTTCATAATATCGTGAAACTTGTAAAATCTCATTAAGGAACTTATAAGCCCTCATGTTGCATGAAACTTGGTTTAGAGTCCTAGAAACGCGTTGTTAGATGTTTCATATGTTCGTCAAACTTGTACAAAACTCATTGAGGAACTTATAAGCATTCATGTTGCATGAAACTTTGTTTAGAGTCCTAGAAACGCGTTGTTAGATGTTTCATAAGTTCGTCAAACTTGTACAATGCTCATTGAGACACTTATAAGCACTCATGTTGCATGAAATTTGGTTTAGAGTCCTAGAAACCACGTTGTTAGATGTTTCATAAGTTCTTCAAACTTGTACAAAGCACATTGAGACACTTATAAGCACTCATGTTGCATGAAACTAGGTTTAGAGTCCTATAAACGCGTTGTTAGATGTTTCATAAGTTCGTGACACTTGTACAAAGCTCATTGAGACACTTATAATCACTCATGTTGCATGAAACTTGGTTTAGAGTCCTAGAAACGCATTGTTAGATGTTTCATAAGTTCTTCAAAGTTGTACAGAGCTCATTGAGACACTTGTAAGCACTCTTGTTGCATGAAACTTTGTTTAGAGTCCTAGAAACGCGTTGTTTGATATTTCATAAGTTCGTTAAACTTGTACAAAGCTCATTGAGACACTTATAAACACCCATGTTGCATGAAACTTGGTTTAGAGTCCTAGAAACGCGTTGTTAGATGTTTCATAAATTCGTCAAACTTGTACAATGCTCATTGAGACACTTATAAACACTCATGTTGCATGATACTAGGTTTAGAGTCCTAGAAATGCATTGTTAGATGTTTCATTAGTTCGTGAAACTTGTACAAAGCTAATTGAGGAACTTAGAAGCACTCATGTTGTATGAAACTTGGTTTAGAGTCCTAGAAACACATTGTTAGATGTTTCATAAGTCCGTCAAACTTGTACAAAGCTCATTGAGACACTTGTAAGCACTTTTTTTTTCATGAAACTTTATTTAGAGTCCTAGAAGCGCGTTGTTAGATGTTTCATAAGTTCGCCAAACTTGTACAAAGCTCATTGAGACACTTATAATCACTCATGTTGCATGAAACTTGGTTCAGAGTCCTAGAAACACGTTGTTAGATGTTTCATAAATTCATCAAACTTGGACAAAGCTCATTGAGAGATTTATAGGCACTCATGTTGCTTGAATCTTGGTTTAGAGTCCTAGAAACAACGTTGCTAGATGTTTCACAAGTTCGTGAAACTTGTACAAAGCTCATTGAGGAACTTATAAGCATTCATGTTCCATGAAACTTTGTTTAGAGTCCTAGAATTGTGTTGTTAGATGTTTCATAAGTTCGTCAAACTTGTACAAAGCTCATTGAGACACTTATAAGAACTTATGTTGCATGAAACTTGGTTTAGAGTCGTAGAAACGAGTTGTTAGATGTTTCACAAGTTCGTGAAACTTGTACAAAGGTCATTAAGGAATTAGAAGCACTCATGTTGAATGAAACTTGGTTTAGAGTCCTAGAAACCACGTTGTTACATGTTTCATATGTTCGTCAAACTTGTATAAAGCTCATTGAGGAACTTATAAGCACTCATGTTGCATGAAACTTTGTTTAGAGTCCTAGAAACGCGTTGTTAGATGTTTCATAAGGTCGTCAAACTTGTACAAAGCTCATTGAGACACTTATAAGCACTCTTGTTGAATGAAACTTTGTTTAGAGTCCTAGAAAATTGTTGTTAGATGTTTCATAAGTTCGTAAAACTTGTACCACTACAAGAAATCAGGACTTTTACCACGACCATAATCGTTGAAATTACCACGAATTTACGACGATTCAGTACACTAAATGGATTTCGCTGAAATTCATCTGCCATTTGACTTCATGTTGAATATAATTATGATATTGTATGCATATGAAATCATTCTAAGTCGTATGATTGCACAAAAACAAGTTTTGATAAAATTAGAACATATATACATATTAACCACAATATATTATAGTGCATATGAATATGTAACAAAACTTATTGATAAGCAATTTTAACATTGTTTTTATAGTTATTCATTAACTTTAGAGGTATTAACGAGTGTTTGTACGTAATATAAGACATACTTTTGAAAATGTTTGGGGTTTAGGGGTTTACGACGGTTACGTTTTAAAGCGTTGTAAAATCGTGGTAATCGTTGACGTTGACAACCTCGTACAACCAAAACTTCTGAGGATTAGAGGTCTTTATAAGACAACGAATTATAAGACTAATCGTGGTAAAATCATCATAGAATTACCACGAATTTACAACGATTTTACCACGATTTGTGCAAAATACAAAAAAGTTGTAAATCCGTGGTAAATTTACCACGAATTTACGACGATTGTTAATTTATTTTATAAAAAAAATTAAAATACATTGTTTTCTTATTTATTACTCGGAGTTATCAGCAGACTCATGTTCGTCCTCGGAGTCAGATTCATCAAATTCGTCAGTCTCTTCGACTTCTTCTTCGTCCTCATTCACCTCTTCAGCTTCCCTATTATGTGGATCAACGAGTAAGACCATGTCCGTGTTTAGTTCTGGCGAAGGAATATCGACGGACGTGTCATTCTGTAGTGGTGATTCTTCTTCCCTGACTATGTACCCTCTCGGGGCAATTTTGATGACGGATAGCCAATGTATTCATGTGGACTTAAGACGCGGATAAGGAATGAAGCTTACTTGCTCAGCTTGCGATGCAAGTATGAAAGGCTCGAACTTGTTGTATCTTCTATTCTTATTGACATCAACGATTCCAGACTTGTTGATTCGTACACCTCTTCCGATCGTAGGATCAAACCACTCGCACTTGTAGAAAGATCACGAAAGAACAACCCAACACCTACACAAATTAAATAAAACGTACCTATTACGATATATTCAGTTATGAAATATTTTATTAATTAATTAGACATTACGTACCAGCAATTGCTTCGTGCACATTTTGTGGAACAAGTTCGGTCAAGACAAATGGTAGTAGTCGTTGCATGAACACATGACAATCGTGACTTTTCATACTTGTGAATTTACTACCATCTACACACCGAGAAAGATTAGAAACAAAACCATCAGGACACTTAACTTCAGAGATCACCCACTGGAACAACGACGTCTTCGCTGCACTCGATAATCTGAATATAGGTATTGGGGCTTTTCCGTCATTATCAATGTGCAATTCGGATCTCGCACATATCTCAGCCAAGTCAAGACGTGATTTAAAATTGTCTTTTGTCTTTCCCTCCACATTCAAAAGAGTGTTCATAATGTTATCGAAAAAGTTCTTCTCTATGTGCATCACGTCAAGATTGTGTCGGAGTAGATGATCTTTCCAGTATGGAAGCTCCCAGAAAATACTTTTCTTATGCCAATTGTGTTCCGTAAGATAACAATCACGCAGATTAGGCGGGACATGCCAGTTTCCTCCTTGGGGAACTGTGTAATTCGCACAGTAATAATCCATATGCGCCTCAACTTGTTCGCCCGTGTAATACACTGGTGGAGGATCACGAACCACTTTGTTCTTTTTAAACATTCGTGTGTTTTTCCGATAAGGGTGGCGCAGACTAAGAAACTTACGGTGACAATCGAACCAGCTAGTTTTCCTTCCATGCTTCAATTGGAAGGCGTCAGTACGATGCATGCAGTAAGGACAAGATAGTCGTCCGTGTGTAGTCCAGCCCGACAACATTCCCTAAGCGGGAAAGTCGTTAATCGTCCATAGAAGCACTACACGCATTGTAAAATTTCGTTTCCTCGAACAATCGTAAGTCTTTACTCCGAGTGTGCCATAACTCCTTCAACTCTTCCACCAAAGGCCGTAGAAAAACATCAAGGGATCTTTTTGGATGTTTAGGTCCAGGGACTAAAATGCTCGAAATAAAAATTTCCTTTGCATACACATCTCCGGTGGGAGGTTATAAGGGGTGACGATGACGGGCCATAAAGAATACCGCCTACCCGACATACCAAATGGACTAAATCCATCCGTACATAGACCAAGGTAGACGTTACCTTTTCGTCTAGCAAAATCGGGGTACACCGAGTTAAAGTGTTTCCACGCTTTCTCATCGGATGGGTGGGTCACCTCTCCAGGCTTCTGTGTATGCTCTGCATGCCACCTCATCGAAGAAGCTGTCCTCTCCGAGTGATACATCCTTTGTAGCCTGTCTGTTATAGGCAGATACCACATCTTTTGGTACGGTACCCTCTTTCCACCTACTCCTTCTGGCCTATATCTTGGGTTTTTGCAAAAACGACATTCCTCAAGAATGTTGTCGTCTTTCCAAAATATCATACAATTGTCTACACAGACATCAATTGACTGATACGGAAGACCAAGACTGATAACCAATTTTTGAACCTCATAAAACGTTTCAGCAGCTAAATTATCAAAGGGTAGATATTCTTTTAACAATGAGGCCCAATCATCCATGCAAACCTCGGATAAGTTATGGTCTGTTTTAATATTCATCATTCTAGCGACTAATGACAATTTAGAGTGCCCTTCTCTACAATTATCATATATTGGTTGATTTGCGAGCATTTAACATGTCGTAGAATTTTTTAGCATCTAAATTAGGTTCTTCAACTAAATTTCCATCAGATGCAACTTCAGGACGAAATGCATCGCTAACCATGTCATTTATCCTATCCGGTTCATTTCCATGATCATGATGAAAATTATAAAAATCATACTCATTTTCTACATGCTAGTCATAGTCTACAGATTCCTGATGATAATTACTACTACTAGCAACATTACCAGAATAACCTTCCCCATGCTGAAACCATATATAATATTGTGGTGTAAATCCTCTATTTAACAAATGCTTCCAAACATTTTCAACCAAAATGAACCGTCTATTGTCGCATTTGATACAAGGACAAAACATCTTACCGCTTTCGATAGCGACAGGTAGATTTGTGGCTTGCTTCATGAATACTTCAACCCCGCCGAGGAACTCCCGTGTCACCGATCCGTCATCGCCTCGATGTATGTACATCCATTTTCGGATTTTGTAAATATCGCCTCCGGACATTTTTTTTTATAAAAAGGGTTTTTTTTGTAAGTGAGAGAGATAGAGAGATATAAAATTGATGGTGTGATTTATGGTGAAAGATGAGGAGGTATTTATAGGATTTTTAAAAATTTTCCAACTTTTTACCAAGGAAATTAACTACTAATTTACAACGATTCATAATTCTACAAGGAATTAACAACGATTTTACAACGGTTTAACGACTAAAATGAAAGTTGTAAATAATTAGGTGCAACAGTAAATACACGTTTTCAACTACCAGATTAAATGACTTTAAATCGTTGTTAAAAAGTCCCAAAATCAGAAGTTGTAAATTTGTGGTAAATTAGCAACGATATAGCGACGAAATATTCTTATAAATCAAAACGTCGGTAAATCGTTGTAAATTTACCACGAATTTACAACAAATTTGTGCTTGATCGGAAAATTGTTGTAAAATCGTCGTAAATTTACGACGATTTTTTTCGTTGTAAATTTTACGACGATTTTTTTCGTTGTAAATTTTACGACGATTGTACGACGAATACCAAAATTGTCGTAAAATCGTCGTAATGTCGTCGTAAGTTTACGCCGATTATAATCGTTGTAAATTTTTCGTGGTAATTTGCGCAGATTCTTGTAGTGTACAAAGCTCATTGAGACACTTATAATCACTCATGTTGCATGAAACTTGGTTTAGAGTCCTAGAAAAGCGTTGTTAGATATCTCATAAATTCGTCAAACTTGTACAAAGCTCATTGAGGAACTTATAAGCACTCATGTTACATGAAACTTTGTTTAGAGTCCTAGAAAAGTGTTGTAGATGTTTCATAAGTTCGTCAAACTTGTACAAAGGTCATTGAGACACTTATAAGAAGTCTTGTTGAATGAAACTTTTTTTAGAGTCCTAAAAACGCGTTGTTAGATGTTTCATAAGTTCGTAAAACTTGTACAAAGCTCATTGAGACATTTATAATCACTCATGTTGCATGAAACTTGGTTTAGAGTCCTAGAAACGCATTGTTAGATGTTTTATAATTTCGTAAAACTTGTACAAAGCTCATTGAGGAACTTATAAACACTCATGTTGCATGAAACTTGGTTTAGAGTCCTAGAAACGCGTTTTTAGATGTTTCATAATTTCGTGAAACTTGTACAAAGCTTATTAAGGAACTTATAAGCATTCAGGTTGCATGAAACTTGGTTTAGAGTCCTAGAAACGCGTTGTTAGATGTTTCATAAGTTCGTCAAACTTGTACAAAACTCATTGAGGAACTTATAAGCATTCATGTTGCATGAAACTTTGTTTAGAGTCCTAGAAACTCGTTGTTAGATGTTTCATAAGTTCGTCATACTTGTAAAATGCTCATTGAGACACTTATAAGCACTCATGTTGCATGAAACTTTGTTTAGAGACCTAGAAACGCTTTGTTAGATATCTCATAAGTTCGTCAAACTTGTACAAATCTCATTGACACACTTATAAGCACTCATGTTGCAGGAAATTTGTTTTAGAGTCCTAGAAACGCGTTGTTAGATGTTTCATAATTTTGTGAAACTTGTACAAAACTCATGAAGGAACTTATAAGCACTAATGTTGCATGAAACTTGGTTTAGAGTCCTAGAAATGCGTTGTTAGATGTTTCATTAGTTTGTGAAACTTGTATAAAGCTCATTGAGACACTTATAATCACTCATATTTCATGAAATTTGATTTACATTCCCAGAAACCACGTTGTTATATATTTCATAAGTTCGTCAAACTTGTATAAAGCTCATTGAGGAACTTATAAGCACTCATGTTTCATGAAACTTTGTTTAGAGTCCAAGAAACGTGTTGTTAGATGTTTCATAAGTTCTTTAAACTTGTACAAAGCTCATTGAGACACTTGTAAGCACTCTTGTTGCATGAAACTTTGTTTAGATTCCTAGAAACGCGTTGTTAGATATTTCATAAGTTCGTTAAACTTGTACAAAGCTCATTGAGACACTTATAAACACTCATGTTGCATGAAACTTGGTTTAGAGTCCTAGAAACGCGTTATTAGATGTTTCATAAGTTCGTCAAACTGTAACAAAGCTCATTGCGACACTTATAATCACTCATGTTGCATGAAACTTGGTTTAGGGTCCTAGAAACGCGTTGTTAGATGTTTTATATTAGTTCGTAAAACTTGCACAAAGCTCATTCAGACACTTATAAGCACTCACGTTGCATGAAACTTTGGTTAGGGTCCTAGAAACCAGTTTGTTATATATTTCATAAGTTCGTCAAAAACTTGTATAAAGCTTATTGAGACACTTATAATCACTCTTGTTGCATGAAACTTTGTTTAGAGTCCTAAAAACGCGTTGTTAGATGTTTCATAAGTTCGTCAAACTTGTACAAAGCTCATTGAGAGACTTATATGCACTGATGTTGCATGAAACTTGGTTTAGAGTCCTAGAAAACCATTGTTAGATGTTTCATATAAGTTCGTCAAACTTGTACAAAACTCACTGTGACACTAATAAGCACTCATGTTGCATGAAACTTGGTTCAGAGTCCTAGAAACCATGTTGTTAGATGTTTCATAAGTTCTTCAAACTTGTACAAAGCTGATTGAGACACTTATTAGTACTCATGTTGCATAAAACTTGGTTTAGAGTCCTAGAAACCACGTTGTTAGATGTTTCATAAGTTCGTCAAACTTGTATAAAGCTTATTGAAGAACTATAAGCACTTATGTTGCATGAAACTTTGTTTAGAGTCTTGGAATTGCGTTGTTAGATGTTTTATAAATTCGTCAAACTTGTACAAAGCTCATTGAGACACTTATAAGCACTAATGTTGAACGAAACTTGGTTTAGAGTCCTAGAAACGTGTTGTTAGATGTTTCATAAGTTCGTCAAACTTGTACAAAGCTCATTGAGACACTTATAATCACTCATGTTGCATAAAACTTGGTTTAGAGTCCTAGAAACGCGTTGTTATATGTTTCATAAATTTGTCAAACTTGTACAAAGCTCATTGAGACACTTATAAACACTCATGTCGCATGAAACTTGGTTTAGAGTCCTAGAAACACGTTGTTAGATGTTTCATAAGTTCGTCAAAATTTAACAAAACTCATTGAGGAACTTATAAGAACTCATGTTGCATGAAACTTGGTTTAGAGTCCTAGAAACGCGTTGTTAGATGTTTCATAAGTTCGTGAAACTTGTACAAAGCTCATTGAGACACTTATAATCAATCATGTTGCATGAGACTTGGTTTAGAGTCCTAGAAACGCATTGTTAGATGTTTCATAATTTCTTCAAACTTGTACAAAGCTCATTGAGACACTTCCAAGCACTCTTGTTGCATGAAACTTTGTTTAGAGTCCTAGAAACGCGTTGTTAGATATTTCATAAGTTCGTTAAACTTGTACAAAGCTCATTGAGACACTTATAAACACTCATGTTGCATGAAACTTGGTTTAGAGTCCTAGAAACGCGTTATTAGATGTTTCATAAGTTCGTCAAACTGTAACAAAGCTCATTGAGACACTTATAATCACTCATGTTGCATGAAACTTGGTTTAGGGTCCTAGAAACGCGTTGTTAGATGTTTTATATTAGTTCGTCAAACTTGCACAAAGCTCATTCAGACACTTATAAGAACTCACGTTGCATGAAACTTTGGTTAGGGTCCTAGAAACCACTTTGTTATATATTTCATAAGTTCGTCAAACTTGTATAAAGCTTATTGAGACACTTATAATCACTCTTGTTGCATGAAACTTTGTTTAGAGTCCTAGAAACGCGTTGTTAGATGTTTCATAAGTTCGTCAAACTTGTACAAAGCTCATTGAGAGACTTATATGCACTTATGTTGCATGAAACTTGGTTTAGAGTCCTAGAAAACCATTGTTAGATGTTTCATATAAGTTCGTCAAACTTGTACAAAACTCACTGTGACACTAATAAGCACTCATGTTGCATGAAACTTGGTTCAGAGTCCAAGAAACCACGTTGTTAGATGTTTCATAAGTTCGTCAAACTGGTACAAAGCTGATTGAGACACTTATTAGTACTCATGTTGCATAAAACTTGGTTTAGAGTCCTAGAAACCACGTTATTAGATGTTTCATAAGTTCGTCAAACTTGTATAAAGCTCATTGAAGAACTATAAGCACTTATGTTGCATGAAACTTTGTTTAGAGTCTTGGAATTGCGTTGTTAGATGTTTTATAAATTCGTCAAACTTGTACAAAGCTCATTGAGACACTTATAAGCACTAATGTTGCACGAAACTTGGTTTAGAGTCCTAGAAACGTGTTGTTAGATGGTTCATAAGTTCGTCAAACTTGTACAAAGCTCATTGAGACACTTATAATCACTCAAGTTGCATAAAACTTGGTTTAGAGTCCTAGAAACGCGTTGTTATATGTTTCATAAGTTCGTCAAACTTGTACAAAGCTCATTGAGACACTTATAAACACTCATGTCGCATGAAACTTGGTTTAGAGTCCTAGAAACACGTTGTTAGATGTTTCATAAGTTCGTCAAAATTTAACAAAACTCATTGAGGAACTTATAAGAACTCATGTTGCATGAAACTTGGTTTAGAGTCCTAGAAACGCGTTGTTAGATGTTTCATAAGTTCGTGAAACTTGTACAAAGCACATTGAGACACTTATAATCAATCATGTTGCATGAGACTTGGTTTAGAGTCCTAGAAACGCATTGTTAGATGTTTCATAATTTCTTCAAACTTGTATAAAGCTCATTGAGACACTTCCAAGCACTCTTGTTGCATGAAACTTTGTTTAGAGTCCTAGAAACGCGTTGTTAGATATTTCATAAGTTCGTTAAACTTGTACCAAGCTCATTGAGACACTTATAAACACTCATGTTGCATGAAACTGGGTTTAGAGTCCTAGAAACGCGTTATTAGATGTTTCATAAGTTCGTCAAACTGTAACAAAGCTCATTGAGACACTTATAATCACTCATGTTGCATGAAACTTGGTTTAGGGTCCTAGAAACGCGTTGTTAGATGTTTTATATTAGTTCGTCAAACTTGCACAAAGCTCATTGAGACACTTATAAGCACTCACGTTGCATGAAACTTTTATTAGGGTCCTAGAAACCACTTTGTTATATATTTCATAAGTTCGTCAAACTTGTATAAAGCTTATTGAGACACTTATAATCACTCTTGTTGCATGAAACTTTGTTTAGAGTCCTAGAAACGCGTTGTTAGATGTTTCATAAGTTCGTCAAACTTGTACAAAGCTCATTGAGAGACTTATATGCACTTATGTTGCATGAAACTTGGTTTAGAGTCCTAGAAAACCATTGTTAGATGTTTCATATAAGTTCGTCAAACTTGTACAAAACTAACTGTGACACTAATAAGCACTCATGTTGCATGAAACTTGGTTCAGAGTCCTAGAAACCACGTTGTTAGATGTTTCATAAGTTCGTCAAACTTGTACAAAGCTGATTGAGACACTTATTAGTACTCATGTTGCATAAAACTTGGTTTAGAGTCCTAGAAACCACGTTGTTAGATGTTTCATAAGTTCGTCAAACTTGTATAAAGGTCATTGAAGAACTATAAGCACTTATGTTGCATGAAACTTTGTTTAGAGTCTTGGAATTGCGTTGTTAGATGTTTTATCAATTCGTCAAACTTGTACAAAGCTCATTGAGACACTTATAAGCACTAATGTTGCACGAAACTTGGTTTAGAGTCCTAGAAACGTGTTGTTAGATGTTTCATAAGTTCGTCAAACTTGTACAAAGCTCATTGAGACACTTATAATCACTCATGTTGCATAAAACTTGGTTTAGAGTCCTAGAAACGCGTTGTTATATGTTTCACAAGTTCGTCAAACTTGTACAAAGCTCATTGAGACACTTATAAACACTCATGTCGCATGAAACTTGGTTTAGAATCCTAGAAACACGTTGTTAGATGTTTCATAAGTTCGTCAAAATTTAACAAAGCTCATTGAGGAACTTATAAGAACTCATGTTGCATGAAACTTGGTTTAGAGTCCTAGAAACGCGTTGTTAGATGTTTCATAAGTTCGTGAAACTTGTACAAAGCTCATTGAGACACTTATAATCACTCATGTTGCATGAGACTTGGTTTAGAGTCCTAGAAACGCATTGTTAGATGTTTCATAATTTCTTCAAACTTGTACAAAGCTCATTGAGACACTTATAAGCACTAATGTTGCACGAAACTTGTTTTAGAGTCCTAGAAACTCGTTGTTAGATGTTTCATAAGCTCGGCAAACTTGTACAAAGCTCATTGAGATACTTATAATCACTCATGTTGCATAAAACTTGGTTTAGAGTCCTAGAAACGCGTTGTTAGATGTTTCATAAGTTCGTAAAACTTGTACAAAGTTCATTGAGACACTTATAAGCACTCATGTTGCGTGAAACTTGGTTTACAGTCCTAAAACCACGTTGTTAGATGTTTCATAAGTTCGTCAAACTTGTACAAAGAACATTGAGACACTTATAAGCACTCATGTTGCATGAAACTTGGTTTAGAGTCCTAGAAACACGTAGTTAGATGTTTCATAAGTTCTTCAAAATTGTACAAAGCTCATTGAGACACTTGTAAGCACTCATATTGCATGAAACTTTGTTTAGAGTCCTAGAAACGCGTTGTTAGATGTTTCATAAGTTCGTAAAACTTGTACAAAACTCATTGAGACACTTATAATCACTCATGTTGCATGAAACAAGGTTTAGAGTCCTAGAAACGCATTGTTAGATGTTTTATAGTTTCGTAAAACTTGTACAAAGCTCATTGAGTAACTTATAAGCACTCATGTTGCATGAAACTTGATTTAGAGTCCTAGAAACACGTTGTTAGATGTTTCATAAGTTCGTCAAACTGTAACAAAGCTCATTGAGACACTTATAATCACTCATGTTGCATGAAACTTGGTTTAGGGTCCTAGAAACGCGTTGTTAGATTATTTATATTAGTTCGTCAAACTTGCACAAAGCTCATTGAGACACTTATAAGCACTCATGTTGCATGAAACTTTGGTTAGGGTCCTAGAAACCACTTTGTTATATATTTCATAAGTTCGTCAAACTTGTATAAAGCTTATTGAGACACTTATAATCACTCTTGTTGCATGAAACTTTGTTTAGAGTCCTAGAAACGCGTTGTTAGATGTTTCATAAGTTCGTCAAACTTGTACAAAGCTCATTGAGAGACTTATATGAACTTATGTTGCATGAAACTTGGTTTAGAGTCCTAGAAAACCATTGTTAAATGTTTCATATAAGTTCGTCAAACTTGTACAAAACTCACTGTGACACTAATAAGAACTCATGTTGCATGAAACTTGGTTCGAGTCCTAGAAACCATGTTGTTAGATGTTTCATAAGTTCGTCAAACTTGTACAAAGCTGATTGAGACACTTATTAGTACTCATGTTGCATAAAACTTGGTTTAGAGTCCTAGAAACCACGTTGTTAGATGTTTCATAAGTTCGTCAAACTTGTATAAAGCTCATTGAAGAACAATAAGCACTTATGTTGCATGAAACTTTGTTTAGAGTCTTGGAATTGCGTTGTTAGATGTTTTATAAATTCGTCAAACTTGTACAAAGCTCATTGAGACACTTATAAGCACTAATGTTGCACGAAACTTGGTTTAGAGTCCTAGAAACGTGTTGTTAGATGTTTCATAAGTTCGTCAAACTTGTACAAAGCTCATTGAGACACTTATAATCACTCATGTTGCATAAAACTTGGTTTAGAGTCCTAGAAACGCGTTGTTATATGTTTCATAAGTTCGTCAAACTTGTACAAAGCTCATTGAGACACTTATAAACACTCATGTCGAATGAAACTTGGTTTAGAGTCCTAGAAACACGTTGTTAGATGTTTCATAAGTTCGTCAAAATTTAACAAAACTCATTGAGGAACTTATAAGAACTCATGTTGCATGAAACTTGGTTTAGAGTCCTAGAAACGCGTTGTTAGATGTTTCATAAGTTCGTGAAACTTGTACAAAGCTCATTGAGACACTTATAATCACACATGTTGCATGAGACTTGGTTTAGAGTCCTAGAAACGCATTGTTAGATGTTTCATAATTTCTTCAAACTTGTACAAAGCTCATTGAGACACTTGTAAGCACTCTTGTTGCATGAAACTTTGTTTAGAGTCCTAGAAACGCGTTGTTAGATATTTCATAAGTTCGTTAAACTTGTACAAAGCTCATTGAGACACTTATAAACACTCATGTTGTATGAAACTTGGTTTAGAGTCCTAGAAACGCGTTATTAGATGTTTCATAAGTTCGTCAAACTGTAACAAAGCTCATTGAGACACTTATAATCACTCATGTTGCATGAAACTTGGTTTAGGGTCCTAGAAACGCGTTGTTAGATGTTTTATATTAGTTCGTCAAACTTGCACAAAGCTCATTGAGACACTTATAAGCACTCACGTTGCATGAAACTTTGGTTAGGGTCCTAGAAACCACTTTGTTATATATTTCATAAGTTCGTCAAACTTGTATAAAGCTTATTGAGACACTTATAATCACTCTTGTTGCATGAAACTTTGTTTAGAGTCCTAGAAACGCGTTGTTAGATGTTTCATAAGTTCGTCAAACTTGTACAAAGCTCATTGAGAGACTTATATGCACTTATGTTGCATGAAACTTGGTTTAGAGTCCTAGAAAACCATTGTTAAATGTTTCATATAAGTTCGTCAAACTTGTACAAAACTCACTGTGACACTAATAAGAACTCATGTTGCATGAAACTTGGTTCAGAGTCCTAGAAACCATGTTGTTAGATGTTTCATAAGTTCGTCAAACTTGTACAAAGCTGATTGAGACACTTATTAGTACTCATGTTGCATAAAACTTGGTTTAGAGTCCTAGAAACCACGTTGTTAGATGTTTCATAAGTTCGTCAAACTTGTATAAAGCTCATTGAAGAACAATAAGCACTTATGTTGCATGAAACTTTGTTTAGAGTCTTGGAATTGCGTTGTTAGATGTTTTATAAATTCGTCAAACTTGTACAAAGCTCATTGAGACACTTATAAGCACTAATGTTGCACGAAACTTGGTTTAGAGTCCTAGAAACGTGTTGTTAGATGTTTCATAAGTTCGTCAAACTTGTACAAAGCTCATTGAGACACTTATAATCACTCATGTTGCATAAAACTTGGTTTAGAGTCCTAGAAACGCGTTGTTATATGTTTCATAAGTTCGTCAAACTTGTACAAAGCTCATTGAGACACTTATAAACACTCATGTCGAATGAAACTTGGTTTAGAGTCCTAGAAACACGTTGTTAGATGTTTCATAAGTTCGTCAAAATTTAACAAAACTCATTGAGGAACTTATAAGAACTCATGTTGCATGAAACTTGGTTTAGAGTCCTAGAAACGCGTTGTTAGATGTTTCATAAGTTCGTGAAACTTGTACAAAGCTCATTGAGACACTTATAATCACACATGTTGCATGAGACTTGGTTTAGAGTCCTAGAAACGCATTGTTAGATGTTTCATAATTTCTTCAAACTTGTAAAAAGCTCATTGAGACACTTGTAAGCACTCTTGTTGCATGAAACTTTGTTTAGAGTCCTAGAAACGCGTTGTTAGATATTTCATAAGTTCGTTAAACTTGTACAAAGCTCATTGAGACACTTATAAACACTCATGTTGTATGAAACTTGGTTTAGAGTCCTAGAAACGCGTTATTAGATGTTTCATAAGTTCGTCAAACTGTAACAAAGCTCATTGAGACACTTATAATCACTCATGTTGCATGAAACTTGGTTTAGGGTCCTAGAAACGCGTTGTTAGATGTTTTATATTAGTTCGTCAAACTTGCACAAAGCTCATTGAGACACTTATAAGCACTCACGTTGCATGAAACTTTGGTTAGGGTCCTAGAAACCACTTTGTTATATATTTCATAAGTTCGTCAAACTTGTATAAAGCTTATTGAGACACTTATAATCACTCTTGTTGCATGAAACTTTGTTTAGAGTCCTAGAAACGCGTTGTTAGATGTTTCATAAGTTCGTCAAACTTGTACAAAGCTCATTGAGAGACTTATATGAACTTATGTTGCATGAAACTTGGTTTAGAGTCCTAGAAAACCATTGTTAGATGTTTCATATAAGTTCGTCAAACTTGTACAAAACTCACTGTGACACTAATAAGAACTCATGTTGCATGAAACTTGGTTCAGAGTCCTAGAAACCATGTTGTTAGATGTTTCATAAGTTCGTCAAACTTGTACAAAGCTGATTGAGACACTTATTAGTACTCATGTTGCATAAAACTTGGTTTATAGTCCTAGAAACCACGTTGTTAGATGTTTCATAAGTTCGTCAAACTTGTATAAAGCTCATTGAAGAACAATAAGCACTTATGTTGCATGAAACTTTGTTTAGAGTCTCGGAATTGCGTTGTTAGATGTTTTATAAATTCGTCAAACTTGTACAAAGCTCATTGAGACACTTATAAGCACTAATGTTGCACGAAACTTGGTTTAGAGTCCTAGAAACGTGTTGTTAGATGTTTCATAAGTTCGTCAAACTTGTACAAAGCTCATTGAGACACTTATAATCACTCATGTTGCATAAAACTTGGTTTAGAGTCCTAGAAACGCGTTGTTATATGTTTCATAAGTTCGTCAAACTTGTACAAAGCTCATTGAGACACTTATAAACACTCATGTCGAATGAAACTTGGTTTAGAGTCCTAGAAACACGTTGTTAGATGTTTCATAAGTTCGTCAAAATTTAACAAAACTCATTGAGGAACTTATAAGAACTCATGTTGCATGAAACTTGGTTTAGAGTCCTAGAAACGCGTTGTTAGATGTTTCATAAGTTCGTGAAACTTGTACAAAGCTCATTGAGACACTTATAATCACACATGTTGCATGAGACTTGGTTTAGAGTCCTAGAAACGCATTGTTAGATGTTTCATAATTTCTTCAAACTTGTACAAAGCTCATTGAGACACTTGTAAGCACTCTTGTTGCATGAAACTTTGTTTAGAGTCCTAGAAACGCGTTGTTACACTACAAGAATTAGTCGGTATAGCCACGGAAAATCCCGTGGCTATAGGTTAATATCCGTGGCTATATCCCCACACAGCCACGGTTAGCCACGAATATTAACGTGGCTATAGCGTCGTAGCTGTTGGCTATCCGTGGCTATCCGTGGCTATCCTAGCCACGGAAAGCCACGACTAGCCACGAATGTCATAGCCACGAAATGGCCACGTATATATTCGCGGCTAGATTGCCACGGAATTATTTGTGGCAAAGTCGTGGCTACTGTAGCCACGGAAGAAGTGGTGGCAATTCGTGGCCTTTTTTAGCCACGAAAGCAGTGGTGGCAATTCGTGGCCTTTTTTAGCCACGAAAGTATTGGTGGCAATTCGTGGCCATTTTTGCCACGGAAGTAGTGGTGGCAATCCGTGCTACGGCCACGATTTATTTTCGTGACAAGGTCGTGGCCGATATCGACCACGGATGTATTCGTTGCTCTTTCGTGGCTTATTTGCCACGGAATGTTCTGTTGCAAATCGTAGCATTTTGGTACGACTAGCCACGGGTTTTCCGTGGCTTTTCTGCACTGTTGCCACGGAAATTTCCGTGGCTTTACATAATTTTCGAAAAAAAAAAAAATATAAAAAAATTGAAACTGAAAATATTTTTTATATAATTCAAAAATAGCATAAATAGTATATGATTATTACAAACATTGTTCAAAATATAAAAAATAACAATTTTTCAGTTTTTTAAAACAGAAATCAACCAAGGCGGACTTCTTCCTCTTCCTCTTCATGGCTCTGTTCCTCACCAAGCTGATCATCTTCACGCCCTTGGTCTTGATCATTTTCACCGAGCTGATCTTCACGGTTTACACTCGGTGCAAACTCTGGACTGGTGTTAGGTGTGGTGTTTGAGGCAGCTGCATGAGGAGAAGGGGTGGCATATGGATTGTTTGGTTGAGGATTGATCCCGAGATGATCGAGTATTGCCTTCTGCGACGCAAGCATTAGGCTCTGCGAGGCTAGAATAGCCTGCACGTTTGACTCGAGAGATCCCACCCTCATGTCCATGTCCACAGCCCGAGAGAGGGAAGCTCGCTGCCGGTTCGAAGGTTCGAAAACCTCGAACTCGCTTGCTTCCCAAACCATAAATACGCCCTCGGTTTGGTTTCACTCGTCGCCAACGGAATAAGTTAGATTCGAAATAACAAATACATAGACATAAATTTAAGTTAAAAATAGAAATCAAACTTACCTCCAAATATGCCTTGTTAATCCGCTGCGATGAAGGAGTGGCCTCTTCCTCACCTGTGACCTGTGAAGCAGCTGTCTCCACATCCGCCACAATTGCCTCCGCCCGACGGTCGACGAACGTGCCATCTTTACGGGTATGAGTCTTGCGTACGAGCTCGGTAAATGGTGGTTCAACACCACCATTCTGTTGCATCTACAAAACAGAGGACAATACATTAATCTAAGCACAAAAAACATCACAAAGCATTAACAACATCACAAACTATTTATCAAAGTCAAAAGATAGAATATTAATCTAAGCACAAAAACAGACATTCATGAAAGAGAATACTTTTACCATTTCATAGCCGATCTTGGCAAACCCTACAGGCCCAGCACAATGCTTATGCTCACCTAGACCATGAGGATCAGACATACGGTTCTCGGAGTTTGTCTTTGACTTCTTCTGGCAAACATCAGTATCCCATTGCTCCTGCATCTGCAGCCAAGCATCATCGGATATGAAACTTGGCTTCTTGTTGCCTCTCTTCTTCTTGCCGACTCGTCACGGATGGATTCCATGCACTCCTTCTTCCACATGAAGTACACCTGGTCATGGTGAGAAGGAGACCGAGTAGTAGGCTTGCTGAAAAATGAAAACAAACATTAGAAAAAGTAAACAAAGAAATAAGAGAAATTGAAAGGCATATGGATTATTAACTTACCACAAAGTCTTGCCACCACTCCTCTGCTTTTGCATCTGGAACCATTGACCAGTTCCACCAAGCACCCATGTAGTTAGATTGCCACGTCGTCCTTACCGTTTTGTTCACCTCAGGATCTATCCCAAACCTGCATCATTACGGAACAATTCACATCAATGGCTGAAAATGGACTAAACATTACGGAACAATTCACAACAATTCAAAACATTAAAGAACAATTCACATTACGGAACAATTCACAACAATTGAAAAGAACAATTCACATCAATTCACAACAACATATTTACTTACCAGAGAGCTCCATCAACCTTTTTTGGATGGAGAACAAGGTTGGTTTCTTCTTGCGGGTGCATTAAGGAGAGCTTCTAGGCTGAGAGGCGTGGCTGCATTCGAAGAAGAAGAGCCGGCTTGACTTGCTCTTCCTGTTGAACCAGGTGGATTGGTCTGTTGGAGGCCGAGAAGGTGGGGTTAGTGTGGTCTGAATTCCGGTGATGGGTGGCATTGGAGGAGTTATCTCCATCCTGTAGGATGGAGCATGTTGTCCTCTTCCTCTTCCTCTCCCATTTCCTCTTGGAGCCATAACCTGCAAAAATAAAGTAAATAAGGCATCAAAAGTCAAGTAGACAAAGCATCACAGATTTAAACATATTCATGAAACAATATCATAAACAGTAGCAGAGAAAGACATCTAAATCATGAATCTCAACAAAACAGAAAGGTAAAACACGAAGACCAAGATGAACACGGTGAAGAAGAATCAAAATCAACAAAATAGAGAGGTAAAACACGATGATTTCGACAAAACGCAGAAACAGAACGGTAAAACACGAAGAACACGATGATTTCGGTAAAACACGAAGAACACGACAAAACGATGAAGAAAAACTCGGTGAAACACGAAGAACACGATGATTTCGACAAAACGAAACCCTAAACGACGAAACCCTAAACGACGAAACCCTAAACAACAACGAAACACTAAAAGACGGATCGATTTCAAAAACTAAACGGTTGAAATGAAGAACAATAAACGGAGAAGAAGAAATGAGGAAGAACTCACCGTAAAACTCACCGATTTGCCGGATTTTGCGAAGAATCGCCGGAGAAGAAGAAAAGGGGGAAAAAAGAGTTGCGGCTAAGGAAATGAGATCCAGTTTCGCGATGAATTAGGTTAAACACGTATAGCCACGGATATAACCGTGGCTGTCCGTGGCTATATTTAAAATAAGGCCCAATTGCTTAGGCCCATTCCAAATAACTACGCCATTGCCACGGAAAGTCTGTGGCTAATCGTGGCTAATAACATTAAAGCTACGTCATTGCCACGAATACTTCCGTGGCTGACACTTAGAAAAATAAACAATTCACGTTTTGAAAGATAATATGAATAGTCACGCATCTTGTCGTGGCTAAACCGTGGCTATGTTTAGTAGCCACAGATTGATTCGTGGCAAAGTCGTGGCTGTAGTTGGATATAGCTACGAAGTAGCCACGGATAATTTTGTGGCTAACGATATATCAGTGTTTAGGGTTTGTATTTGTTTAGAGGTTCCATAGTCACGGAAAATCCGTGGCCAATACGTGGCTGGTAAACAATATAGCTACGAAAAAGCCACGTATACTTCCGTGGCTGACACTTAGAAAAATAAACAATTCACGTTTTGAAAGCTAATATGAATAGTCACGCATTTTGTCGTGGCTAAACCGTGGCTATGTTTAGTAGCCACAGATTGATTCGTGGCAAAGTCGTGGCTGTAGTTGGATATAGCTACGACGTTGCCTCGGATAATTTCGTGGCTAACGATATATCAGTGCTTAGGGTTTGTATTTGTTTTAGAGGTTTCATAGTCACGGAAAATCCGTGGCCAATACGTGGCTGGTAAACAATATAGCTACGAAATAGCCACGGATAATCCGTGGCTATGGCTTTTGGTCCTTTAGGGTTTGACTAGGGTTTAGATATTACGTGACATAAGCTATTGGATACAAGATTATAATAACTGTTTTACTTGAAAACAATGATTTTAATGTTTGTGTTAATTTTTTTTTAAAAAAATACAATAATAAATTAAACAATAAGTAGTAGTGTATGTGATTTTATGAAAAACATTGTTATAAGTGATTAGATATTCATATAATGCTATTTTTTACTTTAATATTGTTAAATTTATATTTTTTTTGGTATCATTGTATTAGATATGAGTAGATGTGAAGATATATAAAAGAAATTAAATATATTATATATCAATTTGGTGTAAAATTGAAAATTTCTGTATAGCCGTGGCTAATCCGTGGCTAAAACAGTCACGGAAATTGGTGTGTAGCCACGGATTCAATCGTGACCCGCCGTCTTTAGTACATCGGAATCAGGACTTTACTCTGTCCAGATCCACGTGTTTTGTGTATTAGCCACGGATTATTCCGTGACAATCCGTGGCTACTTGTATGTTGTTGAATGTATGTGGACTATAAGGTGTCCATATACGTATATTACAAAATCATAAATTATAATTACACAATAAGTTCCATAGTAAAAATTTTATAACCATAAAACAATAATTCAACGCAAGTTTCACAATATATTACAATAAGTTTGAAAATATAGTACATCATTAAACACTCTTATTAACTAAATTTCAGAATATGTTGACGAATCTGAATCCGAATCTCCTGAAGATTGTCCAGAACCATCGTCTTCGACATTTTCGTAATCCATAGGCTCCACATCTCCCAAATCCTCATAATCAGAAGCATTTACATCAACGACATGTGTTGTTACTCGAATCATTGAACTAGGAACAACGACGTTGTCGACTGTATCATCCTGAAGGGCTGTCAAAGAAATTTCGTCATTCTCGCGATAACCCCTCGGTATAACTTTTGCACATGCCCACCAATCGTCTCTCGCTGAGCCTGATACGCGTGGATACGGAATGAAACACACTTGGTCACATTGACCAGCTAGAACGAAAGGGTCACATCAACTAAACCAAATGGGTGTCTACGCAATCCGATACCGTCTGTATTGTCGAACCAAGAGCATCTGAAATTCATCGCTTTAAGACCAACTCCACCGCGATACTCGATCTTCATTATCTCTTCTATAAGACCGTAATAAGTAGTTTCTATTGTACCTCGTACAACTACTCCATAGTTTTGAGTTCTTTTATCCTGACCGTGTCTGTGATTGTGGAAATGGTATCCACGACTGAAATACATAGGCCATGACGTGTAATTGTTTCTCGGACCTTGTATAAATTCCAACATCCATAATGGAAATTCATAATTCTTACTCGCTTCATTTATCTGCAAATTAAAGTGCATAATTAATTTATTGTCGAGAACTTGATATATAGAGACAACATTAGCATATAAAGTACCCACGTAGTCCCGACACCATTTCGCGTAATGAGCGTCTTTAGCTTTGCCCATTTCATCATCTGTAATACCTGGCATACTCACTCTCATTGCTTCCTCAAACATCCCGTAACGAAAATGCAATACTCATTTTATTAGAATTTGAGTCTTTAAAGTAAACAAAATTTACCATTTAATCGCTTACGTTTCATAAGGCGCAAATTCTTCAGAATTAAGCAACATGAATGTTTGGATGATGTTGTAATCTGGATCTTCTAGCCACCCATCTACCCTTCTTCCGCTCACACGTCCGATGTGATGAAATATGTTCGGGACACTTGGGTAATCATCATATGCAAATCGAATTTCCCCGGGACCATCATTGATTCCATCTTCCGTATTCCCGTAATAGTTGCTTGCTGCATAAGAAATCTCTTCTTGGACACATTGTGCGACAATGGAACCTCCAATACGAGCCTTGTTCTTGACATTCTTTTTCAGGTGATACATGTAGCGCTCAAATGGATACATCCATCGGTATTGCACCGGACCACCTAAGGCGGCTTCATCGGGGAGATGCACGGGTAAATGTTCCATGACAACAAAGAACGAAGGTGGAAATATCTTCTCCAAATTGCACAATTTTATTGCAATGTTATTCTTCATTACACTCACATCCTCAACTCGCAACATTTTGGCAGAGATATCACGAAAAAACACGGCAATCTCTCGCAATTGTTCAAAAACCTTATAATTAGAAACATCCTAGTGTTACATGCATGAAACATGTGTTAAGAAAAAAAAGTGCACATACCTGAAATTGCCTTGTGCACGTTGTTATCCAAAAGCTCTAACATCGCAAATGGAAGTAGGCGTTGCATGATCACATGAGAATCATGACTTTTCAGCCCCGATAGTTTCCCACAACTCTCATCAACACATCTAGTTAAATTAGATGCATATCCATCCGGAAATCTGATGTCATTTCTCAACCACGAGAGAAACTTCCGTTTTGCTACGTTCGCCAATCTGAACCTTGGAATGGGAACTGTTCCATCAGCTCTTATTTGTAAATCGGGTCTTGTGCATATGTCTGGAAGATCCAACCTTGATTTTATATTGTCCTTCGTCTTCCCCTTCGTATTCAGAAGAGTGTGGATGAGATTGTCAAAAAAGTTTTTCTCGATGTGCATGAAGTCGAGGTTGTGTCTGAGAAGGAGATTTTCCCAATAAGGCAAGTCCCAAAATATACTCTTCTTGTGCCAATTATGGTACTCACCATATCCATCGATTGTTCGACTCGGGTTATCATGTCCTTTTCCTCCACAATCGACTGTTTTCTCTAATCCACCAATGGTGTTTATTCTTTCATTCGGAACTTCGTAACCCGTCAACCATGGTGGAGGGTTACCTCGAAATGTCTTACCTTTCCCGAAAGCTTTGTTATTACGCCGATATGAATGATCATGAGGTAAAAATTTGCGGTGACAATCGTACCAACTATGTTTTCTTCCATGTGGTAACCAAAACGATTCTGTTTCTTCTTGACAATATGGACATGATAGTCGACCATGTGTCGTCCACCCAGAAACCATTCCATATGCTGGAAAATCATTTATCGTCCACATCAATGCAACTCGCATTGTAAAATTCTGGTTCCTAGAAACATCATAAGCACCCACACCTTCCCTCCATAAGAGTTGCAACTCTTCAATCAATGGTTGAAGATAAATATCTAGACTTTTCTTCGGATGTTTTGGTCCGGGCACCAAAACCGCCAAAAAGAAAAACTCTCTCTTCATGCACATACCAGGAGGTAAATTGTAAGGGGTGACTATAACAGAGCCAAACCGAGTGTGCCTCACCATTCATTCCAATAGGATTAAATCCATCGGTTGCTAAGCCTAAATAGATATTCCGACTTTCCGAACCGAAATCGGGATATACCTTATTAAAATGCTTCCACGCCTCTCCGTCTGATGGGTGATGCATTTCTCCTTCAGGAGACTCGTGCTCTGCGTGCCAGCGCATATGCGAAGCTGTGCCCTCCACTTGGTATAATCGCTTCAGTCGATCCGCAATAGGGAGATAGAACATTCTCTCGCTTTGCTATGTTCTTTCCCTTCCCTCTCGTTGGTGTGATATCGATTCTTGTTACAAAAACGACATTGTAAAAGGTTGCGATCTTCGCCCTTCCAGAAAATCATGCAGTTGTCCTCACAAACATCAATCTTATGAACTGGCATTCCTAACGAACGCGTTAGCTTCTTCGTCTCATAGTATGACCCCGAAGCTTTATTAGGTTGTGGAAGAATCCGCTTAAATGCTTGTGTTATGTCATCTACACAACTCTCAGCCAAATTGTGCTTCGTCTTTATGCCCATTACTTCAGACGCCAAAGACAACTGTGAAATTCCTTCAACACAACCATCATAGAGTGGTTCACTAGCTGCTTCAAAGGCTCTGTAAATATTATCGGGGTTTGCCTCTTCCTCAATATTATCATGGATAATGTCTTCCGTTGGAACTCCTTGTTCTTCTCCCATATTAAGATGACCATAAGGATTGTCATGAACATTCCAAGCTTCTTCTCCGGGTAGATAGTGACTCGGCATTGAAGACTCCCCTACATCGTAACAATTTTCACCGTGACTTGTCCAAACGTAGTAATTTTTCTTGAAACCGACTCTATAGAGGTGTTTAAAAACCGTATATGCATCACGTTGCTTCAAATTTCGGCACCGAGAACACGGACATGGCATAGTACCACGCTCTTGATATGATTGTTGGTTGGAAGCAAAAGCAATGAACATATTAATACCCTCTCCAAATTCTTCAGAAACACAATCTCTCATAGGATCAATATGGCGATCCATCCACTCTCTAGAACGAAAGAAATCTGACATTTTGAACTCTTCAAAATCGCCAAATTAAGTGAAGAAAACGAAAAGAAGAGGAAAAATCGTTTTACCTTGTGTTTTACCAAGGGAGAGGGAAGAAGAAGCCATTAGATATCTTTCCATGAAGCCACGGATTGGCCACGGATATAATTCGTGGCTAATTCAAATTATTAAACTGACAGTTTTTAAAGTGATTGGACGTATCGCGGAGACCAACTTGGCTTGCCTACATCAACATTGCCACGGAATAGCCACGAATATATTTCATGGCTACCATTAGCCACGGATTGCCACGACAGATTCCGTGGCAATATTTTAATGCTCCATTCGTAGCTATTTCGTGGCAAAATTTTGCCACGACTTTTTTCGGTGGCTAAATCGTGGCTAACTTACCACGGAAAGCCACGATTTAGCCACGGAACTTTTATTATTTTTTTCGTGGCTTTCCGTGGCAAATTCGTGGCTTTTTTTCGTTTAGCCACGAATATTCCGTGGCTTCGTCGTGGCTATATCTGTTTTTTCTTGTAGTGTTAGATATTTCATAAGTTCGTTAAACTTGTACAAAGCTCATTGAGACACTTATAAACACTCATGTTGTATGAAACTTGGTTTAGAGTCCTAGAAACGCGTTATTAGATGTTTCATAAGTTCGTCAAACTGTAACAAAGCTCATTGAGACACTTATAATCACTCATGTTGCATGAAACTTGGTTTAGGGTCCTAGAAACGCGTTGTTAGATGTTTTATATTAGTTCGTCAAACTTGCACAAAGCTCATTGAGACACTTATAAGCACTCACGTTGCATGAAACTTTGGTTAGGGTCCTAGAAACCACTTTGTTATATATTTCATAAGTTCGTCAAACTTGTATAAAGCTTATTGAGACACTTATAATCACTCTTGTTGCATGAAACTTTGTTTAGAGTCCTAGAAACGCGTTGTTAGATGTTTCATAAGTTCGTAAAACTTGTACAGAGCTCATTGAGAGACTTATATGCACTTATGTTGCATGAAACTTGGTTTAGAGTCCTAGAAAACCATTGTTAGATGTTTCATATAAGTTCGTCAATCTTGTACAAAACTCACTGTGACACTAATAAGCACTCATGTTGCATGAAACTTGGTTCAGAGTCCTAGAAACCACGTTGTTAGATGTTTCATAAGTTCTTCAAACTTGTACAAAGCTTATTGAGACACTTATTAGTACTCATGTTGCATAAAACTTGGTTTAGAGTCCTAGAAACCACGTTGTTAGATATTTCATAAGTTCGTCAAACTTGTATAAAGCTCATTGAAGAACTATAAGCACTTATGTTGCATGAAACTTTGTTTAGAGTCTTGGAATTGCGTTGTTAGATGTTTTATAAATTCGTCAAACTTGTACAAAGCTCATTGAGACACTTATAAGCACTAATGTTGCACGAAACTTGGTTTAGAGTCCTAGAAACGTGTTGTTAGATGGTTCATAAGTTCGTCAAACTTGTACAAAGCTCATTGAGACACTTATAATCACTCATGTTGCATAAAACTTGGTTTAGAGTCCTAGAAACGCGTTGTTATATGTTTCATAAGTTCGTCAAACTTGTACAAAGCTCATTGAGACACTTATAAACACTCATGTCGCTTGAAACTTGGTTTAGAGTCCTAGAAACACGTTGTTAGATGTTTCATAAGTTCGTCAAAATTTAACAAAACTCATTGAGGAACTTATAAGAACTCATGTTGCATGAAACTTGGTTTAGAGTCCTAGAAACGCATTGTTAGATGTTTCATAAGTTCGTGAAACTTGTACAAAGCTCATTGAGACACTTATAACCACTCATGTTGCATGAGACTTGGTTTAGAGTCCTAGAAACGCATTGTTAGATGTTTCATAATTTCTTCAAACTTGTACAAAGCTCATTGAGACACTTGTAAGCACTCTTGTTGCATGAAAATTTGTTTAGAGTCCTAGAAACGCGTTGTTAGATATTTCATAAGTTCGTTAAACTTGTACAAAGCTCATTGAGACACTTATAAACACTCATGTTGTATGAAATTTGGTTTAGAGTCCTAGAAACGCGTTATTAGATGTTTCATAAGTTCGTCAAACTGTAACAAAGCTCATTGAGACACTTATAATCACTCATGTTGCATGAAACTTGGTTTAGGGTCCTAGAAACGCGTTGTTAGATGTTTTATATTAGTTCGTCAAACTTGCACAAAGCTCATTGAGACACTTATAAGCACTCACGTTGGATGAAACTTTGGTTAGGGTCCTAGAAACCACTTTGTTATATATTTCATAAGTTCGTCAAACTTGTATAAAGCTTATTGAGACACTTATAATCACTCTTGTTGCATGAAACTTTGTTTAGAGTCCTAGAAACGCGTTGTTAGATGTTTCATAAGTTCGTCAAACTTGTACAAAGCTCATTGAGAGACTTATATGCACTTATGTTGCATGAAACTTGGTTTAGAGTCCTAGAAAACCATTGTTAGATGTTTCATATAAGTTCGTCAAACTTGTACAAAAATCACTGTGACACTAATAAGCACTCATGTTGCATGAAACTTGGTTCGGAGTCCTAGAAACCACGTTGTTAGATGTTTCATAAGTTCGTCAAACTTGTACAAAGCTGATTGAGACACTTATTAGTACTCATGTTGCATAAAACTTGGTTTAGAGTCCTAGAAACCACGTTGTTAGATGTTTCATAAGTTCGTCAAACTTGTATAAAGGTCATTGAAGAACTATAAGCACTTATGTTGCATGAAACTTTGTTTAGAGTCTTGGAATTGCGTTGTTAGATGTTTTATAAATTCGTCAAACTTGTACAAAGCTTATTGAGACACTTATAAGCACTAATGTTGCACGAAACTTGGTTTAGAGTCCTAGAAACGTGTTGTTAGATGGTTCATAAGTTCGTCAAACTTGTACAAAGCTCATTGAGACACTTATAATCACTCATGTTGCATAAAACTTGGTTTAGAGTCCTAGAAACGCGTTGTTATATGTTTCATAAGTTCGTCAAACTTGTACAAAGCTCATTGAGACACTTATAAACACTCATGTCGCTTGAAACTTGGTTTAGAGTCCTAGAAACACGTTGTTAGATGTTTCATAAGTTCGTCAAAATTTAACAAAACTCATTGAGGAACTTATAAGAACTCATGTTGCATGAAACTTGGTTTAGAGTCCTAGAAACGCGTTGTTAGATGTTTCATAAGTTCGTGAAACTTGTACAAAGCTCATTGAGACACTTATAATCACTCATGTTGCATGAGACTTGGTTTAGAGTCCTAGAAACGCATTGTTAGATGTTTCATAATTTCTTCAAACTTGTACAAAGCTCATTGAGACACTTGTAAGCACTCTTGTTGCATGAAAATTTGTTTAGAGTCCTAGAAACGCGTTGTTAGATATTTCATAAGTTCGTTAAACTTGTACAAAGCTCATTGAGACACTTATAAACACTCATGTTGTATGAAATTTGGTTTAGAGTCCTAGAAACGCGTTATTAGATGTTTCATAAGTTCGTCAAACTGTAACAAAGCTCATTGAGACACTTATAATCACTCATGTTGCATGAAACTTGGTTTAGGGTCCTAGAAACGCGTTGTTAGATGTTTTATATTAGTTCGTCAAACTTGCACAAAGCTCATTGAGACACTTATAAGCACTCACGTTGGATGAAACTTTGGTTAGGGTCCTAGAAACCACTTTGTTATATATTTCATAAGTTCGTCAAACTTGTATAAAGCTTATTGAGACACTTATAATCACTCTTGTTGCATGAAACTTTGTTTAGAGTCCTAGAAACGCGTTGTTAGATGTTTCATAAGTTCGTCAAACTTGTACAAAGCTCATTGAGAGACTTATATGCACTTATGTTGCATGAAACTTGGTTTAGAGTCCTAGAAAACCATTGTTAGATGTTTCATATAAGTTCGTCAAACTTGTACAAAAATCACTGTGACACTAATAAGCACTCATGTTGCATGAAACTTGGTTCAGAGTCCTAGAAACCACGTTGTTAGATGTTTCATAAGTTCGTCAAACTTGTACAAAGCTGATTGAGACACTTATTAGTACTCATGTTGCATAAAACTTGGTTTAGAGTCCTAGAAACCACGTTGTTAGATGTTTCATAAGTTCGTCAAACTTGTATAAAGGTCATTGAAGAACTATAAGCACTTATGTTGCATGAAACTTTGTTTAGAGTCTTGGAATTGCGTTGTTAGATGTTTTATAAATTCGTCAAACTTGTACAAAGCTTATTGAGACACTTATAAGCACTAATGTTGCACGAAACTTGGTTTAGAGTCCTAGAAACGTGTTGTTAGATGGTTCATAAGTTCGTCAAACTTGTACAAAGCTCATTGAGACACTTATAATCACTCATGTTGCATAAAACTTGGTTTAGAGTCCTAGAAACGCGTTGTTATATGTTTCATAAGTTCGTCAAACTTGTACAAAGCTCATTGAGACACTTATAAACACTCATGTCGCTTGAAACTTGGTTTAGAGTCCTAGAAACACGTTGTTAGATGTTTCATAAGTTCGTCAAAATTTAACAAAACTCATTGAGGAACTTATAAGAACTCATGTTGCATGAAACTTGGTTTAGAGTCCTAGAAACGCGTTGTTAGATGTTTCATAAGTTCGTGAAACTTGTACAAAGCTCATTGAGACACTTATAATCACTCATGTTGCATGAGACTTGGTTTAGAGTCCTAGAAACGCATTGTTAGATGTTTCATAATTTCTTCAAACTTGTACAAAGCTCATTGAGACACTTGTAAGCACTCTTGTTGCATGAAAATTTGTTTAGAGTCCTAGAAACGCGTTGTTAGATATTTCATAAGTTCGTTAAACTTGTACAAAGCTCATTGAGACACTTATAAACACTCATGTTGTATGAAATTTGGTTTAGAGTCCTAGAAACGCGTTATTAGATGTTTCATAAGTTCGTCAAACTGTAACAAAGCTCATTGAGACACTTATAATCACTCATGTTGCATGAAACTTGGTTTAGGGTCCTAGAAACGCGTTGTTAGATGTTTTATATTAGTTCGTCAAACTTGCACAAAGCTCATTGAGACACTTATAAGCACTCACGTTGGATTAAACTTTGGTTAGGGTCCTAGAAACCACTTTGTTATATATTTCATAAGTTCGTCAAACTTGTATAAAGCTTATTGAGACACTTATAATCACTCTTGTTGCATGAAACTTTGTTTAGAGTCCTAGAAACGCGTTGTTAGATGTTTCATAAGTTCGTCAAACTTGTACAAAGCTCATTGAGAGACTTATATGCACTTATGTTGCATGAAACTTGGTTTAGAGTCCTAGAAAACCATTGTTAGATGTTTCATATAAATTCGTCAAACTTGTACAAAAATCACTGTGACACTAATAAGCACTCATGTTGCATGAAACTTGGTTCAGAGTCCTAGAAACCACGTTGTTAGATGTTTCATAAGTTCGTCAAACTTGTACAAAGCTGATTGAGACACTTATTAGTACTCATGTTGCATAAAACTTGGTTTAGAGTCCTAGAAACCACGTTGTTAGATGTTTCATAAGTTCGTCAAACTTGTATAAAGGTCATTGAAGAACTATAAGCACTTATGTTGCATGAAACTTTGTTTAGACTCTTGGAATTGCGTTGTTAGATGTTTTATAAATTCGTCAAACTTGTACAAAGCTCATTGAGACACTTATAAGCACTAATGTTGCACGAAACTTGGTTTAGAGTCCTAGAAACGTGTTGTTAGATGTTTCATAAGTTCGTCAAACTTGTACAAAGCTCATTGAGACACTTATAATCCCTCATGTTGCATAAAACTTGGTTTAGAGTCCTAGAAACGCGTTGTTATATGTTTCATAAGTTCGTCAGACTTGTAAAAAGCTCATTGAGACACTTATAAACACTCATGTCGCATGAAACTTGGTTTAGAGTCCTAGAAACACGTTGTTAGATGTTTCATAAGTTCGTCAAAATTTAACAAAGCTCATTGAGGAACTTATAAGAACTCATGTTGCATGAAACTTGGTTTAGAGTCCTAGAAACGCGTTGTTAGATGTTTCATAAGTTCGTGAAACTTGTACAAAGCTCATTGAGACACTTATAATCTCATGTTGCATGAGACTTGGTTTAGAGTCCTAGAAACGCATTGTTAGATGTTTCATAATTTCTTCAAACTTGTACAAAGCTCATTGAGACACTTATAAGCACTAATGTTGCACGAAACTTGTTTTAGAGTCCTAGAAACTCGTTGTTAGATGTTTCATAAGCTCGGAAAACTTGTACAAAGCTCATCGAGACACTTATAATCACTCATGTTGCATAAAACTTGGTTTAGAGTCCTAGAAACGCGTTGTTAGATGTTTCATAAGTTCGTAAAACTTGTACAAAGTTCATTGAGACACTTATAAGCACTCATGTTGCGTGAAACTTGGTTTACAGTCCTAAAAACCACGTTGTTAGATCTTTCATAAGTTCGTCAAACTTGTACAAAGAACATTGAGACACTATATAAGCACTCATGTTGCATGAAACTTGGTTTAGAGTCTTAGAAACACGTAGTTAGATGTTTCATAAGTTCTTCAAACTTGTACAAAGCTCATTGAGACACTTGTAAGCACTCTTGTTGCATGAAACTTTGTTTAGAGTCCTAGAAACGCGTTGTTATATGTTTCATAAGTTCGTCAAACTTGTACAAAGCTCATTGAGACACTTATAAACACTCATGTCGCATGAAACTTGGTTTAGAGTCCTAGAAACGCGTTGTTAGATGTTTCATAATTTTGTCAAACTTGTACAAAGCTCATTGAGACACTTATAAGCACTAATGTTGCATGAAACTTGGTTTAGAGTCGTAGAAACACGTTGTTAGATGTTTCTATATAAAGCTCATTGTGGAACTTATAAGCACTCATGTTGCATGAAACTTTGTTTAGAGTCCTTGAAACGTGTTGTTAGATGTTTCATAAGTTCGTCAAACTTGTACAAAGCTCATTGACACACTTATAAGCAGTCTTGTTGAATGGAACTTTGTTTAGAGTCCTAGAAACGCGTTGTTAGATGTGTCATAAGTTCGTAAAACTTGTACAAAGCTCATTGAGACATTTATAATCACTCATGTTGCATGAAACTTGGTTTAGAGTCCTAGAAACGCATTGTTAGATGTTTTATAGTTTCGTAAAACTTGTACAAAGCTCATTGAGTAACTTATAAGCACTCATGTTGCATGAAACTTGATTAAGAGTCCTAGAAACACGTTGTTAGATGTTTCATAATTTCGTGAAACTTGTACAAAGCCCATTAAGGAACTTATAAGAACTAATGTTGCATGAAATTTGGTTTAGAGTCCTAGAAACGCGTTGTTAGATGTTTCATTAGTTTGTGAAACATGTATAAAGCTCATTGAGAAACTTATAATCACTCAAGTTACATGAAATTTGGTTTAGATTCCTAGAAACCACGTTGTTAGATGTTTCATAATTTCTTCAAACTTGTAAAAAGCTCATTGAGACACTTATAAGCTCTAATTTTGCGTGAAACTTGGTTTATAGTCCTTGAAACGCGTTGATAGATGTTTCATTAGTTCGTCAAACTTAAAAAAGCTCATTTAGGAACTTAGAAGCACTCATGTTGCAAGAAACTTGGTTTAGAGTCCTAGAAACCAAGTTGGTAGATGTTTCATATGTTGATAAACGAGATTTTACCCCGTTTAATCGAATGTCTCAATTGTAGTACTTGAGGTCAATCCGAATCAGGAGCAATTAAATTACTAAAGTTTGCAAGGAATCAACTTAGTCTAAGCAAATTAAAGAATGGTTTGTTTTGAGTTTTGTAACTAAGTAACGAGAAACGAAAACGAAATTAAAGAGTTTTAAAGATTCAAATTAAAAAGCTAAACAACCAGGTCAGGGTACTTTAACGGGTTCATCAACTTTCAGGTTTTTCGATGTCTTTTATAAAAGTATTTTAAGGTTTTGAAAACGATTTTAGATCAATCCACTCTCGTGACAGAGATCCTTTTCCTAACAAGTAAACTAAAACAATATCTTGGATAGTTTAAATTTTAGAAAACATTAAAGTTCAAATCAATTCAACCACTAAACTTATTAACACAGATCTCTCGGTTAAGCTAGGTTTAGTTCTAGGGTAATTGTTCAGGAATCCTCACAGACCTCTCGGCTGTGAAGTTTCCTGGGTTCTATCAATTGATTGATCAGGTCAATTAAAGCATTAAGATTGTTACACTAGATTAAAGTTTTAACAGGTTTTAAGTTCTAGACATCGATCAACCCTAGAGTTGATTCACCCTTTTTCCCCCAACCTAATTGTCTATGGGAAACTATTCACTAAGCATATTGAAATTCAAAGCAATTAAATTAAAAGAAAGCATAAACATAAACAAAGACAAGAGAGTAAAGGGTTCAAGAAAATCTTATTGATGACGAAGACTACAAAGGTGGCCAAGAAGCAATCACCAAGAATCTCCAATGTCAAAACCAAAACAAAGCGATGAAGAAAAAGAAAAATCAAACTAAAAGATAGAATGATTGTCAAAACATAAAACAAAACCCTAATATAGTCTTGAACCATAAAATAAAGGAAAACCCATTAGTTTAGGAATTATTTTCCTAATTAAAACATGAAAACCGGATTTCCTTTTAATTTTCGCAGCCTGTATCGGTCAAGTGAAACCGATACAGACTGGTCGATATCCGTGCTTCGTCTTCGTTTCCTTCGTATCGGCCAGGTCAAGCCGATACAACAAGTCGATATAAGTGCTTCTTCCTTTTTTCCTCTGTATCGGCCACTCCAAACCGATACAACATGTCGATATGCATCTTCAGGTTCTTTTTCTCTTGTATCGGCCACTCCAAACCGATATGGTTGGTCGATACAAGCTTCGGCAAACTTTCTGTCTTCTATATCGGCCAACAGAAACCGATACAACATGCCGATGCAAGTGTTTCCACTTCTTTTTTGCTTGAATTCTTCGTCTTTTGCCGTTTTAACGCTCCGAAACCTGAAATACATGAAACAAACCAAAATGCAACCTATATGACACTAAATGCAGCCTAAATGAGTTAATTCTAATGCATAAACAAAGGTAAAATGTGTAAAATATGCAAGCTATCAACTCCCCCAAACTTATCCTTTGCTTGTCCTCAAGTAAGAGAATTTCGCATCAAAGTTTAGGAAGGTGTGGAGGCGGGGACCTCAGAACCAAAAGCAACGTGGATGTGTAATGAACAAGTATCCTAAACATAGTACCCTCTCGCAACCGAACTAGTTCCACTTATTTCTATCTACCTTTAACTCCGTCTAAATCCGCTATTATTACCAAAAGTATGTGATCCACTTGTCTAGTCTAAACACCTTTCACATTCAATTAAACACAATCAAGAATGAAACATGATTAAAAATTTCCAAGAGTTTTTCTATTTGTCTAGGTAAGAACGGGATTTCGAATCAAACGAGGAGGCTAACACTCAGGCATGTGGTTAGTTGTAGCGCGGTTTCTCTCGGGGAGTGAAAGGGTTAAACAAAACCAAGAAAGACAAGAAGCAACTGATGCATACAAGTCCGAATATCCATCCCTACTCAAGACTATCCACTAACCCATCGTCTTTCTTTTAAAGATTTAAACGCTTAAACATCGAGTTTCTTTTCTTTTCTTAACTACCTTAGGGGATTTTCTTTTGGCTAAGTTTCTTTTTTTTTTTTTTTTTTTTTTTTCTTTTCTATTTTTCTTTTTTTTTTTTTTTTTTTTTACTTAGCCATTCTTTTATCACCCTAGGTGTTTTACAATCACTCGTGTTTATTTTCTTAATTTTCAAAACTCAAAGACGTGTCTCACCTAGCCATTATCCCCTTCTAAATCACTAGTCTAAGAAAAACTAGCCCAATGGATGTCCTTTCTTGTCGCTCCCTATACTTTCAAGTTTTTGCGAAACCAAACAATCACTAAATGAAAAGAATTCTCACAAGTGTTTGGGTTAAGGTTAAGGGGGTGAGAGGGGAATCATCCTTAGAATGAGAATGACCGGATTGCGCTTTAAGTGTTTCGGTTTAGGAAGCCACAATCCGTAGAAATCACAAAGCCATAGAAATTCTCTTGAAAACTATCAATCATGCTAATTAAAAGTCAAGTTTAAGTTCAGATAATTTTCCGAAGGTGACTTAGAACTACCAAGCTTCATAACCACACAATTGGCTTTTTAAACATCAATGTCTAGAGTTGCGGTTTTAAGATTTTCAGCGAGTTCTAATTCGTTTACGGAAGATACAACACCTAAGATATTGTTCAAAACACAAAGTGCGTCGCTTTACAAGGTTAACGTCATCATAGATCCCCTATGCATATGCTCTAAATGCCATGAACTAATCCTATATGCAGATTTTTTTTTTTTTTTTTTATGAATGCTAATATGCGAAAACTAATATGACTACTCCCCCAAACTTAAATCACACGGTCTCCGTGTGAAACAAGCATTGGAGAAGGTTCCTAAATGTATGTATGAATGACTCTAATATGAAAAACTAATGCGTATGCACATGGTTCAGGTGTTACCTCAGTAGTACTAACACGACGAGTCGACGTCGTCTGTATCGGTCTCAGCGGACCGATACTCTTGCCCGATATCGGTCCAGACAACCAATACAACAGGCCGATACGCCTTTCAGAATTCGTTTTCCTACTTCGTTTTCACTCGAAACCATCAAACACGACACAAACTCTAAGTAAATTATCATCTAAATGCAAACTAAAATTGTATATACAAGGATAGACATGGGACTTCCTCCCAAGTGAGCTTGTTTATAGTCTCTTAGCTTGACTTTACCCCCTTCTTTTTAGGCGACATTGGGGTTTGAAAGAGATGTCGAATCTCCTTCGGTGACAACTTTGTGGTCCAGGGGCGGCTTGAGTTTTACTACTTTCACACCAAACTCGCCTCCATCCTTGTGTTTGCCTTTATCCGAGTCGCAGCGAGCACTCCTTGCTTCTTTCTTGAAAGCTTTCTTCAAAGATTTAACCTCGTTGATTAACTTTCTAATGACGCGGTTTTGAGACATGTTCCAATGCACCTTTCTGAACTTCCTAGGAGGGGATTGGTGTTCCACTTTTGGAGCTTTGGGTTTGCTCCTTGCATCATCACTAGACTTACCATTGCTAGCATCTTTTTCCACTCCAATCACCAAAGCTTCACAAGGGACCATCTCCGTAGGCTTCTTGACTACATCGTTGATGTTGTACCGCTGAACAAGGTCCTTCCCAAGGTGCAAATCTATCTTACCAACCTTCACATCTATGACGGCTCCAGCGGTTGCCAAGAAAGGTCTTCCAAAGATGAGTGGATTATTAAGCTCTTTGTCTATCTCCAAGACGACAAAATCTGTTGGAATGAAAACGTCCCCCAACTTTACCGGGATATCTTCTAAGATTCCAACGGGTACCTTCACGGATCTATCGGCCAGCACCAAGGAGATCTTAGTAGGTTGGAAAGAAGAAAGACCAAGTCGTTTAGCAACAGATAGAGGCATAACGTTGACACTAGCCCCTAGATCGCACAAGCACTTTTCAAAGATCAGAGGACCAAGAGTGCAAGGCAAAGTAAAAATCCCTGGATCGCCAAGTTTCTTAGGAGAATGGTCCTTCTGAATGATCGCGCTGCACTCTTGTGAAAGTTTCACCGTGTCTTCCAAGTTTTTGGACTTGTTTTTGATGGTGTCTTTCAAAGATTTGGTGGAGTGAGGGACTTGCTTGAAAGCGTCAACAAGAGGCATGGGAGTTTGCACCTCGTTTATTTGCTTCTCGAGCTTAGCTCTAAAGTACTCCTTCAAGAGATGCATCTTGTCTCGACCCGGAAAAGGAAGCTTAGGCACGTAAGAAGACGTCACGTAAACGGGCTTCTTCTTTTTATCGGATTTTTCCTCTGTATCGGCCATGTTTTTGGCCGATGTAGGTGGTCGATATCGGTCATATGAAACCGATACACCTGGCCGATACGAGTCCCCTATCTCCTTCTCAAGTGCATCGGCCTTGTTCCCAGCCGGTATAGGTGGTCGGTATCGGCTTGTTGTGGCCGATACGTTTGGCCGATACGAGTGTCCTGAAATACATGAAACAAACCAAAATGCAACCTATATGACACTAAATGCAGCCTAAATGAGTTAATTCTAATGCATAAACAAAGGTAAAATGTGTAAAATATGCAAGCTATCATATGTTCGTCAAACTTGTATAAAGATCATTGAGGAACTTATAAGCACTCATGTTGCATGAAACTTTGTTTAGAGACCTAGAAACGCTTTGTTAGATGTCTCATAAGTTCGTTAAACTTGTACAAATCTCATTGACACACTTATAAGCACTCATGTTGCATGAAACTTGTTTTAGAGTCCTAGAAACGCGTTGTTAGATGTTTCATAATTTTGTGAAACTTGTACAAAACTCATTAAGGAACTTATAAGCACTAATGTTGCATGAAACTTGGTTAAGAGTCCTAGAAATGCGTTGTTAGATGTTTCATTACTTTGTGAAACTTGTATAAAGCTCATTGAGACACTTATAATCACTCATGTTTCATGAAATTTGATTTACATTCCTAGAAACCACGTTGTTATATATTTCATAAGTTCGTCAAACTTGTATAAAGCTCATTGAGGAACTTATAAGCACTCATGTTGCATGAAACTTTGTTTAGAGTCCAAGAAACGTGTTGTTAGATGTTTCATAAGTTCGTCTAACTTGTACATAGCTCATTGAGACACTTATAAGCACTCTTGTTGAATGATAGAATCCTATAAACGCGTTGTTAGATGTTTTTTAAGTTCGTAAAACTTGTACAAAGCTCATTGAGACTCTTATAATCACTCATGTTGCATGAAACTTTGTTTAGAGTCCTAGAAATGCATTGTTAGATGTTTTATAATTTCGTAAAACTTGTACAAAGCTTATTGAGGAAATTTAAGCACTCATGTTACATGAAACTTGGTTTAGAGTCCTAGAAACGCGTTGTTAGATGTTTCATAATTTCGTGAAACTTGTACAAAGTTCATTGAGGAACTTAGAAGCACTTATGTTGCATGAAACTGGGTTTAGAGTCCTAGAAACCACGTTGTTAGATGTTTCATATGTTCGTCAAACTTGTAAAAAGCTCACTGAGGAACTTATAAGCACTCATGTTGCATGAAACTTCGTTTAGAGTCCTAGAAACGCGTTGTTAGATGTATCATAAGTTTGTCATACTTGTACAACGCTTATTGAGACACTTATAAGCACTTTGTTGAATTAAACTTTGTTTAGAGTCCTAGAAACGCGTTGTTAGATGTTTCATAAGTTCATAAAACTTTTACAAAGCTCATTGAGAAACTTATAATCACTCATGTTGCATGAAACTTGGTTTAGAGTCCTAGTAACGCGTTGTTAGATGTTTCATAAGTTTGTCAAACTTGTATAAAGCTCATTAAGGAACTTATTGTTGGGAATGTCCTGAAATCAATTGTACTTATTTTAGTAAGGTTGTATCGTCGAGGTTTGACGGTCGGATAATATTAGATGATTATAACGTTTTGCTAGAAGCCTCTTATAATCGATGGGCTTTAGAAATCATTTGCTAATATTATGCGATCCTACATGGTCACACACCTAAGCAGACTGGATTAATATATTATGTTGGGTTTTGATTATAATATAATATATGTGATATTAGATATACATATATTTATATTAGTGCACTTTAATAATATAAGATATTATATTTATATATATGTATGTATTTATATATATGTGATATATATTAATGCACATGTGAAAAAGGTAAGTCATCGTGATGTGCTTATTGGGCTTGGCTAATTAGCCATATAAGCCCATCAGGTTATTAATTAGGTTATGAGAACCTATTATATAAGGAGGCACAATGACGTTCGATAAGATTAACCTTATTCTACACAACCCTAAACATTGGAGACAAATAGTTTGTCTAATAGATTGATATTAGATCTCCACGACACTAGCATCCCGATCAATCCAGTTTGTGTGCGTGTGGATACCACTAGAGGCACGACGTTTGGAGTGCTTCTAGACCTCGATATACCTCGGTTCAGATTTCCGCTACGAACCATCCAGGTATATTCATAAACTGATGACATAGATTTGATTCAATATTTGCACGTATCCTAGGGAAAGAATTCGCAATTATTATTTATAAATCGTTATAAACCGGTACGAATTCCAACAGTGGTATCAGAGCTTATGTGTATAATTTTGAATTAAACCTAATTTAATATATATTAGATATAGAAAATATGTGTCGTTATTTT
Source organism: Cochlearia excelsa (assembly GCA_963556525.1). NCBI lineage: Eukaryota > Viridiplantae > Streptophyta > Magnoliopsida > Brassicales > Brassicaceae > Cochlearia > Cochlearia excelsa. The sequence continues at coordinate 1,315,599 of CAUVZT010000005.1, forward strand.
TCATGTCGATGTAGTTTGTTAAAACCGATTAATAGTTAATCGGCTTATAATACATGTGTATAATCATAGTTACGTATCTGTAAGCTTGTCTGCATGAAAATAATAATAATCGGTGTGTACAATATTGATTTAAAAGTCAACCCGTATTATTTCATAACACATGATTGCTTTGGTTTTTAAATAAATATATAATAAACATCGTTGAGGATGTATCATGTCGTTTGTGTACGACACAACAACATGGTTAGATATATGTAATCGTAATAGATTACTAAACGAATATTTTATTGAAATTAAAATATTATCTTTTCTGTTTAATTGGGTTTAGTAATCATAGTTGTATGATTTTTCGTCTATAAGACTTTGATTCTTTTTCTTAATCTTATTAAGTTTAGTTTCTAATTCAATTCGAGCTAATGAATTTTAATTAAGATTAATTTTCTAAATTTAAATTGAAAAATTTAATTTGATTAAATTAATTCAATAATTTCTGTAATTTAATTTAACATATATATGATATGTAATTTTATATTTTTTATAATTTATATTAGATATAAATTTTAAATATAAAATTAAATTAAATTAAAATTATTTCCTCTATTAATATCAAATTTAATTTCTTTCCAATTTTATCAATTGTCAAGACTTGTTTCGTTGTGTATGGGTCTGCTAAGCAGGGTGTCCACAATTACATGAGTAAGGCGGATGGTAATGGTTACCATACGAGTAAAAGATTGGTTTATTTGACTAAGCTATCAAAATAGTTTTGGGCTTCGAGACATAAGGTTGGATAAGAACTAAGATGTCATCCACAACCAAGAGTTATATTGGATATAATTTGCAATGTTGTTGCTTACCTAAATAACTAAACATTCAGGCGATGAGCCAAAGCTCACTTGAATTTTAGTGAAATAAGGATCTTGGATCACTATACTCATATGAGGAAAATTGTTTTGAGTTTAATGTGAGTTTTCTTATATGTTGAGACATCTCAAATTTCCATGAACATCATATTAACTTTTGCTATTCTTTTGACAGTTATGTCAAACCTTCACAACTCGTTTTCACTTCGATCCGTCCTTGAGAAGGACAAGCTGAATGGATCGAATTTCCTCGAATGGTATCAAAATCTGAGAATTGTTCTCAAACAGGAGAAAAAGGACTATGTCCTTGAAAATGTTTTGCCTGAAAAACTTAAGGCAAATCTTCCACATGCAGAGAGGAATGCTTATGATAAGCATGTCAATGATAGGGTCGATGTGTGTTGTCTCATGTTGGCTACCATGAACTCGGACTTGCAAAAACAGTTTGAGAACGTGGAGTCGCCAATTGAGATGATCACTGGCCTGAAAGGAATGTTTCAGGAGCAAGCACGAACTGAGAGATATCAGACTGTTAAATCTCTCATTGAGTGTAAGCTGCCAAAGGATATTCCAGTTAGCCCCCATGTCATTAAGATCATGGGTTATATCGATAACCTGGCCAAACTGGATTCCCCTATCAGTCATTGCCGTCAAGTCTTGATCAGTTTGTTATGAACTACAACATGAATAACTTGACAAAGACTTTGACTGAGCTGCATGGGATACTCAAAGCTGCTGAACCAAACATCAGAAAGGACACTCCAAATGTTCTCATGGTGCAAGGGGGTAAAAGGTTTAAGAAACCTGGTAAGAACAAAAGAAAGGGCAAGATAAGTGGTATTGAGAATCCAACTAAGTCTGATCCTTCTCCTAAGTTTAAACTTGGCCCCTCTGGTGAAGACATGTGCCATTATTGTAATGGTGTTGGGCATTGGAAGAGAAACTGCAAGAAATACTTGGAAGATCTGAAAAAGAAGAAGACTTTTAAGACTTCTTCGCCAGGTATCTATGTAATAGAAGTAAATGTTTCTACTTCTAGTTCTACCTCTTGGGTATTAGATACCGGTTGTGGTGCTCATATTTGTGTGAATATGCAGGGCCTAAGCAACAATAGAACTTTGGAGAAAGGACAAGTGGACCTGCGCGTGGGGAATGGAGCAAGAGTTGCTGCATTAGCTGTAGGAACATTTCATTTGTCTTTACCTTCTGGCATGGTTTTAGAACTTAAAAATTGATATTATGTACCTGCTATAAGCAGAAATATTATTTCTATTTCTTGTTTGGATTTGCAAGGATTTCATTTTTCGATTAAAGACAAATGTTGTTCGTTTAATCTTAATGATATGTTTTATGGTAGTGGTCCATTAGAGAATGAGCTTTATGTTTTTAACCAAAGTGTGGCTGTCTATAACATTAGTACCAAGAGATTTATGTCTAACGACTCGAATCCTACTTTTCTCTGGCATTGTCGTTTGGGCCATATAAATGAGAAACGCATTCAAAAGCTTCATAGTGATGGATTTTTGAACTCATTTGATTATGGATCATTTGAAAAATGTGAATCTTGCTTATTAGGCAAAATGACTAATGCTCCTTTTACTGGACAAAGTGAAAGGGCCAGCGACTTATTGGGCCTTATACATACAAATGTGTGTGGGCCAATGAGTATAGGTGCTAGAGAAAACTACCACTACTTCATCACATTTACTGATGATTTCAGTAGATATGGTTATGTTTATCTAATGAAACATAAATCAGAATCTTTCGAAAAGTTCAAAGAATTTCAGAATGAAGTACAAAACCAACTTGGCAAAACAATTAAAGCTCTTCGATCAGATCGCGGAGGAGAATACTTGAGCCAAGTTTTTAGTGATCATCTTAGAGAATGTGGAATTGTTTCACAACTTACTCCTCCCGGAACACCTCAATGGAACGGTGTATCCGAAAGGAGAAATCGAACTTTATTAGATATGGTTCGATCTATGATGAGTCACACAGAAGTTACATTATCCATTTGAGGATATGCTCTAGAAACGTCTACGTTTACGCTAAACAGATTTCCATCAAAATCAATTGCAAAGACACCATATGAGATATGGACTGGAAAGGTTCCTAATCTATCTTTTCTGAAAATTTGTGGTTGCAAGGCTTATGTAAAACGTTTACTTCCTGATAAGCTTGGACCCAAAACTGATAAGTGCTACTTCGTTGGTTATCCCAAAGAAACCAAAGGTTATTACTTTTACAACCCCGCCGAGGGCAAAGTGTTTGTTGCTCGGAACTGTGTCTTGTTAGAAAGAGAATTTCTTTCTAAAAGGAACAGTGGGAGTAAAGTACAACTCGAAGAAGTTCGAGATTCACAGGAGGTTGCTCCACCTATTCAGGAAGAGCAACAACTGGATTTACGAAGAGTTGTAAATACCACACCTGTGGAACCTGAGGTGCGTAGGTCACAGAGGGTCATTATGAACCTGATAGATATGGGGTTTGGGTGACTGACCATCATGATCTATTGATTATAGAAAGTGATGAACCTACGTCCTATGAAGAAGCAATGATGGGCCCCGACTCTGAAAAGTGGGTAGAAGCCACTGAATCCGAAATGGGACCCATGTCGTCCAACAAAGTATGGACTTTGGTCGATTTACCTGATGGTGTAAAAGCCATTGAGTGTAAATGGGTTTTCAAGAAGAAAATGAACGTGGATGGTAATATACAGATATACAAAGCTAGACTAGTGGCTAAAGGTTATAAGCAAATTCATGGCATTGACTATGATGAGACTTATTCCCCAGTCGCGATGTTTAAGTCCATTCAGATTCTTCTATCAATTGCCGCTCATTATGATTATGAGATTTGGCAGATGGATGTGAAAACACCTTTCCTTAATGGAAATCTCGAAGAGGATGTGTACATGACACAACCTGAAGGTTTCACAAGTCCTGAAAATGATGGGAAAGTATGTAAGCTTCATCGCTCTATATATGGGTTGAAGCAAGCATCTCGGAGTTGGAATCTTCGTTTTAATGAAGCAATCAAAGAGTTTGATTTCATTAGGAACGAAGAAGAACCTTGCGTTTACAAGAAGATTAGTGGGAGCGCAATTGTGTTTCTTGTGCTATATGTCGATGACATATTACTCCTAGGAAATGACATTCCTTTGCTTCAGTCCGTTAAGACTTGGCTAGGAAGTTGTTTCTCAATGAAAGACATGGGAGAAGCTGCATACATACTTGGAATAAGGATCTATAGAGATAGACCTAACAGGTTGATTGGACTAAGTCAAGACACTTATATAGATAAGGTCTTACATAGGTTCAGTATGCATGATTCTAAGAAAGGTTTCCAACCAATGTCTCATGGAATAACCCTCAACAAGACTCAGTGTCCTTCAACACATGATGAGTGAGAGCGCATGAATAGAGTTCCTTATGCTTCTGCTATAGGTTATATTATGTATTCCATGCTTTGTACTCGTCCTGATGTGGCATGTGCCTTAAGCATGACGAGTAGATACCAAACTGATCGAGGTGAGAGTCACTGGAATGCTGTTAAGAACATCCTTAAGTATGTGAGAAAAACTAAGGATAAGTTCTTGGACTATGGAGGATGTGATGAGCTTGTTGTGAGTGGTTACACTGATGCCAGCTTTCAGACAGACAAAGATGATTTCCGATCTCAATCCAGTTTTATCTTTTGTCTTAATGGAGGAGCGGTGAGTTGGAAAAGCTCCAAGCAAAGCACCGTGGCTGACTCAACAACCGAATCATAATATATTGCCGCTTCTGAATCAGCAAAAGAAGCTGTTTGGATTAGGAATTTCATCACTGAACTTGGTGTAGTTCCTAGCATCTCTGGTTCGGTGGATCTTTATTGTGACAACAATGGAGCCATCTCTCAGGCGAAAGAACCAAGGTCGCACCAGAAATCCAAACACATTCAAAGACGATATCACCTCATTTGTGACATTATCGAAAGAGGAGATGTGAAGATTAGCAGAGTTCCCACATATGCAAATGTTGCAGATCCTTTAACCAAGCCTTTTCCTCGGCCGAAGCATGAAAGTCATACTGCTGCTGTAGGCATTAGGTTTCTTAATGTTTGATTTTGTTTCTAGAGAGAAACCTATTTTTATGATATGATGTTCGTGTTTACAAACATTTGAATTATTTTCAAATTAATGAAATTGTTTCAGCATTATTTAATTATTGGATAATAAAATAATTTGTCCCAAAATAGTTTATATCATCCTTATAAGTCATCAAGTACGTGACTTGATCATGAAACCTTATGAGTGAAAGATAACATAAATTATTGTGGTCCCTAGTCAAGGTTATTAAGTGGGACAATAGTAACCAAAATGACTAGTATGTGAGGTGACTGATGACTAAGTTTCGTGGAGTCATTTAATATATAGTATTAAAGTCAATCACATAAGTATGTGTTAGAGAACACAGTATTGGACTGACCCGCTATGAAAAAAACTCTTCAAGAATATTATATGAGTGTCATAAGAGTTTTTCATTACAACTATAAAATATAGTGCTTTGACCTGAGTTTGTCATGTTTTCTTATACATGGACTAATGCGTTTTGACTGTGTCAAACGTCAGCCGTAACAGGTGATTATAAACACACTGATTGGGCGTATTATGAATTGAATAAGGAACATGGATAAAACAAGATGGGATTTGTCTCTCCTAAATTATGGGAGATAAATATCTCTGGGCCTATCGATAATTTAATACTGAGAAAAATGCATGGTCGTTCTCAAACGAGGTGAATGTCAATCGTTTGTTTTATCAGTATAAATTGGGAATCGATAAACATGATCTAGCTTAATAAGGATGACACTATTGCTTGCCTTATGCTAGGATCGAGAAATAGCGACGAAGGGATTATCGGAATAGATGATTCCAATACAAGTGGGAGATTGGTGGGAATGTCCTGAAATCAATTGTACTTATTTTAGTAAGGTTGTATCGTCGTGGTTTGACAGTCGGATAATATTAGATGATTATAACATTTTGCTAGAAGCCTCTTATAATCGATGGTCTTTAGAAATCCATTGCTAATATTATGCGATCCTACAGGGTCACACACCTAAGCAGACTGGATTAATATATTATGTTGGGTTTTGATTATAATATAATATATGTGATATTAGATATACATATATTTATATTAGTGCACTTTAATAATATAAGATATTATATTTATATATATATATATGTGATATATATTAATGCACATGTGAAAAAGGCAAGTCATCGTGATGTGCTTATTGGGCTTGGCTCATTAGCCATATAGACCCCTTAGGTTATTAATTAGGTTATGAGAATCTATTATATAAAGATGCACAATGACGCTTGATAAGATTAACCTTATTCTACACAACCCTAAACATAGCAGAAAAATAGTTTGTCCAATAGATTGAGATTAGATCTCTACGGCACTAGCATCCCGATCAATCCAGTTTGTGTGCGTGTGGATACTAGTAGAGGCACGACGTTTGGAGTGCTTCTAGACCTCGATATACCTCGGTTCATATTTCCGCTACGAACCATCCAGGTATATTCATAAACTGATGACATAGATTTGATTCAATATTTGCACGTATCATAGGGAAAGGATTCAATATTTGCACGTATCCTAGGGAAAGAATTCACAATTATTATTTATAAATCGTTATAAACCGGTACGAATTCCAACACTTATAAGCACTTATGTTGCATGAAACTTTGTTTAGAGTCCTAGAAACTTTTTGTTAGATGTTTCATAAGTTCGTCAAACTTGTAGAAAGCTCATTGCGACACTTATAAGCACTCTTGTTGAATGAAACTTTGTTTAGAGTCCTAGAAACGCATTGTTAGATGTTTCATAAGTTCCTAAAACTTGTACAAAGGTCTTTGAGACACTTACAGATCACTCATGTTGCATGAAACTTGGTTTAGAGTCCTAGAAACTCGTTGTTAGATGTTTCATAAGTTCGTGAAACTTGTAAAAAACTCATTGAGACACTTATAAGCACTCATGTTACATGAAATTTGGTTTAGATTCCTCGAAATCACGGTGTGAGATGTTTCATAAGTTCGTCAAACTTGTATAAAGCTCATTGAGGAACTCAAAACACTCATGTTGCATGAAACTTTGTTTAGAGTCCTAGAAATGTGTTTTTAGATGTTTCATAATTTCGTTGAGACACTTATAATCACTCATGTTGCATGAAACTTGGTGTAGAGTCCTAGAAACGCATTGTTAAATGTTTTATAATTTCGTAAAACTTGTACAAAGCTCAGTAAGGAACTTATAAGCACTCATGTTGCACAAAACTTGGTTTAGAGTCCTAGAAACGCGTTGTTAGATGTTTCATAAGTTCGTTAAACTTTTACAAAGCACATTGAGACACTTATAAGCACTCATGTTGTTTGAAACTTGGTTTAGAGTCCTAGAAACGCGTTGTTAGATGTTTCATAAGTTCGTGAAGGTTGTAAAAAACTCATTGATGAACTTATAAAAATTCATGTTGCATGAAACTTTGTTTAGTTTCCTAGACACGCGTTGTTAGATGTTTCATAAGTTCGTCAAACTTGTACAAAGCACATTGAGAAACTTATAAGCGCTCATGTTGCATGAAACTTGGTTTAGAGTCCTAAAAAGGCGTTGTTAGATGTTTCATAAGTTCGTGAAACTTGTACAAAGCTTATTGAGACACTTATAATCACTTATGTTGCATGAAACTTGGTTTAGAGTCTTAGAAACGCATTGTTAGATGTTTCATACAAGTTCGTCAAACTTGTACAAAGCTAATTGTGCCACTTATAAGCCTTCATTTTGCATGAAACTTTGTTTAGGGTCCTAGAAACCACGTTGTGAGATATTTCATAAGTTCGTCAAGCTTGTATGAAACTCATTGAGACACTTATAATCACTCATGTTGTATAAAACTAGGTTTAGATTCCTAGAAACGCGTTGTTAGATGTTTCATAAGTTCGTCAAACTTGTACAAAGCTCATTGAGACATTTATAAGCACTCATGTTGCATGAAACTTGGTTTAGAGTCTTAGAAACAGCGTTGCTAGATGTTTCATAAGTTCGTCAAACTTGTAAAAAGTTCATTGAAACACTTATAAGCACTAATGTTGCATGAAACTTGGTTTAGAGTCCTAGAAACGCGTTGTTAGATATTTCATTAGTTCGTGAAACTTGTACAAAGCTCATTGAGGAACTTAGAAGCACTCATGTTGCATGAAACTTTTGTTTAGAGTCCTAGAAACCATGTTGTCAGATGTTTCATAAGTTCATCAAACTTGTATAAAGCTCATTGAGGAACTTATAAGCACTCTTGTTACATGAAACTTGGTTTAGAGTCCTAGAAACACGTTGTTACATGTTTCATAAATTCGTCAAACTTGTACAAAGCTCATTGAGACACTTATAATCACTCATGTTGCATTAAAACTTGGTTTAGAGTCCTAGAAACGCGTTGTAAGATGTTTCATAAGTTCGTCAGACTTGTAAAAAGCTCATTGAGACACTTATAATCACTCATGTTGCATGAAACTTGGTTTAGAGTCCTAGAAACGCGTTGTTAGATGTTTCATAAGTTCGTCAAACTTGTACGACGCTCATTGAGACACTTATATGAACTCATGTTGCATGAACCTTGGTTTAAAGTCCTAGAGACGCGTTGTTAGATATTTCATTAGTTCGTGAAACTTGTACAAAGCTCATTGAGGAACTTAGAAGCACTCATGTTACATGAAACTTTTATTTAGAGTCTTAGAAACCACGTTGTCAGATGTTTCATAAGTTCATCAAACTTGTATAAAGCTCATTGAGGAACTTATAAGCACTCTTGTTACATGAAACTTTGTTTAGAGTCCTAGAAACACGTTGTTACATGTTTCATAAGTTCGTCAAACTTGTACAAAGCTCATGGAGACACTTTCACTCATGTTGCATGAAACTTGGTTTAGAGTCCTAGAAACGCGTTGTAAGATGTTTCATAAGTTCGACAAACTTGTACGACGCTCTTTGAGAAAATTATATGAACTCGTGTTGCATGAAACTTGGTTTAGAGTCCTAAAAAACACGTTGTTAGATGTTTCATAAGTTCGTCAAAATTGTACAAAGCACATTGAGACACTTATAAGCACTCATGTTGCATGAAACTTGGTTCAAAGTCCTAGAAACGCGTTGTTCGATGTTTCTTAAGTTCGTCAAACTTGTACAAAGCTCATTGAGACACTTGTAAGCACTCTTGTTGCATGAAACTTTATTTAGAGTCCTAGAAACGCGTTTTTAGATGTTTCATAAGTTCGTCAAAATTGTAAAAAGCTCATTGAGACACTTATAAACACTCATGTCGTTTGAAACTTGGTTTAGAGTCCTAGAAACGCGTTGTTAGATGTTTCATAAGTTCGTCAAACTTTAGCAAAGCTCATTGAGGAACTTATAAGAACTCATGTTGCATGAAACTTTATTTAGAGTACTAGAAACGTGTTGTTAGATGTTTCATAAGTTCGTCAAACTTGTGCAAAGCTCATTGAGACACTTTTAAGCACTCTTGTTGAATGAAACTTTGTTTAGAGTCCTAGAAACGCGTTGTTAGATGTTTCATTATTTTGTAAAACTAGTACAAACCTCATTGAGACACTTATAATCACTCATGTTGCATGAAACTTGGTTAAGAGTCATAGAAACGCATTGTTAGATGTTTCATATAAGTTTGTCAAACTTGTACAAGCTCACTGTGACACTTATAAGCACTAGCTCATGTTGCATGAAACTTTGTTTAGGGTCCTAGAAACCACGTTGTTAGATATTTCATAAGTTCTTCTAACTTTTATAAAGCTTATTAAGACACTTATAATTACTCATGTTGTATGAAACTAGGTTTAGTTTCCTAGAAACGCGTTGTTAGATGTTTCATAAGTTCGTGAAACTTGTACAAGGCTCATTGAGAGACTTATAAGCACTCATGTTGCATGAAACTCTGTTTAGAGTCCTAGAAACACGTTGTTAGATGTCTCGTATAAGTACGTCAAACTTGTACAAAGCTCATTGAGACACTTATAAGCACTCTTGTTGAATGAAACTTTTTTTAGAGTCCTAGAAATGCGTTGTTAGATGTTTCATAAGTTCGTAAAACTTGTGCAAAGCTCATTGAGACACTTATAATCACTCATGTTGCATGAAACTTGGTTTATAGTCCTAGAAACGCGTTGTTAGATGTTTCATAAGTTCGTCAAATTTGTACAAAGGTCATTGAGGAACTTATAAGCATTAATGTTGCATGAAATTTTGTTTAGGGTCCTAAAAACGCGTTGTTAGATGTTTCATAAGTTCGTCAAAGTTGTACAAAGCTCATTGAGACATTTATAAGCACTCTTGTTTAATGAAACTTTGTTTAGAGTCCTAGAAACGCGTTGTTAGATGTTTCAAAAGTTCGTAAAACTTGTACAAAGCTCATTGAGACACTTATAATCACTTATGTTGCATGAAACTTGGTTTAGAGTCCTAGAAACGCATTGTTAGATGTTTCATATAAGTTCGTCAAACTTGTACAAAGCTCACTATGACACTTATAAGCACTCATGTTGCATGAAACTTTGTTTAGGGTCCTAGAAACCATGTTGTTAGATATTTCATAAGTTCGTCAAACTTGTATAAAGATTATTGAGACACTTATAATTACTCATGTTGTATGAAACTAGGTTTAGATTCCTAGAAACACGTTGTTAGATGTTTCATAAATTCGTGAAACTTGTACAAGGCTTATTGAGAGACTTATAAGCACTCATGTTGCATGAAACTTGGTTTAAAGTCCTAGAAACGCATTGTTAGATATTTCATATAAGTTCGTAAAACTTGTACAAAGGTCACTGTCACACTTATAAGCACTCATTTTGCATGAAACTTGGTTTAGAGTCCCAGAAACCACGTTGCTAGATGTTTCATAAGTTCGTCAAACTTGTACAAAGCTAATTGAGGAACTTAGAAGCACTAATGTTGCATGAAACTTGGTTTAGAGTCCTAGAAACGCGTTGTTAGATATTTCATAAGTTCGTCAAACTTGTAAAAGGTTCATTGAGACACTTATAAACACTCATGTTGCATAAAACTTGGTTTAGAGTCCTAGAAACGCGTTGTTAGATGTTTCATAAGTTCATCAAACTTGTACAAAGCTCATTGAGAAACTTATAATCACTCATGTTGCATGAAACTTGGTTTAGAGTCCTAGAAACGCGTTGTTAGATGTTTCAGAAGTTCGTCAAACTTGTAAAAAGCTCATTGAGACATATATAAGCACTCATGTTGCATGAAAGTTGGTTTAGAGTCCTAGAACCTGCGTTGCTAGATGTTTCATAAGTTTGTCAAACTTGTACAAAGCACATTGAGACACTTATAAGCACTCATGTTTCATGAAACTAGGTTTAGAATCCTAGAAACGGTGTTGTTAGATGTTTCATATGTTCGTGAAACTTGTACAAAGCTCAGAGGAACTTATAAGCATTCATGTTGCATGAAACTTTGTTTAGAGTCCTAGAAACACATTGTTAGATGTTTCATAAGTTCGCCAAACTTGTACAAAGCTCATTGAAACACTTATAAGCACTAATGTTGCATGAAACTTGGTTTAGAGTCCTAGAAACACGTTGTTAGATATTTCATTAGTTCGTCAAACTTGTACAAAACTCATTGAGGAACTTTTGTTTATAGTCCTAGAAACCACGTTGTTAGATGTTTATTAAATTCATCAAACTTGTATAAAGCTCATTGAGGAACTTATCAGTACTCTTGTTACATGAAACTTGGTTTAGAGTCCTAGAAACACGTTGTTACTTGTTTCATAAGTTCGTCAAACTTGTACAAAGCTCATTGAGACACTTATAATCACTTATGTTGCATGAAACTTGTTTTAGAGTCCTAGAAACGCGTTGTTAGATGTTTCATAAGTTCGTCAAACTTGTACAAAACTCATTGAGAAACTTATAATCACTCATGTTGCATGAAACTTGGTTTAGAGTACTAGAAACGCGTTGTTAGATGTTTCATAAGTTCGTCAAACTTGTACGACTCTCATTGAGACACTTTTATGAACTCATGTTGCAGGAAACTTGGTTTAGAGTCCTAAAAAACACGTTGTTAGATGTTTCATAAGTTCATCAAAATTTTACAAAGCACATTGAGACACTTATAAACACTCATGTTGCATGAAACTTGGTTTAGAGTCCTAGAAACGCGTTGTTAGATGTTTCATAAGTTCGTCAAACTTGTAAAAAGCTCATTGAAACACATATAAGCACTAATGTTGCATGAAACTTGGTTTAGAGTCCTAGAAACGCGTTGTTAGATATTTCATTAGTTGGTCCAACTTGTACAAAGCTCATTGAGGAACTTAGAAGCACTCATGTTGCATGAAACTTTTGTTTAGAGTCCTAGAAACCACGTTGTTAGATGTTTAATAAGTTCATCAAACTTGTATAAAGAACTTATAACCTCTCTTGTTACATGAAACTTGGTTTAGAGTCCTAGAAACACGTTGTTACGTGTTTCATAAGTTCGTCAAACTTGTACAAAGCTCATTGAGACATTTAAAATCACTTATGTTGCATGAAACTTGGTTTAGAGTCCTAGAAAGGCGTTGTTCGATGTTTCATAAGTTCGTCAAACTTGTGTAAAGCTCATTGAGACACTTATAATCACTCATGTTGCATGAAACTTGGTTTAGAGTCCTAGAAACGCGGTTTTAGATGTTTCATAAGTTCGTCAAACTTGTACGACGCTCATTCAAACACTTATATGAACTCATGTTGCAGGAAACTTGGTTTAGAGTCCTAAAAAACAAGTTGTTAGATGTTTCATAAGTTCATCAAAATCGTACAAAGCACATTGAGACACTTATAAGCACTCATGATGAATGAAACTTGGTTTAGAGTCCTAGAAACGCGTTGTTAGATGTTTCATAAGTTCGTCAAATTTGTACAAAGCTCATTGAGACACTTGTAAGCACTCTTGTTGCATGAAACTTTGTTTAGAGTCCTAGAAACGCATTGTTAGATGTTTCATAAGTTCATCAAAATTTTACAAAGCTCATTGAGAAACTTATAAACACTCATGTCGTATGAAACTTGGTTTAGAGTCCTATAACCGCGTTGTTAGATGTTTCATAGGTTCTCAAATTTTAACAAAGCTCATTGAGGAACTTATAAGAACTCATGTTGCATGAAACTTGGTTTAGAGTCCTAGAAACGCGTTGTTCGATGTTTCATAATTTTGTCAAACTTGTACAAAGCTCATTGAGATACTTATAAGCACCAATGTTGTATGAAACTTGGTTTAGAGTCCTAGAAACGCGTTGTTAGATGTTTCATTAGTTCGTGAAACTTGTAAAAAGCTCATTGAGGAACTTAGAAGCACTCATGTTGCATGAAACTTGGTTTAGGGTCCTAGAAACCACGTTGTTAGATGTTTTATATGTTCGTCAAACTTGTATAAAGCTAATTGAGGAACTTATAAGCACTCATGTTGCATGAAACTTTGTTTAGAGTCATAGAAACGCGTTGTTAGATGTCTCATAAGGACGTCAAAGTTGTACAAAGCTCATTGAGACCTTATAAGCACTCTTGTTGAATGAAACTTTGTTTAGATTCCTAGAAACGCGTTGTTAGATATTTCATAAGTTCATAAAACGTGTACAAAGCTCATTGAGACACTTATAATCACTCATGTTGCATGAAACTTGGTTTAGAGTCCTAGAAACGCGTTGTTAGATGTTTCATAAGTTCGTCAAACTTATATAAAGGTCATTGAGGAACTTATAAGTACTTATGTTGCATGAAACTTTGTTTAGAATCCTAGAAACGCGTTGTTAGATGTTTCATAAGTTCGTCAAAGTTGTACAAAGCTCATTGAGACACTTATAATCACTCTTGTTGAATGAAACTTTATTTCTATAAGAAGCTTTCTCGGTCACGCGTCGTTTGTTAGAAAGTACTTACCTAACAATATGAGACACTTTTTAATAGTGAGACACTTTCCTTCATAATTTGTCTATTTTGTTACTAAAATACCCTTACAAATTTACGATTATTATTTTTCTTAAATCAAAAATTATAGAAAGTACTTTTTGATTATTATACTAAAATATCACCACCCTTAATCTTAAAAAAATCTGGACGTCTAAGATTGAAAGTTACAATTGGAAAAAAGTGATTACTAGGTTATTTTTATTTTTCTATCGGCCGATCACCCACCTTCTTTGATTATTTTTTCTATCGGCCGATCACCACTGCAGCTACAAGCATAATATCATATTTTAAAAGTTCATGCGAGGTATTAATGGAGCTTTCTTTAAGATTGTTTGCATCTTGTTATATGTTGCAGTTTTATAGTTTCTTTGATATGCATATTTTTATGAATTTGGACAGATTTTCAATGGACGATCAATGTATGATAATGTGTGGTGAGTGGCTTTGTGGAGAAGACAACAAGTGGGATTTTGTGATAGACAAGACGCGTATGTGTAGGGTTGTTGTGATTTCTGATCAAATGACTTTAACAGACTTTAAGCTTGCTTGTAGACGCGAGTATGTTAAAGATGACGACAAACTTGATGTGTTAGGTCTAAGTTATTGGTTGCCTAACAATGCTGAGTTGGTTACAGGGATTAGAACACCACCGTTGTTACTAACAAACGACAGGTAGTTAGACCTCTCAATGAGCTTCTTATAGAAATAAAGTTTCTATAGGAGGTTCATCAGGGACTTCTCAAAGATAGAAATAAAGAACGCTCAGGGAATTTTCTATAGGAGGTTCATCAAGGACTTCTCAAAGATAGTTAGACCTCTCACGAGATTGCTATGCAAAGACATCGATTTTCGGTTTGACGAAGAGTGTCTTAAAGCCTTCCACAAGATCATCAAGCTAGAGTTGATAAGTGCTCCTATAGTGCAACCACCAGATTGGGATCTTCCTTTTCAGATCATGTGCGATGCTAGTGATTATGCCGTTAGCACGATTTTGGGCCAAAGAAAGGATAAGAAGCTCCATGTCATTTACTACGCTAATAAAACGATGAACGAATCTCAAGTCAAGTATGCTACCACGGAAAAAGAACTTCTGGCCATCGTGTTCTCCTTTGAGAAGTTTAGATCATACTTGGTGGGTTCAAAGGTGATAGTCTACACCAATCACGCAGCGTTGAGACACTTGTTAGCAAAGAAGGATGCGAAACCTCGATTGTTTCGGTGGATCTTGTTACTCCAAGAGTTCGATTTGGAGATCAAAGACAAGAAAGGCATCGAGAATGGAGTCGCGGATCACTTGTCACGACTGCGCGTAGACGATCTATTCCCAATTGATGATTCATTCCCCGTGGAGCAACTAATGACGATCATGATGAAGAATTCTCGGGGAGAGAAAGAGCATGACAACGAAGAGATCTTTGCCATCAAGAAAGAACCTTGGTACGCGGACATTGTGAACTACTTGGTCACGGGAGAAGAACCACACCATTTGTAGGGTTATCAAAAGAAGAAGTTCTTCCACGACTTGAAACAATTCTATTGGGACGAGCCTTATCTCTACACCTTGAGCAAATATGGGTTATACCGAAGGTGCGTAGCGGATGAGAAGATAAACGACATACTCATGTTGCATGAAACTTGGTTTAGAGTCCTACAAACACGTTGTAAGATGTTTCATAAGTTCGACAAACTTGTACGACGCTCATTGAGAAAATTATATGAACTCATGTTGCATGAAACTTGGTTTAGAGTCCTAAAAAACACGTTGTTAGATGTTTCATAAGTTCGTCAAAATTATACAAAGCACATTGAGACACTTATAAGCACTCATGTTGCATGAAAGTTGGTTCAAAGTCCTAGAAACGCGTTGTTCGATGTTTCTTAAGTTCGTCAAACTTGTACAAAACTCATTGAGACACTTGTAAGCACTCTTGTTGCATGAAACTTTGTTTAGAGTCCTAGAAACACGTTTTTAGATGTTTAATAAGTTCGTCAAAATTGTACAAAGCTCATTGAGACACTTATAAACACTCATGTCGTTTGAAACTTGGTTTAGAGTCCTAGAAACGCGTTGTTAGATGTTTCATAAGTTCGTCAAACTTTAGCAAAGCTCATTGAGGAACTTATAAGAACTCAGGTTGCATGAAACTTGGTTTAGAGTCCTAGAAACGCGTTGTTAGATGTTTCATAATTTCGTCAAACTTTTTCAAAGCTCATTGAGACACTGATAAGCACTAATGTTGCATAAAACATGGTTCAAAGTCCTAGAAACGCGTTGTTAGATGTTTCATTAGATCGTGAAACTTGTACAAAGCTCATTGAGGAACTTAGAAGCACTCATGTTCCATGAAACTTGGTTTAGAGTCCTAAAATATGCGTTGTTAGATGTTTCAGAAGTTCGTGAAACTTGTACAAAGATCATTGAGGCACTAATAAGAACTCATGTTGCATTAAACATTGTATAGAGACCTAGAATATGTGTTGTTAGATGTTTCATAAGTTCGTGAAACTTGTACAAAGATGATTGAGGAACTTATAAGCACTCATGTTGCATGAAACTTGTTTACAGTCCGAGAATCATGTTGTTAGATGTTTCGTAAGTTTGTGAAGCTTGTACAATATCATTGAGTCACAATTAAGCACTCATGTTGCATGAAACTTGGTTTAGATTCCTACAATATTCGTTGTTAGATGTTTCTTAAGTTCTCGAAATTTGTACATCGATCATTTAGCCAATAATAAAAACTCATGTTGCATTAAACTGTGTTTAGAGTTCTAGAATATGCGTTGTTAGATGTTTCAAAAGTTTGTGAAACTTGTACAAATATCATTGAGGCACTTATAAGAACTCATGTTAATTGAAACTTGTTTTAGAGTCCTAGGATATGAGTTGTTAGATGTTTCATAAGTTCGTGAAACTTGTACAAATATCATTGAGGCACTTATAAAAACTCATTTTGCATGAACCTTGGTTTATAGTCCTAGAATATGTGTTGTTAGATGTTTCCAAGTTCGTGAAACTTTTACAAAGATTATTGAGGTAGTAATAAGAAATCATGTTGCATGAAACTTGGTTTAGAGTCCTAGAATATGTGTTGTTAGATGTTTCTTAAGTTTGTGAAACTTGTACAGAGATCATTGAGGTACTTATAAGAAATCATGTTGCATGAAACTTGGATTAATGTCCTACAATATGCATTGTTAGATGTTTCATAAGTTCGTGAAACGTGTACAAAAATCATTGAGGAACTAATAAGAACTCTTGTTGCATGAAACTTGGTATAGAGTCCTAACATATGTTTTGTTAGTTGTTTCTTAAGTTTGTGAAACTTGTACCTAGAATATGAGTTTTTGATGTTTCATAAGTTCGTGAAACTTGTACAAATATCATTGAGGCACTAATAACCACTCTTGTTGCATGAAACTTGGTTTAGAGTCCTAAAATATACGTTGTTAGATGTTTCTGAAGTTCGTGAAACTTTTACAAAGAACTCATTTTGCATGAAACTTGGTATAAAGTAATAGAACATGCGTTGTTAGATGTTTCATAAGTACATGAAACTTGAACAAAGAGCACTAAGGTACTTATAAGAACTCATGTCGCATGAAACTTGGTTTAAAGTCCTACAATATGTGTTGTTAGATGTTTCATGAGTTAATGAATTTTGTACAAAGATCATTGAGGCACTTCTAAGAACTAATGTTTTCTTAGATGTTAGAGTCCTTTAATATGCTTTCTTAGATGTTTCATAAGTTCGTGAAACTTGTACAAAAATCATTGAGGAACTAATAAGAACTCATGTTGCATGAAACTTGGTTTACAGTCCTAGAATATGCGTTGTTATATGTTTTATAAGTTCGTGAAACTTGCACAAAGATCATCGAGGCACTAATGAGAACTCATGTTGCATGAAACTTGGATTAGAGTCCGACAATTTGCATTGTTAGATGTTTCATGAGTTCGTGAATTTTTTATAACGATCATTAAGACACTAATAAGAACTCATGTTTCATGAAACTTGGTTTAGAGTCCTAGAATATGCGTTGTTAGATGTTTCGTAAGTTTGTCAAACTTGTACAAAGATCATTGAGAGACTTATAAGAACTCTTGTTGCATAAAACTTGGTTTAGATTCCTAGAATATGCGTTGTTAGATGTTTCAAAAGTTCATGAAACTTGTACAAAGGACATTGAGTCACTAAGAAGAACTCATGTTGCATGAAACATGGTTTAGAGTCCCACAATATGCGATGGTAGATGTTTCATAAGTTCGTGAAACTTGTACAAAGATCGTATAGGTACTATTAGCACTCATGTTGCATGAAATTTGCGTTAGATTCCTAGAATATGCGTTGTTAGATGTTTGGTAAGTTTGTGAAACATGTACAACGATCATTGAGCACCTATAAGAACTCATGTTGCATGAAAATTTGTTTACAGTCCTAGAATCACGTTGTTAGATGTTTCGTAAGTTCGTGAAACTTATACAAAGATCATTGAGTCACCTATTAGAACTCATGTTGCAATAAACTTGGTTTAGAGTCCTAGAATATACGTTGTTAGATGTTTCATAAGTTCGTTAAACTTGTACAAAGATCATTGAGGCACTATTAGCACTCTTGTTGCATGAAATATAGTTTAGATTCCTAGAATATGCGTTGTTAGATGTTTCGTAAGTTCGTTAAACATGTAAAACGATCATTGAAGCACTTATAAGAACTCATGTTGCATGAAACTTTTTTTACAGTCCCAGAATCACGTTGGTAGATGTTTCGTAAGTTTTTGAAACTTGTACAAAGATCATTAAGGCCATAATAAGAACTCTAGTTGCATGAAACTTGGTTTAGAGTCTTATAATATGCGTTGTTAGATGTTTCATAAGTTCGTAAAACTTGTACAAAAATCATTGAGGCACTAATAAGCACTCATGTTGCATGAAATTTGGTTTAGAGTCTTATAATATGTGTTGTGATATGTTTCAGAAGTTCGTGAAACTCGTACAACGATCATTATGGGAACTTATAAGAACTCATGTTGCATCAAACTTGGTTTACAGTCCGAGAATCATGTTGTTATATGTTTCGTAAGTTTGTGAAGCTTGTACAATATCATTGAGTCACAATTAAGCACTCATGTTGCATGAAACTTGGTTTAGATTCCTACAATATTCGTTGTTAGATGTTTCTTAAGTTCGTGAAATTTGTACATCGATCATTGAGCCAATAATAAAAACTCATGTTGCATGAAACTGTGTTTAGAGTTCTAGAATATGTGTTGTTAGATGTTTCATAAGTTTGTGAAACTTTTACAAAGATCATTGAGACACCTATAAGAACTCATGTTGGATGAAACTTTATTTAGAGTCCTAGGATATGCTTTGTTAGATGTTTCATAAGTTCGTGAAACTTGTACAAATATCATTGAAGCACTTATAAGAACTCATGTTGCATGAACTTTGGTTTATAGTCCTAGAATATGTGTTGTTAGATGTTTCCAAGTTCGTGAAACTTTTACAAAGATCATTGAGGCAGTAATAAGAAATCATGTTGCATGAAACTTGGTTTAGAGTCCTAGAATATGCGTTTTTAGATGTTTCATAAGTTCGTGAAACTTGTAAAAAGATCATTAAGGCATTAATAAGAACTCATGTTGCATGAAACATGGTTTCGAGTCCTAGAATATGTGTTGTTAGATGTTTCATAAGTTTGTGAAACTTGTACAAAGATCATTGAGGCACTTATAAGAACTCATGTTGCATGAAACTTGGATTAATGTCCTACAATATGCATTGTTAGATGTTTCATAAGTTTGTGAAACTTGTACAAAAATCATTGAGGAACTAATAAGAACTCTTGTTGCATGAAACTTGGTATAGAGTCCTAAAATATGTTTTGTTAGTTGTTTCTTAAGTTTGTGAAACTTGTACCTAGAATATGCGTTTTTGATGTTTCATAAGTTCGTGAAACTTGTACAAAGATCATTGAGGCACTAATAACCACTCTTGTTGCATGAAACTTGGTTTAGAGTCCTAAAATATACGTTGTTAGATGTTTCTTAAGTTCGTGAAACTTTTACAAAGAACTCATTTTGCATGAAACTTGGTATAAAGTAATAGAACATGCGTTGTTAGATGTTTCATAAGTACATGAAACTTGAACAAAGAGCACTAAGGTACTTATAAGAACTCATGTTGCATGAAACTTGGTTTAGAGTACTAGAATATGCGTTGTTAGATGTTTATTAAGCTTGTGAAACTTCTACAAAGATCATTGAGGCACTTATAAGAACTCATGTTGCTGGAAACTTGGTTTAGAGTCCTAGAATCACGTTGGTAGATGTTTCGTAAGTTTGTGAAACTTGTACAAAAGAACATTGAGGCACTAATAAGAATTCATGATGCATGAAACTTGGTTTAGAGTCCTAAAATATGCGTTTTTAGATGTTTCATAAGTTCGTGAAACTTGTACAAAGATCATTGAGGCAAAAATAAGCACTCATGTCGCATGAAACTTGGTTTAAAGTCCTACAATATGTGTTGTTAGATGTTTCATGAGTTAATGAATTTTGTACAAAGATCATTGAGGCACTTCTAAGAATTCATGTTGCATGAAACTTGATTTAGAGTCCTTTAATATGCTTTCTTAGATGTTTCATAAGTTCGTGAAACTTGTACAAAAATCATTGAGGAACTAATAAGAACTCATGTTGCATGAAACTTGGTTTACAGTCCTAGAATATGCGTTGTTATATGTTTTAAAAGTTCGTGAAACTTGCACAAAAATCATCGAGGCACTAATGAGAACTCATGTTGCATGAAACTTGGATTAGAGTCCTACAATTTGCATTGTTAGATGTTTCATGAGTTCGTGAATTTTTTTTAACGATCATTAAGACACTAATAAGAACTCATGTTTCATGAAACTTGGTTTAGAGTCCTAGAATATGCGTTGTTAGATGTTTCGTAAGTTTGTCAAACTTGTACAAAGATCATTGAGAGACTTATAAGAACTCATGTTGCATAAAACTTGGTTTAGATTCCTAGAATATACGTTGTTATATATTTCATAAGTTCGTGAAACTTGTACACAGATTATTGAGACACTAATAAGAATTCATGTTGCATGAAACTTGGTTTAGAGTCCTAGAATATGCGTTGTTAGATGTTTCATAAATTCGTGAAACTTGTAAAAAGAACATTGAGGCACAAATAAGCACTCATGTCGCATGAAACTTGGTTTAAAGTCCTACAATATGCATTGTTAGATGTTTCATAAGTTTGTGAAACTTGTACAAATATCATTATGGTACTAATAAGAATTCATGTTGCATGAAACTTGGTTTCGAGTCCTAGAATTTGTGTCATAACTTTGTGAAACTTGTACAAAGATCATTTAGGCACTTATCAGAACTCATGTTGCATGAAACTTGGATTAAAGTCCTACAATATGCGTTGTTAGATGTTTCATGAGTTAATGAATTTTGTACAAAGATCATTGAGGCACTAATAAGCACTCATGTTGCATGAAACTTGGTTTAGAGTCCTAGAATATGTGTTGTTAGATGTTTCATAAGTTCGTGAAACTTGAACAAAGATCATTGAGGCACTAATAAGAACTCATGTTGCATGAAATTTGGTTTAGAGTCGTATAATATGCGTTGTTAGATGTTTCGTAAGTTCGTGAAACTTGTACAAAGATCTTTGAGGCACTTCCAAGAACTCATGTTGCATGAAACTTGGTTTACAGTCCTAGAATCACGTTGTTAGATTTTTTCGTAAGTTTGTGAAACATGTACAAAGATTATTGAGGCACTAATAAGAACTCATGTTGCATGAAACTTAATTTAGAGTCCTAGAATATGCTTGCTTAGATGTTTCATAAGTTCGTGAAACTTGTACAAAGATCATTGAGGCACTAATAAGGACTCATGTTGAATGAAACTTGGTTTATAGTCCTACAATTTGTGATGTTATATGTTTTATAAGTTCGTGAAACTTGCACAAAGATCATTGAGGCACTAATAAAAACTCATGTTGCATGAAACTTCGATTAGAGTCCTACAATTTGCATTGTTAGATGCTTCATGAGTTCGTGAATTTTGTATAACGATCATTAATGCACTAATAAGAACTCATGTTGCATGAAAATTGGTTTAGAGTCATAGAATATGCGTTGTTAGATGTTTCATAACTTCGTAAAATTTGTATAAAGATCATTGAGGCCCTAATAAGAACTCATGTTGTTATGAAACTTGCTTTAGAGTCCTAGAATATGCGTTGTTAGATGTTTGATAAGTTCGTAAAACTTGTACAAAGATCATTGAAGCACTAATAAGAACTCATGTTGCATGAAATTTGGTTTAGAATCGTATAATATGCGTTGTTAGATATTTTCGTAAGTTTGTGTAACTTGTAGAAAGATTATTGAGGCACTTATTTGAACTCATCTTGCATGAAAATTTGTTTACAGTCCTATAATCACGTTGTTAGATCTTTCGTAAGTTTGTGAAACTTGTGCAGAGATCATTGAGTCACCTATAAGCACTTATGTTACATGAAACTTTGTTTAGAGTCCTACAATATGTGTTGTTAGATGTTTCATAAGTTCGTGAAAATTATACACAGATCATTGAGGCACTAATAAGAACTTATGTTGCATGAAACTTGGTTTAGAGTACTAGAATATGCGTTGTTAGATGTTTCATAAGTTTGTGAAACTAGTACAAAGATCATTGAGGCACTTATAAGAACTCATGTTGCATGAAACTTCAATTAGAGTCCTACAATATGCGTTGTTATATTTTTCACGAGTTCGTGAATTTTGTACAAAGATCATTGAGGCAATAATAATCACCCATGTTGCATGAAACTTGGTTTAGAGTCCTAGGATATGCGTTGTTAGATGTTTCATATGTTCGTGAAACTTATACAAATGTAATTGAGGCACTAATAGGAACTCATGTTGCATGAAACTTTTTTAGAGGCCTAGAATGTGTGTTGTTAGATGTTTCATAAGTTCGTGAAACATATACGAAGATCATTGAGGCACTAATAAGAACTCATGTTGCATGAAATTTTGTTTAATATGCGTTGTTAGATGTTTTCGTTAGTTCGTGAAATTTGTACAAAGATGATTGTGGCACTAATAATCACCCATGTTGCATGGAACTTGGTTTAGAGTCCTAGGATATGCGTTGTTAGATGTTTCAAAAGTTCGTGAAACTTGTACAAAGATCATTGAAGCACTTATAAGAACTCATGTTGCATGAATCTTGGTTTATAGTCCCAAAATATGTGTTGTTAGATGTTTTATAAGTTCGTGAAACTTGAACAAATATCATTGAGGCACTAATAAGAACTCATGTTGCATGAAACTTGGTTTAAAATCCTATAATATGCGTTTTTCGACGTTTCATAAGTTCGTGAAACTTGTACAAAGATCATTAAGGCACAAATAAGCACTCATGTTAAATGAACATTGGATTAATGTCCTACAATATGCGTTCTTAGATGTTTCATAAGTTCGTGAAACTTTTACAAAGATATTTAAGGCACTAATAAGCTCTCATGTTGCATGAAATTTGGTTAAGAGTCCTAGAATATGCGTTGTTAGATGTTTCGTAAGTTCGTAAAACTTTTACAACGATCATAGAGGCACTTATACGAACTCATGTTGAATGAAACTTGGTTTAGAGTCTTAGAATCACGTTGTTAGGTTTTTCGTAAGTTTGTTAAACTTATACAAAAACCATTGAGGAGACTCATGTTCCATGAAACTTGGTTTAGAGTCCTAAAATATGCGTTGTTAGATGTTTCAGAAGTTCGTGAAACTTGTACAAAGATCATTGAGGCACTGATAAGAACTCATGTTGCATTAAACATTGTATAGAGACCTAGAATATGTGTTGTTAGATGTTTCTTTCATAAGTTCGTGAAACTTGTACAAAGATGATTGAGGCACTAATAAGCACTCATGTCTCATGAAACTTGCTTTAGAGTCCTACAATATGCGTTGTTAGATGTTTCATAAGTTCGTGAAACTTTTACAAAGATCATTGAGGCACTAATAAGAACTCATGTTACATGAAACTTGTTTTAAAGTCCTAGAATATGCGTTGTTAGATGTGTCATACGTTCGTGAAACTTCTACAAAAATCATTGATGCAATAATAAGCACTTATGTTTCATGAAATTTGGTTTACAGTCATACAATATGCGTTGTTATATGTTTCATAAGTTCGTACGTGAAATTTGTACAAAGATTATTGAGGCATTAATAAGAACTCATGTTGCATCAAACCTTGTTAAGAGTCCTAGAATATGCGTCGTTAGATGTTTCATAACATCGTAAAAGTTTTGCAAAGATCATTAAGGCCCTAATAAGAACTCATGTTGCATGAAACTTGATTTAGAGTCCTAGAATATGCATTGTTAGATGTTTCATAAGTACATGAAACTTGAACAAAGACCACTGAGGTACTTATAAGAACTCATGTTGCATGAAACTTGGTTTGGAGTCCTAGAATATGCGTTGTTAGATGTTTATTAAACTTGTGAAACTTGTACAAAGATCATTGAGGCACTTATAAGAATTCATGTTGCTGCAAACTTGGTTTAGAGTCCTAGAATCACGTTGTTAGATGTTTCGTAAGTTTATGAAACTTGTACAAAGAACATTGACGCACTAATAAGAATTCATGTTGAATGAAACTTGGTTTAGAGTCTTAGAATATGCGTTTTAGATGTTTTATAAGTTCGTGAAACTTGTACCAAGATCATTGAGGCACAAATAAGAACTCATGTCGCATGAAACTTGGTTTAAAGTCCTACAATATATGTTGTTAGATGTTTAATAAGAACTAATGTTGCATGAAACTTGGTTTACAGTCCTAGAATCACGTTGTTAGATCTTTCGTAAGTTTGTGAAACTTGTGCAGAGATTATTGAGTCACCAATAAGCACTCATGTTGCATGAAACTTTGTTTAGAGTCCTACAATATGTGTTGTTAGATGTTTCATAAGTTCGTGAAACTTGTACAAAGATCATTGAGGCACTAATAAGGACTCATGTTGCATGAAACTTGGTTTATAGTCCTACAATTTGCGATGTTATATGTTTTATAAGTTCGTGAAACTTGCACAAAGATCATTGAGACACTAATAAAAACTCATGTTGCATGAAACTTCGATTAGAGTCCTACAATTTGCATTGTTAGATGCTTCATGAGTTCGTGAATTTTGTATAACGATCATTAATGCACTAATAAGAACTCATGTTGCATGAAAATTGGTTTAGAGTCATAGAATATGCGTTGTTAGATGTTTCATAACTTCGTAAAATTTGTATAAAGATCATTGAGGCCCTAATAAGAACTCATGTTGTTATGAAACTTGCTTTAGAGTCCTAGAATATGCGTTGTTAGATGTTTGATAAGTTCGTAAAACTTGTACAAAGATCATTGAGGCACTAATAAGAACTCATGTTGCATGAAATTTGGTTTAGAATCGTATAATATGCGTTGTTAGATATTTTCGTAAGTTTGTGTAACTTGTAGAAAGATTATTGAGGCACTTATTTGAACTCATCTTGCATGAAAATTTGTTTACAGTCCTATAATCACGTTGTTAGATCTTTCGTAAGTTTGTGAAACTTGTGCAGAGATCATTGAGTCACCTATAAGCACTTATGTTACATGAAACTTTGTTTAGAGTCCTACAATATGTGTTGTTAGATGTTTCATAAGTTCGTGAAAATTATACACAGATCATTGAGGCACTAATAAGAACTTATGTTGCATGAAACTTGGTTTAGAGTACTAGAATATGCGTTGTTAGATGTTTCATAAGTTTGTGAAACTAGTACAAAGATCATTGAGTCACTTATAAGAACTCATGTTGCATGAAACTTCAATTAGAGTCCTACAATATGAGTTGTTATATTTTTCATGAGTTCGTGAATTTTGTACAAAGATCATTGAGGCAATAATAATCACCCATGTTGCATGAAACTTGGTTTAGAGTCCTAGGATATGCGTTGTTAGATGTTTCATATGTTCGTGAAACTTATACAAAGGTAATTGAGGCACTAATAAGAACTCATGTTGCATGAAACTTTTTTAGAGGCCTAGAATGTGTGTTGTTAGATGTTTCATAAGTTCGTGAAATTTGTACAAAGATGATTGTGGCACTAATAATCACCCATGTTGCATGGAACATGGTTTAGAGTCCTAGGATATGCGTTGTTAGATGTTTCAAAAGTTCGTGAAACTTGTACAAAGATCATTGAAGCACTTATAAGAACTCATGTTGCACGAATCTTGGTTTATAGTCCCAAAATATGTGTTGTTAGATGTTTTATAAGTTCGTGAAACTTGAACAAATATCATTGAGGCACTAATAAGAACTCATGTTGCAAGAAACTTGGTTTAGAATCCTATAATATGCGTTTTTCGACGTTTCATAAGTTCGTGAAACTTGTACAAAGATCATTAAGGCACAAAAAAGCACTCATGTTAAATGAACATTGGATTAATGTCCTACAATATGCGTTCTTAGATGTTTCATAAGTTCGTGAAACTTTTACAAAGATATTTAAGGCACTAATAAGCTCTCATGTTGCATGAAATTTGGTTAAGAGTCCTAGAATATGCGTTGTTAGATGTTTCGTAAGTTCGTAAAACTTTTACAACGATCATAGAGGCACTTATACGAACTCATGTTGAATGAAACTTGGTTTAGAGTCTTAGAATCACGGTGTTAGGTTTTTCGTGAGTTTGTTAAACTTAGACAAAGACCATTGAGGAAAAATAAGGACTCATGTTCCATGAAACTTGGTTTAGAGTCCTAAAATATGCGTTGTTAGATGTTTCAGAAGTTCGTGAAACTTGTACAAAGATCATTGAGGCACTGATAAGAACTCATGTTGCATTAAACATTGTATAGAGACCTAGAATATGTGTTGTTAGATGTTTCATAAGTTCGTGAAACTTGTACAAAGATGATTGAGGCACTAATAAGCACTCATGTCTCATGAAACTTGCTTTAGAGTCCTACAATATGCGTTGTTAGATGTTTCATAAGTTCGTGAAACTTTTACAAAGATCATTAAGGCACTAATAAGAACTCATGTTGCATGAAACTTCGATTATAGTCCTACAATATGCGTTGTTAGATGTTTCACGAGTTCGTGAATTTTGTACAAAGATCATTGAAGCACTAATAAGCACCCATGTTGCATGAAACTTTGTTTAGAATCCTAGGATATGCGTTGTTAGATGTTTCATAAGTTCGTGAAATTTGTACAAAGATCATGGAGGCACTTATAAGAACTCATGTTGCTTGAAAGTTGGATTAGACTCCTACAATATGCGTTGTTAGATATTTCATGAGTTCGTGAATTTTGTACAAAGATCATTGAGGCACTTATAAGAGCTCATGTTGCATGAATCTTGGTTTATAGTCCTAGAATATGTGTTGTTTGATGTTTTATAAGTTCGTGAAACTTGTACAAATATCATTGAGGCACTAATAAGAACGCATGTTGCATGAAACTTGGTTTAGAATCCTATAATATGCGTATTTCGACGTTTCATAAGTTCGTGAAACTTGTACAAAGATCACTAAGGCACAAATAAGCACTCATGTTAAATGAACATTGGATAAATGTCCTACAATATGCGTTGTTAGATGTTTCATAAGTTCGTGAAACTTTTACAAAGATATTTAAGGCACTAATAAGCTCTCATGTTTCATGAAATTTGGTTAAGAGTCCTAGAATATGCGTTGTTAGATGTTTCGTAACTTCGTAAAATTTGTATAAAGATCATTGAGGCCCTAATAAGAACTCATGTTGTTATGAAACTTGCTTTAGAGTCCTAGAATATGCGTTGTTAGATGTTTGATCAGTTCGTGAAACTTGTACAAAGATCATTGAGGCACTAATAAGAACTCATGTTGCATGAAATTTGGTTTAGAATCGTATAATATGCGTTGTTAGATATTTTCGTAAGTTTGTGTAACTTGTAAATATATTATTGAGGCACTTATATGAATTCATCTTGCATGAAAATTTGTTTACAGTCCTATAATCACGTTGTTCGATCTTTTGTAAGTTTGTGAAACTTGTGCAGAGATCATTGAGTCACCAATAAGCACTCATGTTACATGAAACTTTGTTTAGAGTCCTATAATATGTGTTGTTAGATGTTTCATAAATTCGTGAAACTTGTACACAGATCATTGAGACACTAATAAAAACTCATGTTGCTTGAAACTTGGTTTAGAGTACAAGAATATGCGTTGTTAGATGTTTCATAAGTTTGTGAAACTAGTACAAAGATCATTAAGACACTTATAAGAACTCATGTTGAATGAAATTTCGATTAGAGTCCTATAATATGCTTTGTTAGATGTTTCATGAGTTCGTGAATTTTGTACAAAGATCATTGAGGCACTAATAAGCACCCATGTTTCATGAAACTTGGTTTAGAGTCCTAGGATATGCGTTGTTAGATGTTTCATAAGTTCGTGAAACTTGTACAAAGATCATTGAGGAATTAATAAGAACTCATGTTGCATGAAACTTTTTTAGAGACCTAGAATGTGCGTTGTTCGATGTGTCATAAGTTCGTGAAACTTGTACAAAGATGATTGTGGCACTAATTATAAGCACTCATGTTTCATGAAACTTGGTTTAGAGTCCTACAATATGCGTTGTTAGATGTTTCATAAGTTCGTGAAACTTGTACAAAGATCTTTGAGGCAGTAATAAGAACTCATGTTACATGAAACTTGGTTTAGAGTCCTAGAATATGGGTTGTTAGATGTTTCATAAGTTCCTGAAACTTGTACAAAGATCATTGAGGCACTAATAAGCACTCATGTTGCATGAAACTTGGTTTAGATTCCTAGAATATGCTTTGTTAGATGTTTCATAAGTTCTCGAAACTAGTACAAAGATCATTGAGGCACTAATAAGAACTCATGTTGCATGAAATTTGGTTTAGAGTCGTATAATATGCGTTGTTAGATGTTTCATAACTTCGTAAAACTTGTACAAAGATCATTGAGACCCAAATAAGAACTCATGTTGCATGAAACTTGGTTTAGAGTCCTAGAATATGCGTTGTTAGATGTTTTATAAGTTCGTGAAACATGTACGAAAATCATTGAGGCACTAATAAGAACTCATGTTGCATGAAAATTGGTTTAGAGTCGTATAATATGCGTTTTTAGATGTTTTCGTAAGTTCGTGAAATTTGTACAACGATTATTGAGGCACTTATATGAACTCATTTTGCATGAAAATTTGTTTACAGTCCTAGAATCACGTTGTTAGATGTTTCGTAAATTTGTGAAACTTGTACAAAGATCATTGAGTCACCAATAAGCACTCATGTTGCATGAAACTTTGTTTAGAGTCCTACAATATGCGTTGCTAGATGTTTCATAAGTTCGTGAAATTTGTACAAAGATCATGGAGGAACTTATAAGAACTCATGTTGCATGAAACTTGGATTAGAGTCTTACAATATGCGTTGTTAGATATTTCATGAGTTCGTGAATTTTGTACAAAGATCATTGAGGAACTAATAAGCACTCATGTTGCATGAAACTTGGTTTACAGTCCTAGGATATGCGTTGTTAGATGTTTCATAAGTTCGTGAAACTTGTACAAAGATCATTGAGGCACTTATAAGAACTCATGTTGCATGAACCTTGGTTTATAGTCCTAGAATATGTGTTGTTAGATGTTTTATAAGTTCGTGGAACTTGAACAAATATCATTGAGGCACTAATAAGAACTCATGTTGCATGAAACTTGGTTTAGAACACTATAATATGCGTTTTTCGATGTTTCATAAGTTCATGAAACTTGTACAAAGATCATTGAGGCACAAATAAGCACTCATGTTAAATAAACATTGGATTAAAGTCCTACAATATGCGTTGTTAGATGTTTCATAAGTTCGTGAAACTTTTACAAAAATATTTAAGGCACTAATAAGCTCTCATGTTCCATGAAATTTGGTTAAGAGTCCTAGAATATGTGTTGTTAGATGTTTCGTAAGTTCGTAAAACTTGTACAACGGTCATTGAGGCACTTATACGAACTCATGTTGAATGAAACTTGGTTTAGAGTCTTAGAATCACGTTGTTAGATTTTTCGTAAGTTTGTTAAACTTGTAGAAAGATCATTGAGGAAAAATTAAGCACTCATGTTCCATGAAACTTGGTTTAGAGTCCTAAAATATGCGTTGTTAGATGTTTCAGAAGTTCGTGAAACTTGTAAAAAGATCATTGAGGCACTAATAAGAACTCATGTTGCATTAAACATTGTATAGAGACCTAGAATATGCGTTGTTAGATGTTTCATAAGTGGGTGAAACTTGTACAAAGATGATTGAGGCACTAATAAGCACTCATGTCTCATGAAATTTGGTTTAGAGTCCTACAATATGCGTTGTTAGATGTTTCATAAGTTCGAGAAACTTGTACAAAGATCATTGATGCACTAATAAGAATTCATGTTACATGAAACTTCTTTTAGAGTCCTAGAATATGTGTTTTTAAATGTGTCATACGTTCGTGAAACTTGTACAAAGATCATTGAGGCAATAATAAGCACTCTTGTTCCATGAAACTTGGTTTAGAGTCCTAGGATATGTGTTGTTAAATGTTTCATAAGTTCGTGAAACTTGTACAAAGATCATTGAGGCACTTATAAAAACTCATGTTGCATGAAACTTGGATTAGAGTCCTACAATATGCGTTGTTAGATGTTTCATGAGTTCGTGAAATTTGTACAAAGATCATTGAGGCGCTAATAAGCACTCATGTTGCATGAAACTTGGGTTAGAGTCCTAGGATATGCGTTGTTAGATGTTTCATAAGTTCGTGAAACTTGTACAAAGATCATTGAGGCACTTATAAAAACTCATGTTGCATGAACTTGGATTAGAGTCCTACAATATGCTTTGTTAGATGTTTCATGAGTTCGTGAAATTTGTACAAAGATTATTGAGGCGCTAATAAGCACTCATGTTGCATGAAACTTGGTTTAGAGTCTTATACGAACTCATGTTGCATGAAACTTGGTTTAGAGTCTTAGAATCACGTTGTTATATTTTTCTTAAGTTTGTTAAACTTGTACAAAGATCATTGAGGCACAAATAAGCACTCATGTTGTATGAAACTTGGTTTAGAGTCCTAAAATATGAGTTGTTAGATGTTTCAGAAGTTCGTGAAACTTATACAAAGATCATTGAGGCACTAATAAGAACTCATGTTGCATGAAATTTGGTTTAGAGTCGTATAATATGCGTTGTTAGATGTTTCATAACTTCGTAAAACTTGTACAAAGATCATTGAGACCCAAATAAGAACTCATGTTGCATGAAACTTGGTTTAGAGTTCTAGAATATGCGTTGTTAGATGTTTCATAAGTTCGTGAAACATGTACGAAAATCATTGAGACATTAATAAGAACTCATGTTGCATGAAAATTGGTTCAGAGTCGTATAATATGCGTTTTTAGATGTTTTCGTAAGTTCGTGAAATTTGTACAACGATTATTGAGGCACTTATATGAACTAATTTTGCATGAAAATTTGTTTACAGTCCTAGAATCACGTTGTTAAGATGTTTCGTAAATTTGTGAAACTAGTACAAAGATCATTGAGTCACCAATCAACACTCATGTTGCATGAAACTTTGTTTAGAGTCCTACAATATGCGTTGCTAGATGTCTCATAAGTTCGTGAAATTTGTACAAAGATCATGGAGGCACTTATAAGAACTCATGTTGCATGAAACTTGGATTAGAGTCCTACAATATGCGTTGTTAGATTTTTCTTAAGTTTGTTAAACTTGTACAAAGATCATTGAGGCTCAAATAAGAACTCTTGTTGCATGAATCTTTGTTTAGAGACCTAGAATATGCGTTGTTAAATGTTTCATAAGTTCGTGAAACTTGTAGTAAGACTATTGAGGCACTAACAAGCACTCATGTTTCATATGCTTTGTTAGATGTTTCATAAGTTCGTGAAACTTGTACAAAGATGATTGAGGCTCTAATAAGCACTCATGTTTCATGAAACTTGGTTTAGAGTCCTTCAATATGCGTTGTTAGATGTTTCATAAGTTCGAGAAACTTGTACAAAGATCATTGAGGGACTAATAAGAACTCATGTTACATGAAATTTGGTTTAGAGTCCTAGATTATGTGTTGTTAGAAGTTTCATAAGTTCGTGAAACTTGTACAAAGATCATTGAGGCACTAATAAGCACTCATGTTGCATGAAACTTGGTTTACAGTCCTACAATATGCGTTGTTATATGTTTCATAAGTTCGTGAAACTTGTAGAAAGATCATTGAGGGACTAATAAGAACTCATGTTACATGAAATTTAGTTTGGAGTCTTAGAATATGTGTTTTTAGATGGTTCATAAGTTCGTGAAACTTGTACAAAGATCATTGAGGCACTAATAAGCACTCATGTTCCATTAAAATTTGTATAGAGACCTAAAACATGCGTTGTTAGATGTTTCATAAGTTCGTGAAACTTGTACAAAGATGATTGAGGCACTAATAAACACTCATGTTTCATGAAACTTGGTTTTGAGTCCTACAATATGCGTTGTTAGATGTTTCATAAGTTCGTGAAACATATACGAAGATCATTGAGGCACTAATAAGAACTCATGTTGCATGAAATTTTGTTTAATATGCGTTGTTAGATGTTTTCGTTAGTTCGTGAAATTTGTACAACGATTATTGAGGTACTTATATGAACTCGTGATGCATGAAATTTTTTTTACAGTCCTAGAATCATGTTGTTAGATGTTTCGTAAATTTGTGAAACTTGTACAAAGATCATTGAGGCACTTATAAAAACTCATGTTGCATGAAACTTGGATTAGAGTCCTACAATATGCGTTGTTAGATGTTTCATGAGTTCGTGAAATTTGTACAAAGATCATTGAGGCGCTAATAAGCACTCATGTTGCATGAAACTTGGGTTAGAGTCCTAGGATATGCGTTGTTAGATGTTTCATAAGTTCGTGAAACTTGTACAAAGATCATTGAGGCACTTATAAAAACTCATGTTGCATGAACTTGGATTAGAGTCCTACAATATGCTTTGTTAGATGTTTCATGAGTTCGTGAAATTTGTACAAAGATCATTGAGGCGCTAATAAGCACTCATGTTGCATGAAACTTGGTTTAGAGTCTTATACGAACTCATGTTGCATGAAACTTGGTTTAGAGTCTTAGAATCACGTTTATATATTTTTCGTAAGTTTGTTAAACTTGTACAAAGATCATTGAGGCACAAATAAGCACTCATGTTGCATGAAACTTGGTTTAGAGTCCTAAAATATGAGTTGTTAGATGTTTCAGAAGTTCGTGAAACTTATACAAAGATCATTGAGGCACTAAAGAACTCATGTTGCATGAAATTTGGTTTAGAGTCGTATAATATGCGTTGTTAGATGTTTCATAACTTCGTAAAACTTATACAAAGATCATTGAGACACAAATAAGAACTCATGTTGCATGAAACTTGGTTTAGAGTCCTAGAATATGCGTTGTTAGATGTTTCATAAGTTCGTGAAACATGTACGAAAATCATTGGGACATTAATAAGAACTCATGTTGCATGAAAATTGGTTTAGAGTCGTATAATATGCGTTTTTAGATGTTTTCGTAAGTTCGTGAAATTTGTACAACGATTATTGAGGCACTTATATGAACTAATTTTGCATGAAAATTTGTTTACAGTCCTAGAATCACGTTGTTAGATGTTTTGTAAATTTGTGAAACTTGTACAAAGATCATTGAGTCACCAATCAACACTCATGTTGCATGAAACTTTGTTTAGAGTCCTACAATATGCGTTGCTAGATGTTTCATAAGTTCGTGAAATTTGTACAAAGATCATGGAGGCACTTATAAGAACTCATGTTGCATGAAACTTGGATTAGAGTCCTACAATATGCGTTGTTAGATATTTCATGAGTTCGTGAATTTTGTACAAAGATCATTGAGGAACTAATAAGCACTCATGTTGCATGAAACTTGGTTTAGAGTCCTTCAATATGTGTTGTTAGATGTTTCATAAGTTCGAGAAACTTGTACAAAGATCATTGAGGGACTAATAAGAACTCATGTTACATGAAATTTGGTTTAGAGTCCTAGAATATGTGTTGCTAGAAGTTTCATAAGTTCGTGAAACCTGTACAAAGATCATTGAGGCACTAATAAGCACTCATGTTGCATGAAACTTGGTTTACAGTCCTACAATATGCGTTGTTATATGTTTCATAAGTTCGTGAAACTTGTACAAAGATCATTGAGGGACTAATAAGAACTCATGTTACATGAAATTTAGTTTAGAGTCTTAGAATATGTGTTTTTAGATGGTTCATAAGTTCGTGAAACTTGTACAAAGATCATTGAGGCACTAATAAGCACTCATGTTCCATTAAATTTGTATAGAGACCTAAAACATGCGTTGTTAGATGTTTCATAAGTTCGTGAAACTTGTACAAAGATGATTGAGGCACTAATAAACACTCATGTTTCATGAAACTTGGTTTCGAGTCCTACAATATGCGTTGTTAGATGTTTCATAAGTTCGTGAAACTTGTACAAAGATCATTGAGGTACTAATAAGAACTCATGTTACATGAAATTTGGTTTAGAGTCCTAGAATATGTGTTGTTAGATGTTTCATGAGTTCGTGAATTTTGTAAAAAGATTATTGAGGCACTAATAAGAACTCATGTTGCATGAAACTTGGTTTAGAGTCCTAAGATATGCGTTGTTAGATGTTTCATAAGTTCGTGAAACTTGTACAAAGATCATTGAGGCACTAATAATAACTCATGTTGCATGAAATTTGGTTTAGAGTCGTATAATATGCGTTGTTAGATATTTTCGTAAGTCCGTGAAACTTGTACAAAGATTATGGAAGCACTTATATGAACTCATCTTGCATGAAAATTTGTTTACACTCCTATAATCACGTTGTTAGATCTTCCGTAAGTTTGTGAAACTGGTGCAAAGATCATTGAGTCACCAATAAGCACTCATGTTACATGAAACTTTGTTTAGAGTCCTACAATATGTGTTGTTAGATGTTTCATAAATTTGTGAAACTTGTACACAGATCATTGAGTCACTAATAAAAACTCATGTTGCATGAAACTTGGTTTGGAGTACTAGAATATGCGTTGTTAGATGTTTCATAAGTTTGTGAAACTAGTACAAAGATAATTGAGACACTTATTAGAACTCATGTTGCATGAAATTTCGATTAGAGTCCTATAATATGCGTTGTTATATGTTTCATGAGTTCGTGAATTTTGTACAAAGATCATTGAGGCACTAATAAGCACCCATGTTTCATTAAACTTGGTCTAGAGTCCTAGGATATGC
Organism: Cochlearia excelsa; assembly: GCA_963556525.1. NCBI lineage: Eukaryota > Viridiplantae > Streptophyta > Magnoliopsida > Brassicales > Brassicaceae > Cochlearia > Cochlearia excelsa. The sequence continues at coordinate 1,350,935 of CAUVZT010000005.1, forward strand.
GTTGTTAGATGTTTCATAAGTTCGTGAAACTTGTACAAAGATCATTGAGGCACTAATAAGAACTCATGTTGCATGAAACTTTTTTTAAAGACCTAGAATATGCGTTGTTAGATGTTTCATAAATTCATGAAACTTGTACAAAGATGATTGTGGCACTAATAAGCACTCATGTTTCATGAAACTTAGTTTAGAGTCCTACCCTATGCGTTGTTAGATGTTTCATAAGTTCGTGAAACTTGTACAAAGATCTTTGAGGCACTAATAAGAACTCATGTTACATGAAACTTGGTTTAAAGTCCTAGAATATGCGTTGTTAGGTGTTTCATAAGTTCGTGAAACTTGTACAAAGATCACTGAGGCACTAGTAAGCACTCATGTTGCATGAAACTTGGTTTAGATTCCTAGAATATGCTTTGTTAGATGTTTCATAAGTTCGTGAAACTTGTACAAAGATCATTGAGGCACTAATAAGAACTCATGTTGCATGAAATTTGGTTTAGAGTCATATAATATGAGTTGTTAGATGTTTCATAACTTCGTAAAACTTGTACAAAGATCATTGAGACCTAAATAAGAACTCATGTTTCATGAAACTTTATTTAGAGTCCTAGAATATGCGTTGTTAGATATTTTCGTTAGTTCGTGAAATTTGTACAACAATTATTGAGGTACTTATATGAACTCGTGATGCATGAAAATTTGTTTACAGTCCTAGAATCATGTTGTTAGATGTTTCGTAAATTTGTGAAACTTGTACAAAGATCATTGAGGCACTTATAAAAACTCATGTTGCATGAAACTTGGATTAGAGTCCTACAATATGCGTTGTTAGATGTTTCATGAGTTCGTGAAATTTGTACAAAGATCATTGAGGTGCTAATAAGCACTCATGTTGCATGAAACTTGGGTTAGAGTCCTAGGATATGCGTTGTTAGATGTTTCATAAGTTCGTGAAACTTGTACAAAGATCATTGAGGCACTTATAAAAACTCATGTTGCATGAACTTGGATTAGAGTCCTACAATATGCTTTGTTAGATGTTTCATGAGTTCGTGAAATTTGTACACAGATCATTGAGGCGCTAATAAGCACTCATGTTGCATGAAACTTGGTTTAGAGTCTTATACGAACTCATGTTGCATGAAACTTGGTTTAGATTCTTAGAATCACGTTGTTATATTTTTCTTAAGTTTGTTAAACTTGTACAAAGATCATTGAGGCACAAATAAGCATTCATGTTGCATGAAACTTGGTTTAGAGTCCTAAAATATGAGTTGTTAGATGTTTCAGAAGTTCGTGAAACTTATACAAAGATCATTGAGCCACTAATAAGAACTCATGTTGCATGAAATTTGGTTTAGAGTCGTATAATATGCGTTGTTAGATGTTTCATAACTTCGTAAAACTTGTACAAAGATCATTGAGACCCAAATAAGAACTCATGTTGCATGAAACTTGGTTTAGAGTCCTAGAATATGCGTTGTTAGATGTTTCATAAGTTCGTGAAACATGTACAAAAATCATTGAGACATTAATAAGAACTCATGTTGCATGAAAATTGGTTTAGAGTCGTATAATATGCGTTTTTAGATGTTTTCGTAAGTTCGTGAAATTTGTACAACGATTATTGAGGCACTTATATGAACTAATTTTGCATGAAAATTTGTTTACAGTCCTAGAATCACGTTGTTAGATGTTTCGTAAATTTGTGAAACTTGTACAAAGATCATTGAGTCACCAATCAACACTCATGTTGCATGAAACTTTGTTTAGAGTCCTGTAATATGCGTTGCTAGATGTTTCATAAGTTCGTGAAATTTGTACAAAGATCATGGAGGCACTTATAAGAACTCATGTTGCATGAAACTTGGATTAGAGTCCTACAATATGCGTTGTTAGATATTTCATGAGTTCGTGAATTTTGTACAAAGATCATTGAGGAACTAATAAGCACTCATGTTGCATGAAACTTGGTTTACAGTCCTAGGATATTCGTTGTTAGATGTTTCATAAGTTCGTGAAACTTGTACAAAGATCATTGAGGCACTTATAAGAACTCATGTTTCATGAACCTTGGTTTATAGTCCTAGAATATGTGATGTTAGATGTTTTATAAGTTCGTGGAACTTGAACAAATATCATTGAGGCACTAATAAGAACTCATGTTGCATGAAACTTGGTTTAGAACACTAAAATATGCGTTTTCGATGTTTCATAAGTTCATGAAACTTGTACAAAGATCATTGAGGCACAAATAAGCACTCATGTTAAATAAACATTGGATTAAAGTCCTACAATATGCGTTGTTAGATGTTTCATAAGTTCGTGAAACTTTTACAAAAATATTTAAGGCACTAATAAGCTCTCATGTTGCACGAAATTTGGTTAAGAGTCCTAGAATATGCGTTGTTAGATGTTTCGTAAGTTCGTAAAACTTGTACAACGGTCATTGAGGCACTTATACGAACTCATTTTGAATGAAACTTGGTTTAGAGTCTTAGAATCACGTTGTTAGATTTTTCGTAAGTTTGTTAAACTTGTACAAAGATCATTGAGGAAAAATTAAGCACTCATGTTCCATGAAACATGGTTTAGAGTCCTAAAATATGCGTTGTTAGATGTTTCGAAGTTCGTGAAACTTGTAAAAAGATCATTGAGGCACTAATAAGAACTCATGTTGCATTAAACATTGTATAGAGACCTAGAATATGCGTTGTTAGATGTTTCATAAGTGGGTGAAACTTGTACAAAGATGATTGAGGCACTAATAAGCACTCATGTCTCATGAAACTTGGTTTAGAGTCCTACAATATGCGTTGTTAGATGTTTCATAAGTTCGTGAAACTTGTAAAAAGATCATTGATGCACTAATAAGAACTCATGTTACATGAAACTTGTTTTAGAGTCCTAGAATATGTGTTGTTAAATGTGTCATACGTTCGTTAAACTTGTACAAAGATCATTGAGGCAATAATAAGCACTCTTGTTCCATGAAACTTGGTTTAGAGTCCTAGGATATGCGTTGTTAGACGTTTCATAAGTTCGTGAAACTTGTACAAAGATCATTGAGGCACTTATAAAAACTCATGTTGCATGAAACTTGGATTAGAGTCCTACAATATGCGTTGTTAGATGTTTCATGAGTTCGTGAAATTTGTACAAAGATCATTGAGGCGCTAGTAAGCACTCATGTTGCATGAAACTTGGGTTAGAGTCCTAGGATATGCGTTGTTAGATGTTTCATAAGTTCGTGAAACTTGTACAAAGATCATTGAGGCACTTATAAAAACTCATGTTGCATGAACTTGGATTAGAGTCCTACAATATGCTTTGTTAGATGTTTCATGAGTTCGTGATATTTGTACAAAGATCATTGAGGCGCTAATAAGCACTCATGTTGCATGAAACTTGGTTTAGAGTCTTATACGAACTCATGTTGCATGAAACTTGGTTTAGAGTCTTAGAATCACGTTTATATATTTTTCGTAAGTTTGTTAAACTTGTACAAAGATCATTGAGGCACAAATAAGCACTCATGTTGCAGGAAACTTGGTTTAGAGTCCTAAAATATGACTTGTTAGATGTTTCAGAAGTTCGTGAAACTTATACAAAAATCATTGAGGCACTAACAAGAACTCATGTTGCATTAAAATTTGTATAGAGACCTAAAATATGAGTTGTTAGATGTTTCATAAGTTCGTGAAACTTGTACAAAGATGATTGAGGTTCTAATAAGCACTCATGTTGCATGAAACTTGGTTTAGAGTCCTAAAATATGAGTTGTTAGTGTTTCAGAAGTTCGTGAAACTTATACAAAGATCATTGAGGCACTAATAAGAACGCATGTTGCATTAAAATTTGTATAGAGACCTAAAATATGAGTTGTTAGATGTTTCATAAGTTCGTGAAACTTGTACAAAGATGATTGAGGCTCTAATAAGCACTCATGTTTCATGAAACTTGGTTTAGAGTCCTTCAATATGCGTTGTTAGATGTTTCATAAGTTCGAGAAAGTTGTACAAAGATCATTGAGGGACTAATAAGAACTCATGTTACATGAAATTTGGTTTAGAGTCCTAGAATATGTTTTGTTAGAAGTTTCATAAGTTCGTGAAACTTGTACAAAGATCATTGAGGCACTAATAATAACTCATGTTGCATGAAATTTGGTTTAGAGTCGTATAATATGCGTTGTTAGATATTTTCGTAAGTCCGTGAAACTTGTACAAAGATTATGGAAGCACTTATATGAACTCATCTTGCATGAAAATTTGTTTACACTCCTATAATCACGTTGTTAGATCTTCCGTAAGTTTGTGAAACTGGTGCAAAGATCATTGAGTCACCAATAAGCACTCATGTTACATGAAACTTTGTTTAGAGTCCTACAATATGTGTTGTTAGATGTTTCATAAATTTGTGAAACTTGTACACAGATCATTGAGTCACTAATAAAAACTCATGTTGCATGAAACTTGGTTTGGAGTACTAGAATATGCGTTGTTAGATGTTTCGTAAGTTTGTGAAACTAGTACAAAGATAATTGAGACACTTATTAGAACTCATGTTGCATGAAATTTCGATTAAGAGTCCTATAATATGCGTTGTTATATGTTTCATGAGTTCGTGAATTTTGTACAAAGATCATTGAGGCACTAATAAGCACCCATGTTTCATGAAACTTGGTCTAGAGTCCTAGGATATGCGTTGTTAGATGTTTCATAAGTTCGTGAAACTTGTACAAAGATCATTGAGGCACTAATAAGAACTCATGTTGCATGAAACTTTGTTTAAAGACCTAGAATATGTGTTGTTAGATGTTTCATAAGTTCATGAAACTTGTACAAAGATGATTGTGGTACTAATAAGCACTCATGTTTCATGAAACTTAGTTTAGAGTCCTACCATATGCGTTGTTAGATGTTTCATAAGTTCGTGAAACTTGTACAAAGATCTTTGAGGCACTAATAAGAACTCATGTTACATGAAACTTGGTTTAGAGTCCTAGAATATGCGTTGTTAGGTGTTTCATAAGTTCGTGAAACTTGTACAAAGATTATTGAGGCACTAGTAAGCACTCATGTTGCATGAAACTTGGTTTAGATTTCTAGAATATGCTTTGTTAGATGTTTCATAAGTTCGTGAAACTTGTACAAAGATCATTGAGGCACTAATAAGAACTCATGTTGCATGAAATTTGGTTTAGAGTCATATAATATGAGTTGTTAGATGTTTCATAACTTCGTAAAACTTGTACAAAGATCATTGAGACCTAAATAAGAACTCATGTTCCATGAAACTTTATTTAGATTCCTAGAATATGAGTTGTTAGATGTTTCATAAGTTCGTGAAACATATACGAAGATCATTGAGGCACTAATAAGAACTCATGTTGCATGAAATTTTGTTTAAAGTCTTATAATATGCGTTGTTAGATGTTTTCGTTAGTTCGTGAAATTTGTACAACGATTATTGAGGTACTTATATGAACTCGTGATGCATGAAAATTTGTTAACAGTCCTAGAATCATGTTGTTAGATGTTCCGTAAATTTGTGAAACTTGTACAAAGATCATTGAGGCACTTATAAAAACTCATGTTGCATGAAACTTGGATTAGAGTCCTACAATATGCGTTGTTAGATGTTTCATGAGTTCGTGAAATTTGTAGAAAGATCATTGACGCGCTAATAAGCACTCATGTTGCATGAAACTTGGGTTAGAGTCCTAGGATATGCGTTGTTAGATGTTTCATAAGTTCGTGAAACTTGTACAAAGATCATTGATGAGGCACTTATAAAAACTCATGTTGCATGAACTTGGATTAGAGTCCTACAATATGCTTTGTTAGATGTTTCATGAGTTCGTGAAATTTGTACAAAGATCATTGAGGCGCTAATAAGCACTCATGTTGCATGAAACTTGGTTTAGAGTTTTATACGAACTCATGTTGCATGAAACTTGGTTTAGAGTCTTAGAATCACGTTGTTATATTTTTCTTAAGTTTGTTAAACTTGTACAAAGATCATTGAGGCACAAATAAGCACTCATGTTGCATGAAACTTGGTTTAGAGTCCTAAAATATGAGTTGTTAGATGTTTCAGAAGTTCGTGAAACTTATACAAAGATCATTGAGGCACTAATAAAAACTCATGTTGCATGAAATTTGGTTTAGAGTCGTATAATATGCGTTGTTAGATGTTTCATAACTTCGTAAAACTTGTACAAAGATCAGTGAGACCCAAATAAGAACTCATGTTGCATGAAACTTGGTTTAGAGTCCTAGAATATGCGTTGTTAGATGTTTCATAAGTTCGTGAAACATGTACGAAAATCATTGAGACATTAATAAGAACTCATGTTGCATGAAAATTGGTTTAGAGTCGTATAATATGCGTTTTTAGATGTTTTCGTAAGTTCGTGAAATTTGTACAACGATTATTGAGGCACTTATATGAACTAATTTTGCATGAAAATTTGTTTACAGTCCTAGAATCACGTTGTTAGATGTTTCGTAAATTTGTGAAACTTGTACAAAGATCATTGAGTCACCAATCAACACTCATGTTGAATGAAACTTTGTTTAGAGTCCTACAATATGCGTTGCTAGATGTTTCATAAGTTCGTGAAATTTGTACAAAGATCATGGAGGCACTTATAAGAACTCATGTTGCATGAAACTTGGATTAGAGTCCTACAATATGTGTTGTTAGATATTTCATGAGTTCGTGAATTTTGTACAAAGATCATTGAGGAACTAATAAGCACTCATGTTGCATGAAACTTGGTTTACAGTCCTAGGATATGCGTTGTTAGATGTTTCATAAGTTCGTGAAACTTGTACAAAGATCATTGAGGCACTTATAAGAACTCATGTTTCATGAACCTTGGTTCATAGTCCTAGAATATGTGATGTTAGATGTTTTATAAGTTCGTGGAACTTGAAAAAATATCATTGAGGCACTAATAAGAACTCATGTTGCATGAAACTTGGTTTAGAACACTAAAATATGCGTTTTTCGATGTTTCATAAGTTCATGAAACTTGTACAAAGATCATTGAGGCACAAATAAGCGCTCATGTTAAATAAACATTGGATTAAAGTCCTACAATATGCGTTGTTAGATGTTTCATAAGTTCGTGAAACTTTTACAAAAATATTTAAGGCACTAATAAGCTCTCATGTTGCATGAAATTTGGTTAAGAGTCCTAGAATATGCGTTGTTAGATGTTTCGTAAGTTCGTAAAACTTGTACAACGGTCATTGAGGCACTTATACGAACTCATGTTGAATGAAACTTGGTTTAGAGTCTTAGAATCACGTTGTTAGATTTTTCGTAAGTTTGTTAAACTTGTACAAAGATCATTGAGGAAAAATTAAGCACTCATGTTCCATGAAACATTGTTTAGAGTCCTAAAATATGCGTTGTTAGATGTTTCAGAAGTTCGTGAAACTTGTAAAAAGATCATTGAGGCACTAATAAGAACTCATGTTGCATTAAACATTGTATAGAGACCTAGAATATGCGTTGTTAGATGTTTCATAAGTGGGTGAAACTTGTACAAAGATGATTGAGGCACTAATAAGCACTCATGTCTCATGAAACTTGGTTTAGAGTCCTACAATATGCGTTGTTAGATGTTTCATAAGTTCGTGAAACTTGTAAAAAGATCATTGATGCACTAATAAGAACTCATGTTACATAAAACTTGTTTTAGAGTCCTAGAATATGTGTTGTTAAATGTGTCATACGTTCGTGAAACTTGTACAAAGATCATTGAGGCAATAATAAGGACTCATGTTGCATGAAACTTGGTTTAGAGTCCTAGGATATTCGTTGTTAGATGTTTCATAAGTTCGTGAAACTTGTACAAAGATCATTGAGGCACTTATAAAAACTCATGTTGCATGAAACTTGGATTAGAGTCCTACAATATGCTTTGTTAGATGTTTCATGAGTTCGTGAAATTTGTACAAAGATCATTGATGCGCTAATAAACACTCATGTTGCATGAAACTTGGTTTAGAGTCTTATAGGAACTCATGTTGCATGAAACTTGGTTTAGAGTCTTAGAATCACGTTGTTATATTTTTCGTAAGTTTGTTAAACTTGTACAAAGATCATTGAGGCACAAATAAGCACTCATGTTGCATGAAACTTGGTTTAGAGTCCTAAAATATGACTTGTTAGATGTTTCAGAAGTTCGTGAAACTTATACAAAAATCATTGAGGCACTAATAAGAACTCATGTTGCATTAAAATTTGTATAGAGACCTAAAATATGAGTTGTTAGATGTTTCATAAGTTCGTGAAACTTGTACAAAGATGATTGAGGTTCTAATAAGCACTCTTGTTGCATGAAACTTGGTTTAGAGTCCTAAAATATGAGTTGTTAGTGTTTCTGAAGTTCGTGAAACTTATACAAAGATCATTGAGGCACTAATAAGAACGCATGTTGCATTAAAATTTGTATAGAGACCTAAAATATGAGTTGTTAGATGTTTCATAAGTTCGTGAAACTTGTACAAAGATGATTGAGGCTCTAATAAGCACTCATGTTTCATGAAACTTGGTTTAGAGTCCTTCAATATGCGTTGTTAGATGTTTCATAAGTTCGAGAAACTTGTACAAAGATCATTGAGGGACTAATAAGAACTCATGTTACATGAAATTTGGTGTAGAGTCCTAGAATATGTGTTGTTAGAAGTTTCATAAGTTCGTGAAACTTGTACAAAGATCATTGAGGCACTAATAAGCACTCATGTTGCATGAAACTTGGTTTACAGTCCTACAATATGCGTTGTTATATGTTTCATAAGTTCGTGAAACTTGTACAAAGATCATTGAGGGACTAATAAGAACTCATGTTACATGAAATTTAGTTTAGAGTCTTAGAATATGTGTTTTTAGATGGTTCATAAGTTCGTGAAACTTGTACAAAGATCATTGAGGCACTAATAAGCACTCATGTTCCATTAAAATTTGTATAGAGACCTAAAACATGCGTTGTTAGATGTTTCATAAGTTCGTGAAACTTGTACAAAGATGATTGAGGCACTAATAAACACTCATGTTTCATGAAACTTGGTTTCGAGTCCTACAATATGCGTTGTTAGATGTTTCATAAGTTCGTGAAACTTGTACAAAGATCATTGAGGTACTAATAAGAACTCATGTTACATGAAATTTGGTTTAGAGTCCTAGAATATGTGTTGTTAGATGTTTCATGAGTTCGTGAATTTTGTAAGAAGATTATTGAGGCACTAATAAGTACTCATGTTGCATGAAACTTGGTTTAGAGTCCTAAGATATGTGTTGTTAGATGTTTCATAAGTTCGTGAAACTTGTACAAAGATCATTGAGGCACTAATAATAACTCATGTTGCATGAAATTTGGTTTAGAGTCGTATAATATGCGTTGTTAGATATTTTCGTAAGTCCGTGAAACTTGTACAAAGATTATGGAAGCACTTATATGAACTCATCTTGCATGAAAATTTGTTTACACTCCTATAATCACGTTGTTAGATCTTCCGTAAGTTTGTGAAACTGGTGCGAGAGATCATTGAGTCACCAATAAGCACTCATGTTACATGAAACTTTGTTTAGAGTCCTACAATATGTGTTGTTAGATGTTTCATAAATTTGTGAAACTTGTACACAGATCATTGAGTCACTAATAAAAACTCATGTTGCATGAAACTTGGTTTGGAGTACTAGAATATGCGTTGTTAGATGTTTCATAAGTTTGTGAAACTAGTACAAAGATAATTGAGACACTTATTAGAACTCATGTTGCATGAAATTTCGATTAGAGTCCTATAATATGCGTTGTTATATGTTTCATGAGTTCGTGAATTTTGTACAAAGATCATTGAGGCACTAATAAGCACCCATGTTTCATGAAACTTGGTCTAGAGTCCTAGGATATGCGTTGTTAGATGTTTCATAAGTTCGTGAAACTTGTACAAAGATCATTGAGGCACTAATAAGAACTCATGTTGCATGAAACTTTGTTTAAAGACCTAGAATATGCGGTGTTAGATGTTTCATAAGTTCATGAAACTTGTACAAAGATGATTGTGGCACTAATAAGCACTCATGTTTCATGAAACTTAGTTTAGAGTCCTACCATATGCGTTGTTAGATGTTTCATAAGTTCGTGAAACTTGTACAAAGATCTTTGAGGCACTAATAAGAATTCATGTTACATGAAACTTGGTTTAGAGTCCTAGAATATGCGTTGTTAGGTGTTTCATAAGTTCGTGAAACTTGTACAAAGATCATTGAGGCACTAGTAAGCACTCATGTTGCATGAAACTTGGTTTAGATTCCTAGAATATGCTTTGTTAGATGTTTCATAAGTTCGTGAAACTTGTACAAAGATCATTGAGGCACTAATAAGAACTCATGTTGCATGAAATTTTGTTTAGAGTCATATAATATGAGTTGTTAGATGTTTCATAACTTCGTAAAACTTGTACAAAGATCATTGAGACCTAAATAAGAACTCATGTTGCATGAAACTTTATTTAGAGTCCTAGAATATGTGTTGTTAGATGTTTCATAAGTTCGTGAAACATATACGAAGATCATTGAGGCACTAATAAGAACTCATGTTGCATGAAATTTTGTTTAAAGTCGTATAATATGCGTTGTTAGATGTTTTGGTTAGTTCGTGAAATTTGTACAACGATTATTGAGGTACTTATATGAACTCGTGATGCATGAAAATTTGTTTACAGTCCTAGAATCATGTTGTTAGATGTTTCGTAAATTTGTGAAACTTGTACAATGATCATTGAGTCACCAATAAGCACTCATGCTGCATGAAACTTTGTTTAGAGTCCTACAATATGTGTTGTTAGATGTTTCATAAGTTCGTGAAACTTGTACAAAGATCATGGAGGCACTTATAAGAACTCATGTTGCATGAACCTTGGTTTATAGTCCTAGAATATGTGATGTTAGATGTTTTATAAGTTTGTGGAACTTGTACAAATATCATTGAGGCACTAATGAGAACTTATGTTGCATGAAACTTGGTTTAGAATCCTATAATATGCGTTTTTCGATGTTTCATAAGTTTGTGAAACTTGTACAAAGATCATTGAGGCACAAATAAGCACTCATGTTAAATAAACAATGGATTAAAGTCCTACAATATGCGTTGTTAGATGTTTCATAAGTTCGTGAAACTTTTACAAAAATATTTAAGGCACTAATAAGCTCTCATGTTGCATGAAATTTGGTTAAGAGTCCTAGAATATGCGTTGTTAGATGTTTCGTAAGTTCGTAAAAGTTGTACAACGATCATTGAGGCACTTATACGAACTCATGTTGAATGAAACTTGGTTTAGAGTCTTAGAATCACGTTGTTAGATTTTTCGTAAGTTTGTTAAACTTGTACAAAGATCATTGAGGAAAAATATGCGTTGTTAGATGTTTCAGAAGTTCGTGAAACTTGTACAAAGATCATTGAGACACTAATAAGAACTCATGTTGCATTAAACATTGTATAGAGACCTAGAATATGCGTTGTTAGATGTTTCATAAGTTGGTGAAACTTGTACAAATATGATTGAGGCACTAATAAGCACTCATGTGTCATGAAACTTGGTTTAGAGTCCTACAATATGCGTTGTTAGATGTTTCATAAGTTCGTGAAACTTGTACAAAGATCATTGATGCAATAATAAGCATTCATGTTGCATGAAACTTGGTTTAGAGTCCTAGGATATGCGTTGTTAGATGTTTCATAAGTTCGTGAAACTTGTACAAAGATCATTGAGGCACTTATAAAAACTCATGTTGCATGAAACTTGGATTAGAGTCCTAGGATATGCGTTGTTAGATGTTTTATAAGTTCGTGAAATTTATACAAAGATCATTGAGGCACTTATAAAAACTCAGGTTCCATGAAACTTGGATTAGAGTCCTACAATATGCGTTGTTAGATGTTTCATGAGTTCGTGAAATTTGTACAAAGATCATTGAGGCTCTAATAAGCACTCATGTTGCATGAAACTTGGGTTAGAGTCCTAGGATATGCAATTTTTAGATGTTTCATAAGTTCGTGAAACTTGTACAAAGATCATTGGGGCACTAATAAGCACTCATGTTGCATGAAACTTGGTTTCGAGTCCTAAGATATGCGTTGTTAGATGTTTCATAAGTTCGTGAAACTTGTACAAAGATCATTGAGCCACTAATAAGAACTCATGTTGCATGAAATTTGGTTTAGAGTCGTATAATATGCGTTGTTAGATATTTTCGTAAGTTCGTGAAACTTCTACAAAGATTATTGAGGCACCTATATGAACTCATCTTGCATGAAAATTTGTTTACAGTCCTATAATCACGTTGCTAGATCTTTCGTAAGTTTGTGAAACTTGTGCAGAGATCATTGAGTCACCAATAAGAACTCATGTTACATGAAACTTTGTTTAGAGTCCTACAATATGTGTTGTTAGATGTTTCATAAATTCGTGAAACTTGTAAACAGATCATTAAGGCAATAATAAAAACTCAACTTGCATGAAACTTAGTTTAGAGTACTAGAATATGCGTTGTTAGATGTTTCATAAGTTTGTGAAACTAGTACAAAGATCATTGAGACACTTATAAGAACTCATGAGTTCGTGAAGTTTGTACAAAGATCATTGAGGCACTAATAAGCACCCATGTTTCACGAAACTTGGTTTAGAGTCATAGGATATGCGTTGTTAGATGTTTAATAAGTTCGTGAAACTTGTACAAAGATCATTGAGGCACTAATAAGAACTCATGTTGCATGAAACTTTGTTTAGAGACCTAGAATATGCGTTGTTAGATGTTTCATAAGTTCGTAAAACTTGTACAAAGATGATTGTGGCACTAATAAGCACTCATGTTTCATGAAACTTGGTTTAGAGTCCTACATTATGCGTTGTTAGATGTTTCATAAGTTCGTGAAACTTGTACAAAGATCTTTGAAGAACTAATAAGAACTCATGTTACATGAAACTTGGTTTAGATTCCTAGAATATGCTTTGTTAGATGTTTCATCAGTTAGTGAAACTTGTACAAAGATCATTGAGGCACTAATAAGAACTTATGTTGCATGAAATTTGGTTTAGAGTCATATAATATGCGTTGTTAGATGTTTCATAACTTCGTAAAACTTGTACAAAGATCATTGAGACCTAAATAAGAACTCATGTTGCATGAAACTTTGTTTAGAGTCCTAGAATATGCGTTGTTAGATGTTTTATAAGTTCGTGAAACATATACAAAGATCATTGAGGCACTAATAAGAACTCATGTTGCGTGAAATATGGTTTAAAGTCGTATAATATGTGTTGTTAGATGTTTTCGTTAGTTCGTGAAATTTGTACAACGATTATTGAGGCACTTATATGAACTCATGTTGCATGAAAATTTGTTTACAGTCCTAGAATCACGTTGTTAGATGTTTCGTAAATTTATGAAACTTGTACAAAGATCATTGAGTCACCAATAAACACTCATGTTGCATGAAAATTTGTTTAGAGTCCTACAATATGTGTTGTTAGATGTTTCATAAGTTCGTGAAATTTGTACAAAGATCATGGAGGCACTTATAAGAACTCATGTTGCATGAAACTTGGATTAGAGTCCTACAATATGCGTTGTTAGATATTTCATGAGTTCGTGAATTTTGTACAAAGATCATTTAGGCTCTAATAAGCACTCATGTTGCATGAAACTTGGTTTACAGTCCTAGTATATGCGTTGTTAGATGTTTCATAAGTTCGTGAAACTTGTACAAAGATCATTGAGGCACTTATAAGAATTCATGTTGCAAGAACCTTGGTTTATAGTCCTAGAATATGTGTTGTTAGATGTTTTATAAGTTCGTGGAACTTGTACAAATATCATTGAGGCACTAATAAGAACTCATGTTGCATGAAACTTGGTTTGGAATCCTATAATATGCGTTTTTCGATGTTTCATAAGTTCGTGAAACTTGTACAAAGATGATTGAGGCACAAATAAGCACTCATGTTAAATAAACATTGGATTAAAGTCCTACAATATGCGTTGTTAGATGTTTCATAAGTTCGGGAAACTTTTACAAAACTATTTAAGGCACTAATAAGCTCTCATGTTGCATGAAATTTGGTCAAGAGTCCTAGAATATGCGTTGTTAGTATTAGGGATAAATGTCCCACATCGGAAACTCATAGGGACAAACACTAATATATAAAGGAGATGGACCTCTCCACTCATTTCCAATTGGTTTTAAGTTGGAAGCCCATAATCCTAACAGTTAGATGTTTCGTAAGTTCGTAAAAGTTGTACAACGATCATTGAGGCACTTATACGAACTCATGTTGAATGAGACTTGGTTTAGAGTCTTAGAATCACGTTGTTAGATTTTTCGTAAGTTTGAGGAAAAAATAAGCACTCATGTTCCATGAAACTTGGTTTAGAGTCCTAAAATATGTGTTCTTAGATGTTTCAGAAATTCGTGTAACTTGTACAAAGATCATTGAGGCACTAATAAGAACTCATGTTGCATTAAACATTGTATAGAGACCTAGAATATGCGTTGTTAGATGTTTCATAAGTTGGTGAAACTTGTACAAAGATGATTGAGGCAATAATAAGCACTCATGTCTCATGAAACTTGGTTTAGAGTCCTACAATATGTGTTGTTAGATGTTTCATAAGTTCGTGAAACTTGTACAAAGATCATTGAGGAAAAAATAAGCACTCATGTTCCATGAGACTTGGTTTAGAGTCCTAAAATATGCGTTGTTAGATGTTTCAGAAGTTCGTGAAACTTGTACAAAGATCATTGAGGCACTAATAAGCTCTCATGTTGCATGAAATTTGGTTAAGAGTCCTAGAATATGCGTTGTTAGATTTTTCGTAAGTTTGATAAACTTGTAGAAAGATCATTGAGGAAAAAATAAGCACTCATGTTCCATGAAACTTGGTTTAGAGTCCTAAAATATGCGTTGTTAGATGTTTCAGAAGTTCGTGAAACTTGTACAAAGATAATTGAGGCACTAATAAGCTCTCATGTTGCATGAAATTTGGTTAAGAGTCCTAGAATATGCGTTGTTAGATGTTTCGTAAGTTCGTAAAACTTGTACAACGATCATTGAGGCACTTATACGAACTCATGTTGAATGAAACTTGGTTTAGAGTCTTAGAATCACGTTGTTAGATTTTTCGTAAGTTTGTTAAACTTGTACAAAGATCATTGAGGAAAAAATAAGCACTCATGTCCCATGAAACTTGGTTTAGAGTCCTAAAATATGTGTTGTTAGATGTTTCAGAAGTTCGTGAAACTTGTACAAAGATCATTGAGACACTAATAAGAACTCAGGTTGCATTAAACATTGTATATAGACCTATAATATGTGTTGTTAGATGTTTCATAAGTTGGTGAAACT
Organism: Cochlearia excelsa; assembly: GCA_963556525.1. Classification (NCBI taxonomy): domain Eukaryota; kingdom Viridiplantae; phylum Streptophyta; class Magnoliopsida; order Brassicales; family Brassicaceae; genus Cochlearia; species Cochlearia excelsa. The sequence continues at coordinate 1,366,360 of CAUVZT010000005.1, forward strand.
TGTACAAAGATGATTGACGCACTAATAAGCACTCATGTCTCATGAAACTTGGTTTAAGAGTCCTACAATATGCGTTGTTAGATGTTTCATAAGTTCGTGAAACTTGTACAAAGATCATTGATGCAGTAATAAGAACTCATGCTACATGAAACTTGTTTTAGAGTTCTAGAATATGTGTTGTTAAATGTGTCATACGTTCGTATAATTTGTACAAAGATCATTGAGGCAATAATAAGCACTCAGGTTTCATGAAACTTGGTTTAGAGTCCTAGGATATGCGTTGTTAGATGTTTCATAATTTCGTGAAACTTGTACAAAGATCATTGAGGCACTTATAAAAACTCATGTTGCATAAAACTTGGATTAGAGTCCTACAATATGCGTTGTTAGATGTTTCATGAGTTCGTGAAATTTGTTCAAAGATCATTGAGGCTCTAATAAGCACTCATGTTGCATGAAACTTGGGTTAGAGTCCTAGGATATGCGTTTTTAGATGTTTCATAAGTTCGTGAAACTTGTACAAATATCATTGAAGCACTTATAAAAACTCATGTTGCATGAACTTGGATTAGAGTCCTACAATATGCGTTGTTAGATGTTTCATGAGTTTGTGAAATTTGTACAAATATCATTGAGGCGCTAATAAGCACTCATGTTGCATGAAACTTGGTTTATAGTCTTATGCGAACTCATGTTGCATGAAACTTGGTTTAGAGTCTTAGAATCACGTTGTTATATTTTTTGTAAGTTTGTTAATGTTGTACAAAGATCATTGAGGCACAAATAAGCACTCATGTTGCATGAAACTTGGTTTAGAGTCCTAAAATATGAGTTGTTAGATGTTTCAGAAGTTCGTGAAACTTATACAATGATCATTGAGGCACTAATAAGAACTCATGTTGCATTAAAATTTGTATAGAGACCTAAAATATGAGTTGTTAGATGTTTCATAAGTTCGTGAAACTTGGACAAAGATGATTGAGGCACTAATAAGCACTCATGTTTCATGAAACTTGGTTTAGAGTCCTGCAATATGCGTTGTTAGATGTTTCATAAGTTCGTGAACCTTGTACAAAGATCATTGAGGGACTAATAAGAACACATGTTACATGAAATTTGGTTTAGAGTCCTAGAATATGTGTTGTTAGATGTTTCATAAGTTCGTGAAACTTGTACAAAGATCATCGAGGTACTAATAAGCACTCATGTTGCATGAAACTTGGCTTACAGTCCTACAATATGCGTTGTTATATGTTTCATAAGTTCGTGATGCACTAATAAGAACTCATGTTACATGAAATTTGGTTTAGAGTCTGAGAATATGTGTTGTTAAATGTTTCTTAAGTTCGTGAAACTTGTACAAAGGTCATTGAGGCACTAATAAGCACTCATGTTCCATTAAAATTTGTATAGAGACCTAAAATATGCGTTGTTAGATATTTCATAAGTTCGTGAAACTTGTGCAAAGATGATTGAGGCACAAATAAGCACTCATGTTTCGTGAAACTTTGTTTAGAGTCCTATAATATGCGTTGTTAGATGTTTCATAAGTTCGTGAAACTTGTACAAAGATGATTGAGGCACAAATAAGCACTCATGTTTTGTGAAACTTTGTTTAGAGTCCTATAATATGCGTTGTTAGATGTTTCATAAGTTCGTGAAACTTGTACAAAGATCATTGAGGCACGAATAAGAACTCATGTTAAGTAAAATTTGGTTTACAGTCCTAGAATATGTGTTGTAAGATGTTTCATAAGTTCGTGAAACTTGAACAAAGATCATTGAGGCACTAATAAGCACTCATGTTGCATGAAACTTGGTTTACAGTCCTACAATATGCGTTGTTATATGTTTCATAACTTCGTAAAACTTGTACAAAGATCATTGAGGCACTAATAAGAACTCATGTTGCATGAAATTTGGTTTAGAGTCGTATAATATGCGTTGTTAGATGTTTTCGTAAATTCGTGAAACTTGTACAACGATTATTGAGGCACTTATATGAACTCATGTTGCATGAAAATTTGTTTACAGTCCTAGAATCACGTTGTTAGATCTTTCGTAAGTTTGTGAAACTTGTACGGAGATCATTGAGTCACCAATAAGAACTCATGTTTCATGAAACTTTGTTTAGAGTCCTACAATATGCGTTGTTTGATGTTTCATAAGTTCGTTAACCTTGTACACAGATCATTGAGGAACTAATAAGAACTCATGTTGCATGAAACTTGGTTTAGAGTAATAGAATATGCGTTGTTAGATGTTTCATAAGTTTGTGAAACTTGTACAAAGATCGTTGAGGCACTTATAAGAACTCATGTTGCATGAAACTTCGATTAGAGTCCTACAATATGCGTTGTTAGATGTTTCATGAGTTCCTGAATTTTGAAAAAATATCATTGAGGCACTAATAAGAACTCATGTTGCATGAAACTTGGTATAAAGTAATAGAACATGCGTTGTTAGATATTTCATAAGTACATGAAACTTGAACAAAGAGCATTGGGGTACTTATAAGAACTCATGTTGCATGAAACTTGGTTTAGAGTCCTAGAATATGCGTTGTTAGATGTTTCTTAAGCTTGTGAAACTTGTACAAAGATCATTGAGACACTTATAAGAACTTATGTTACTGGAAACTTTGTTTAGAGTCCTAGAATCACGTTGTTAGATGTTTCGTAAGTTTGTGAAACTTGTACAAAGATCATTGAGGCACTTATAAGAACTCATGTTGCATGAACCTTGGTTTATAGTCCTAGAATATGCGTTGTTAGATGTTTTATAAGTTCGCGAAACTTGTACAAATATTATTGAGGCACTAATAAGAACTAATGTTGCATGAAAATTGGTTTAGAATCCTATAATATGCGTTTTTCGATATTTTATAAGTTCGTGAAACTTGTACAAAGATCATTGAGGCACTAATAAGCTCTCATGTTGTATGAAATTCTATTAAGATTCCAAGAATATGCGTTGTTAGTTGTTACGTAAGTTCGTAAAACTTGTACAACGATCATTGAGGCACTTATAAGAACTCATGTTGCATGAAACTTGGTTTAGAGTCCTAGAATCACGTTGTTATATTTTTCTAAAGTTTGTTAAACTTGTACAAAGATCATTGAGGCTCAAATAAGCACTCATGTTGCATGAAAATTGGTTTAGAGTCCTATAATATGCGTTGTTAGATGTTTCATAAGTGCGTGAAACTTGTACCAAGATCATTAAGGCACTAATAAGAACTCATGTTGCATGAAACTTGGTTTAGAGTCCTAGAATATGTGTTGTTAGTAGTTTCATAAGTTTGTGAAACTTGTATAGATATCATTGAGGCACTAATAAGAACTCATGTTGGATGAAACTTGGTTTAGAGACCTAGAATATGCGTTGTTAGATGTTTCAGAAGTTGGTAGAACTTGTACAAAGTTCATTGAGGCACTAATAAGAACTCATGTTGTATGAAACTTTGTTTCGAGACCTTGAATATTCGTTGTTAGATGTTTAATAAGTTCGTGAAACTTCTACAAAGATGATTGAGACACTAATAAGCACTCATGTTGATTGAAACTTGGTTTAGAGTTCCACAATATGTGTTGTTAGATGTTTCATAAGTTCGTGAAACTTGTACAAAGATCATTGAGGCACTAATAAGAACTCATGTTGCATGAAACTTGGTTTAGAGTCATATAATATGCGTTGTTAGATGTTTCATAACTTCGCAAAACTTGTACAAAGATCATTGAGACCTAAAACTTTTAGTTAGATGTTTCATCAATTCGTGAAACTTGTACAAATAACATTGATGCACTTATAAAAACTCATGTTGCATGAAACTTGGATTAGAGTCCAACAATATGGGTTGTTAGATGTTTCAGAAGTTCGTGAAACTTGTACAAAGATCATTGAGGCACTTATAAGAACTCATGTTGCATGAAACTTGGTTTAGAGTCCTAGAATCACGTTGTTAGATTTTTCTTAAGTTTGTTAAACTTGTACAAAGATCATTGAGGCTCAAATAAGCAACCATGTTGCATGAATCTTTGTTTAGAGACCTAGAATATGCGTTTTTAGATGTTTCATAAGTTCGTGAAACTTGTACAAAGATGATTGAGGCACTAATAAGCACTCATGTTTCATAAAACTTGGTTTAGAGTCCTACAATATGCGTTGTTAGATGTTTCAAAAGTTTGTGAAACTTGTACAAATATCTTTGAGGCACTAATAAGAACTCATGTTACATGAAACTTAGTTTAGAGTCCTAGAATATGCGTTGTTAGATGTTTCATAAGTTCGTGAAACTTGTACACAATTGAGGCACTAATAAGCACTCATGTTGCATGAAACTTGGTTTATAGTCCTACAATATGCGTTGTTATATGTTTCATAAGCTGGTGAAACTTGTACAAAGATCATTGAGGCATTAATAAGAACTCATGTTGCATGAAACATGGTTTAGAGTCCTAGAAAATGCGTTGTTAGATGTTTCATAACTTTGTAAAACTTGTACAAAGATCATTGAGGCCCTAATAAGAACTCATGTTGCATGGAACTTGATTTAGAGTACTAGAATATGCGTTGTTAGATATTTCATAAGTTCGTGAAACTTGTACAAAGATCATTGAGGCACTAATAAGAACTCATGTTGCATGAAATTTGGATTAAAGTCGTATAATATGCGTTGTTAGTAGTTTCATAAGTTTGTGAAACTCTTATAGATATCATTGAGACACTAATAAGAACTCATGTTGGATGAAATTTGGTTTAGAGACCTAGAATATGCGTTGTTAGATGTTTCAGAAGTCGGTGAAACTTGTACAAAGATCATTGAGGCACTAATAAGAACTCATGTTGTATGAAACTTTGTTTCGAGACCTTGAATATTCGTTGTTAGATGTTTCATAAGTTCGTGAAACTTGTAAAAAGATGATTGAGGCACTAATAAGGACTCATGTTGATTGAAACTTGGTTTATAATTCCACAATATGCGTTGTTAGATGTTTCATAAGTTTGTGAAACTTGTACAAAGATCATTCATGCACTAATAAGAACTCATGTTGCATGAAACTTAGTTTAGAATCCTAGAATATGCGTTGTTAGATGTTTCATCAATTAGTGAAACTTGTACAAATATCATTGAGGCACTTATAAGAACTCATGTTGCATGAAACTTGGATTAGAGTCCAACAATATGCGTTGTTAGATATTTCAGAAGTTCGTGAAACTTGTACAAAGATCATTGAGGCACTTATAAGAACTCATGTTGCATGAACCTTGGTTTATAGTCCTAGAATATGCGTTGTTAGATGTTTTATAAGTTCGCGAAACTTGTAAAAATATCATTGAGGCACTAATAAGAATTCATGTTGCATGAAAATTGGTTTAGAATCCTATAATATGCGTTTTTCGATGTTTCATAAGTTCCTGAAACTTGTACAAAGATCATTGAGGCACAAATAAGCACTCATGTTAAATGAACATTGGATTAAATTCCTACAATAGGTGTTGTTAGATGTTTCATAAGTTCTTGAAACTTGTACAAAGATATTTAAGGCATTAATAAGCTCTCATGTTATGAAATTTGGTTAAAAGTCCTAGAATATGTGTTGTTAGATGTTTCGTAAGTTTGTAAAACTTGTACAACGATTATTGAGGCACTTATACGAACTCATGTTGCATGAAACATGGTTTAGAGTCTTATAATAACGTTATTAGATTTTTCAAAAGTTTGTTAAACTTGTAAAAAGATCATTGAGTCACAAATAAACACTCATGTTGCGTGAAAATTGGTTTATAGTCCTAAAATATGCGTTGAAAGATGTTTCAGAAGTTCGTGAAACTTGTACAATGATCATTGAGGCTCTAATAAGAACTCATGTTGCATTAAACTTTGTATAGAGACCTAGAATATGCTTTGTTAGATGTTTCATAAATTCGTGAAACTTGTACAAAGATGATTGAGGCATTAATAAGCACTCATGTTTCATGAAACTTGGTTTAGAGTTCTACAATATGTGTTGTTAGATGTTTCATAAGTTTGTGAAACTTGTACAATAATATTTGAGGCACTAATAAGAACTCATGTTACATGAAACTTGGTTTAGAGTCCTAGAATATGCGTTGTTAGATGTTTCATAAGTTCGTGAAACTTGTACAATTGAGGCACTAATAAGCACTCATGTTGCATGAAACTTGGTTTATAATCCTACAATATGCGTTGTTATATGTTTCATAAGCTGGTGAAACTTGTACAAAGATCATAGAGGAATTAATAAGAACTCATTTTGCATGAAACAATGTTTAGAGTCCTAGAAAATGCGTTGTTAGATGTTTCATAACTTCGTAAAACTTGTACAAAGATCATTGAGGCCCTAATAAGAACTCATGTTGCATGAAACTTGATTTAGAGTCCTAGAATATGCGTTGTAGATGTTTCATAAGTTCTTGAAACTTGTACAAATATCATTGAGGCACTAATAAGAACGCATGTTGCATGAAATTTGGTTAAGAGTCGTATAATATGCGTTGTTAGATGTTTTCGTAAGTTCGTGAAACTTGTACACGATTATTGAGGCACTTATATGAACTCATGTTGCATGAAAATTTATTTACAGTCCTAGAATCACGTTGTTAGATCTTTCGTAAGTTTGTGAAACTTGTACGGAGATCATTGAGTCAATAATAAGAACTCATGTTGCATGAAACTTTGTTTAGAGTCCTACAATATGCGTTGTTTGACGTTTCATAAGGTCGTGAAACTTGTACACAAATCATTGAGGAACTAATAAGAACTCATGTTGCATGAAACATGGTTTAGAGTAATAGAATATGCGTTGTTAGATGTTTCATAAGTTTGTGAAACTTGTACAAAGATCATTGAAGCACAAATAAGCACTCATGTTAAATGAACATTGGATTAAATTCCTACAATAGGCGTTGTTAGATGTTTCATAAGTTCGTGAAACTTGTACAAAGATATTTAAGGCATTAATAAGCTCTCATGTTATGAAATTTGGTTAAAAGTCCTAGAATATGTGTTGTTAGATGTTTCGTAAGTTTGTAAAACTTGTACAACGATCATTGAGGCACTTATACGAACTCATATTGCATGAAACATGGTTTAGAGTCTTATAATAACGTTGTTAGATTTTTCAAAAGTTTGTTAAACTTGTAAAAAGATCATTGAGGCACAAATAAACACTCATGTTAAGTGAAAGTTGGTTTATAGTCCTAAAATATGCGTTGAAAGATGTTTCAGAAGTTCGTGAAACTTGTACAATGATCATTGAGGCTCTAATAAGAACTCATGTTGCATTAAACTTTGTATAGAGACCTAGAATATGCTTTGTTAGATGTTTCATAAATTCGTGAAACTTGTACAAAGATGATTGAGGCATTAATAAGCACTCATGTTTCATGAAACTTGGTTTAGGGTCCTACAATTTGTGTTGTTAGATGTTTCATTAGTTCGTGAAATTTGTACAAAGATCATTGACGCACTAATAAGAACTCATGTTACATGAAACTTTGTTTAGAGTCCTAGAATATGCGTTGTTAGATGTTTCATAAATTCGTGAAACTTGTACAAAGAATATTGAGGCACTAAAAAGAACTGATGTTGCATGAAACTTGGTTTACAATCCTACAATATGTGTTGTTATATGTTTAATAAGTTCGTAAAACTTGTACAAAGATCATTGAGGCACTAATAAGCTATCATGTTGCATGAGCTTTGATTAAGATTCCTAGAATATTCGTTGTTAGTTGTTTCGCAAGTTCGTAAAACTTGTATAACGATCATTGAGGCACTTATAAGAACTCATGTTGCATGAAACTTGGTATAAAGTCCTAGAATATGTGTTCTTAGATGTTTCATAAGTTTGTGAAAGTTGTACAATGATCATTGAGGCACTAATAAGAACTCATGTTGCATGAAACTTTGTTTAGAGTTCTAGAATCACGTTGTTAGATTTTTCTTAAGTTTGTTAAACTTGTACAAAGATTATTGAGGCTCAAATAAGCACTTATGTTGCATGAAAATTGGTTTAGAGTCCTATAATATGCGTTGTTAGATGTTTCATAAGTTCGTGAAACTTGTAAAAAGATCATTATGGCAATAATAAGAACTCATGTTGCATGAAACTTGGTTTAGAGTCCTAGAATATGTGTTGTTAGTAGTTTCATAAGTTTGTGAAACTTGTATAGATATCATTGAGGCACTAATAAGAACGGATGTTGGATGGAACTTGGTTTAGAGACCTAGAATATGCGTTGTTAGATGTTTCAGAAGTTGGTGAAACTTGTACAAAGATCATTGAGACACTAATAAGAACTCATGTTGTATGAAACTTTGTTTCGAGACCTTGAATATGTGTTGTTAGATGTTTCATAAGTTCGTGAAACTTGTACAAATATCATTGAGGCACTAACAAGAACTCATGTTGCATGAAATTTGTTTTAGAGTCCTAGAATATGCATTGTTAGATGTTTCATAAATTCGTGAAACTTGTACAAAGATAATTGAGGCACTTATGAGAAATATTGTTGCATGAAAGTTGGTATAGAGTCCTAAAATATGATGTTTCTTAAGTTCGTGAAACTTTAACCTAGAATATGCGTTGTTTGATGTTTCATAAGTTCGTGAAACTTGTACAAAGATCTTTGAGGTACTAATAAGCACTCTTGTTGGATGAAACTTGGTTTAGAGTCCTAAAATATGTGTTGTTAGATGTTTCTTAAGTTCATGAAACTTGTACAACGATCATTGAGGGGGAACTCGGGAAAACGACCTATTTCCTCCCCAAAACTATCGTATACCGATAGTTCCTCCCAATGTTTCACACTCTTTCTATTTCCCCCTAAGAATACTTTACTATATCTATTTCTCCCAATATCAAACTTCTCAATCTATTTCCACATCGGCGTTGATTTTAGTGGTTCGATATATTAACCAAGTAACAAACCGAATTGAATGTAAAACCAAACCGATTTAAAACCCAAGTCAACATAAACCATGACCCAATAACCCGATAAAAACCCCCAAAATCGATTCTTAAAACCCTAATCTTCTCCTTCTTCTTCATAATCTTCTTCTTCTTCTTCATAATCTTCTTCTTCAGAATCTTCTTCTTCCTAATTTTCTTCTTCTCCTTCTTCCTAATCTTCTTCTTTTTCAGAATCTTCTTCTTCCTAATCAGCTTCTTCTTCTTCCTAATCTTCTTCTTCTTCAGAATCTTCTTCTTCCTAATCTTCTTCTTCTTCCTAATCTTCTTCTTCTTCTTAATCTTCATCATCTTCGTAATCTTTATCTACAATGTCGAGCAAAATTTATGCTGATTCAACAGGGGCATCTAATTCTCGACGTATAAATCGATTCAAAGGGATTCCTAGAAAATGTTCTTGTGGGTCTCATATCGTAATGAAGACATTGAAAACTTATTTAAACCCGTATCGTCGTTACTTCCGTTGTGAGTATGTTGCAGCTCACAAACTTGAGAACGATAACCACATTTTCAAATGGGTAGATGAAGGTTTGTACGTAGAGGTTGATACTTTGGCAAGTTCTATTGAGAAGCTTGAATTAAAGGTTTCAGAAATAACCACAAAGAGATACCAAGAGCTTGAGAAAGAGATTTTGAAGAAATCGATGATTGGTTTTGTTTTTGGTGGTATAATTATGTTTGATTTTATAAAAGTGTTTGCTTAATATTGTTTGTATTAACCGAATCTTGTGTTCTTGAGTCGATTGTTGTTTGTGTTTTGTTTGTTTGAATCGACTCTTGTTAGTTAATGGTTTTATGTAGTGTTTAATAATTAATGTGACACAAATACCACAAATGACACAAAAGTACCACAAATGAACACAATAAATAATCAAAAATAACACAAAATAGTCTATAAATAACAAAAATACCACAAATGAACAAAAGTACCACAAAGACTCTTCAATTGTTTCAAAATAAAACACATCAATAAGCGTAGATAGATAGATCAAACACACCAAAAGACCAAAACACACCAAAAGACCAAAACACACCAAAAGAAAAAAAGATCAAAAACACACCAAAATAAAAAGATCACTGATGTTCTTGTCTGCTAGAAGGTTCCTGAGGTTGACTCCCTTGAGAAGGCTCTTGAGTTTGGTGATCTTGAGAAGCCTATAAAGGAAGAGATGTATATGAATGAACATAATTATTAGCTAAAATGGTTTATATATGTGAAAGTTACACAAACCTGAGGCCGAGTATTCTTCTTATGAAATCTAGAATTGTGATTAGCTACACCACAAACACGACAATGCATGATGCGTTTCAGAACCTTAGGTTGCTTCTTAGTTGGAGATTCATTTACTCCTTTCTTTCTTTTCTCTTTTGGAGGGTTGTTTTTCTGTTTCCCATCCTCATCTTCACGTGGTGGAGGTTCATGTATAGGCTGATTTTGTGGAGGCCAGAATCTTGCACCGCTAACAAGAATTAAACCCTCCTCATAGTTCCTCTTCCACATGGGTGTGCGAAACCAATGGCACACATAGTCTTCAACGTGTAACTTCAGCTTCAACATAAGTCCATATGAATGTTGACAAGCAATCCCTGAAACTCCCACCTTCCACAACAATAAGTCATATCACTTATGCTAACACGGTGAGCACACCCATATAAGCTGACCATAAACTTATTATTTGTGCTTCTGTGAACGGTAACATTTGATGCTTTTTCATAGAGTTCTTTAAGATGTGTATCCACATAAGGTGTCACTAAAGCAGAACACTCAAGAGAGATAGAGCTTCTAGTAGGAACACGCACCATTGCTAATCGTGAAACAATTTCTAACATGGGAATTAGTGGCTTTTCTCTTGCATTAACTATAGTTGCATTGAAAGATTTTGTGCTATTGTTCTCCACATCCTCACAGTAGCTCCCACGCTTGTAAAAGCATCTACACCAAGTCTCAGGCCTTGCCTTCATGACATCATCATAAACAGCAGTGTCATAGCAGCGTATTCTATCCAAATTTGATCTATAATCCGCCTCATTGTAGCTCCAAGCAAGAGACCATAAATATTTCTTCATCTCAGTCTTCTTTCCATGTTTCTTTTTCAAATTACCATAGATGTTAGATGTTTCATAAGTTCGTGAAACTTGTACAAAGCTCATTGAGACACTTATAAGCACTCATGTAGCATGATACTTGGTTTAGAGTCCTAGAAACCGCGTCGTTAGATGTTTCATTACTAAAAAAAAGTCATATAGCCACGACCGTATCGGTGGCTATAGCAAAAATCCGTGGCTATTTAGTCACGATTTGCCACGAAATTTTTTAGTCACGAACGTATAGCCACGGATTTAATGCTATAGCCACCGATACGACCGTGGCTATATGAATTTTTTTTAGTAGTGATTAGTTCGTGAAACTTGTACAAAGCTCATTAAGACACTACTAAGCGCTCATGTAGCCTGAAACTTGGTTTAGAGTCCTAGAAACCGCGTCGTTAGATGTTTCATAAGTTCGTCAAACTTGTACAAAGCTCATTGAGACAGTTATAATCACTCATGTTGCATGAAACTTGGTTTAGAGTCCTAGAAACCAAGTTGTTATATGTTTCGTAAGTTCAAGAAACTAGTACAAAGCTCATTGAGACACTTATAAGCACTCATGTTGCATGAAACTTGGTTTAGAGTCCTAGAAACGCGTTGTTAGTGTATCATAACTTCGTCAAACTTGTACAAAGCTCGTTGAGACACTTATAAGCACTCATGTTGCATGAAACTTGGTTTAGAGTCCTAGCAACCACGTTGTTAGATGCTTCATAAGTTCGTCAAACTTGTACAAAGCTCGTTGAGACAATTATAAGCACTCATGTTGCATGAAACATGGTGTAGAGTCCTAGAAACGCGTTGTTAGATGTTTCATAAGTTTGTCAAAATTGTACAAAGCTCATTGAGACACTTATGAGCACTCATGTTGCATGAAACTTGGATTAGAGTCCTAGCAACCACGTTGTTAGATGTTTCATAAGTTTGTCAAATTTGTACAAAACTCATTGAGACACTTATAATCACTCTTGTTTCATGAAACTTGGTTTAAAATCTTAGAAACGCGTTGTTAGATGGTGCATAAGTTCGTGAAACTTGTACAAAGCTCTTTGAGTAACTTATGAGCCCTCATGTAGCATGAAACTTGGTTTAGAGTCCTAGAAACACGTTGTTAGATGTTTCATATGTTCGTCAAACTTGTACAAAGCTCATTGAGACACTTATAATCACTCATGTTGCATGAAACTTGGTTTAGAGTCCTAGAAACGCGTTGTTAGATGTTTCATAAGTTAGTGAAACTTGTACAAAGCTCATTGAGACACTTATAAGCACACATGTAGCATGAAACTTGGTTTAGAGTCCTAGAAACGCATTGTTAGATGTTTCATAAGCTCTAGAAAGTTGTACAAAGCTCATTGAGTAACTTATAAGCACTCATGTTGCATGAAACTTGGTTTAGAGTCCTAGAAACGCGTTCTTAGATGTTTCAAAAGTTCGTCAAACTTGTACAAAGCTAATTGAGACACTTATAAGCACTCATGTTGCATGAAACTTGGTTTAGAGTCCTAGAAACATGTTGTTAGATGCCTCATAATTTCGTGAAATCAGTACAAAGCTCATTAAAACACTTATAAGCACTCATGTTGCATGAAACTTGGTTTAGAGTCCTAGAAACGCGTTGTTAGTGTATCATAAGTTCGTCAAACTTGTACAAAGCTCATTGAGACACTTATGAGCACTCATGTTGCATGAAACTTGGATTAGCGTCCTAGCAACCACGTTGTTAGATGTTTCATAAATTTGTCAAATTTGTACAAAACTCATTGAGAAACTTATAATAACTCATGTTTCATGAAACTTGGTTTAAATTCTTAGAAACGCGTTGTTAGATGGTGCATAAGTTCGTGAAACTTGTACAAAGCTCTTTGAGTAACTTATGAGCCCTCATGTAGCATGAAACTTGGTTTAGAGTCCTAGAAACACGTTGTTAGATGTTTCATATGTTCGTCAAACTTGTACAAAGATCATTGAGACACTTATAATCACTCATGTTCCATGAAACTTGGTTTAGAGTCCTAGAAACGCGTTGTTAGATGTTTCATAAGTTAGTGAAACTTGTACAAAGCTCATTGAGACTATTATAAGCAGACATGTAGCATGAAACTTGGTTTAGAGTCCTAGAAACGCGTTTCATAAGTTCGTGAAACTTGTACAAAGCTCATTGAGTAACTTATAAGCACTCATGTTGCATGAAACTTGGTTTAGAGTCCTAGAAACGCGTTCTTAGATGTTTCATAAGTTCGTCAAACTTGTACAAAGCTAATTGAGACACTTATAAGCTCTCATGTTGCATGAAACTTGGTTTAGAGTCCTAGAAACATGTTGTTAGATGCCTCATAATTCCGTGAAATCAATACAAAGCTCATTGAGACACTTATAAGCACTCATGTTGCATGAAACTTGGTTTAGAGTCCTAGAAACGCGTTGTTAGTGTATCATAAGTTCGTCAAACTTGTACAAAGCTCGTTGAGACAATTATAAGCACTCATGTTGCATGAAACTTGGTGTAGAGTCCTAGAAACGCGTTGTTAGATGTTTCATAAGTTGGTCAAAATTGTACAAAGCTCATTGAGACAATTTAAGCACTCATGTTGCATGAAACTTGGTTTAGAGTCCTAGCAACCACGTTGTTAGATGTTTCATAAGTTTGTCAAATTTCTAAAAAAATCATTGAGACACTTATAATCACTCATGTTTCATGAAACTTTGTTTAAAATCTTAGAAACGCGTTGTTAGATGGTTCATAAGTTCGTGAAACTTGTACAAAGCTCTTTGAGTAACTTATGAGCACTCATTTAGCATGAAACTTGGTTTAGAGTCCTAGAAACGCGTTGTTAGATGTTTCATAAGTTCGTCAAACTTGTACAAAGCTCATTGAGACACTTATAAGCACTCATGTTGCATGAAACTTGGTTTAGAGTCCTAGAAACGCGTTGTTAGATGTTTCATAAGTTCGTGAAACTTGTAAAAAGCTCATTGAGACACTTATAAGCACACATGTAGCACGAAACTTGGTTTAGAGTCCTAGAAACGCGTTGTTAGATGTTTCATAAGTTCGTGAAACTTGTACAAAGCTCATTGAGTAACTTATAAGCACTCATGTTGCATGAAACTTGGTTTAGAGTCCTAGAAACGCGTTCTTAGATGTTTCATAAGTTCGTCAAACTTGTACAAAGCTAATTGAGACACATATAAGCACTCATGTTGCATGAAACTTGGTTTAGAGTCCTAGAAACATGTTGTTAGATGCCTCATAATTTCGTGAAATCAGTACAAAGCTCATTGGGACACTTATAAGCACTCATGTTGCATGAAACTTGGTTTAGAGTCCTAGCAACCACATTGTTAGATGTTTCATAAGTTTGTCAAATTTATACAAAACTCATTGAGACACTTATAATCACTCATGTTTCATGAAACTTGGTTTAAAATCTTAGAAACGCGTTGTTAGATGGTTCATAAGTTCGTGAAACTTGTACAAATCTCTTTGAGTAACTTATGAGCACTCATTTAGCATGAAACTTGGTTTAGAGTCCTAGAAACGCGTTGTTAGATGTTTCATAAGTTCGTCAAACTTGTACAAAGCTCATTGAGACACTTATAAGCACTCATGTTGCATGAAACTTGGTTTAGAGTCCTAGAAACGCGTTGTTAGATGTTTCATAAGTTCGTGAAACTTGTAAAAAGCTCATTGAGACACTTATAAGCACACATGTAGCACGAAACTTGGTTTAGAGTCCTAGAAACGCGTTGTTAGATGTTTCATAAGTTCGTGAAACTTGTACAAAGCTCATTGAGTAACTTATATGCACTCATGTTGCATGAAACTTGGTTTAGAGTCCTAGAAACGCGTTCTTAGATGTTTCATAATTTCGTCAAACTTGTACAAAGCTAATTGAGACACTTATAAGCACTCATGTTGCATGAAACTTGGTTTAGAGTCATAAAAACATGTTGTTAGATGCCTCATAATTTCGTGAAATCAGTACAAAGCTAATTGAGACACTTATAAGCACTCATGTTGCATGAAACTTGGTTTATAGTCCTAGAAACGCGTTGTTAGTGTATCATAAGTTCGTCAAACTTGTACAAAGCTCGTTGAGACAATTATAAGCACTCATTTTGCATGAAAACTTGTGTAGAGTCCTAGAAACGCGTTGTTAGATGTTTCATAAGTTTGTCAAAATTGTACAAATCTCATTGGGACACTTATAAGCACTCATGTTGCATGAAACTTGGTTTAGAGTACTAGCAACCACGTTGTTAGATGTTTCATAAGTTTGTCAAATTTGTACAAAACTCATTGAGACACTTATAATCACTCATGTTTCATGAAACTTGGTTTAAAATCTTAGAAACGCGTTGTTAGATGGTTCATAAGTTCGTGAAACTTTTACAAAGCTCTTTGAGTAACTTATGAGCACTCATTTAGCATGAAACTTGGTTTAGAGTCCTAGAAAGGCGTTGTTAGATGTTTCATAAGTTCGTCAAACTTGTACAAAGCTCATTGAGACACTTATAAGCACTCATGTTGCATGAAACTTGGTTTAGAGTCCTAGAAACGCGTTGTTAGATGTTTCATAAGTTCGTGAAACTTGTACAAAGCTCATTGAGACACTTATAAGCACACATTTAGAACGAAACTTGGTTTAGAGTCCTAGAAACGCGATGTTAGATGTTTCATAAGTTCGTGAAACTTGTACAAAGCTCATTGAGTAACTTGTAAGCACTCATGTTGCATGAAACTTGGTTTAGAGTCCTAGAAACGCGTTCTTAGATGTTTCATAAGTTCGTCAAACTTGTACAAAGCTAATTGAGACACTTATAAGCACTCATGTTGCATGAAACTTGGTTTAGAGTCCGAGAAACATGTTGCTAGATCTCTTATAATTTCGTGAAATCAGTACAAAGATCATTGAGACACTTATAAGCACTCATGTTGCATGAAACTTGGTTTAGAGTCCTAGAAACGCGTTGTTAGTGTATCATAAGTTCGTCAAACTTTTACAAAGCTCGTTGAAACAATTATAAGCACTCATGTTGCGTGAAACATGGTGTAGAGTCCTAGAAACGCGTTGTTAGATGTTTCATAAGTTTATCAAAATTGTACAAAGCTCATTGAGACACTTATAAGCACTCATGTTGCATGAAACTTGGTTTAGAGTCCTAGCAACCACGTTGTTAGATGTTTCATAAGTTTGTCAAATTTGTACAAAACTCATTGAGACACTTATAATCACTCATGTTTCATGGAACTTGGTTTAAAATCTTAAAAACGCGTTGTTAGATGGTTCATAAGTTCGTGAAACTTGTTCAAAGCTCTTTGAGTAACTTATGAGCACTCATGTAGCATGAAACTTGGTTTAGAGTCCTAGAAACGCGTTGTTAGATGTTTCATAAGGTCGTCAAACGTGTACAAAGCTCATTGAGACACTTATAAGCACTTATGTTGCATGAAACTTTGTTTAGAGTCCTATAAACGCGTTGTTAGATGTTTCATAAGTTCGTTAAACTTGTACAAAGCTCATTGAGACACTTATAAGCACACATGTAGCATAAACTTGGTTTAGAGTCCTAGAAACGTGTTGTTAGATGTTTCATAAGTTCGTGAAACTTGTACAAAGCTCATTGAGACACTTATAAGCACTCATGTAGCATGAAACTTGGTTTAGAGTCCTAGAAACTGGGTCTTTAGATGTTTCATAAGTTCGTAAAACTTGTACAAAGCTCATTGAGACACTAATAAGCGCTCATGTAGCCTGAAACTTGGTTTAGAGTCATACAAACCGCAACGTTAGATGTTTCATAAGTTCGTCAAACTTGTAAAAAGCTCATTGAGACACTTATAAGCACTCATGTTGCATGAAACTTGGTTTAGAGTCCTAGAAACGCGTTGTTAGATATTTCATAAGTTTTTGAAACTTTTACGAAGCTCGTTGAGACACTTATAAGCACTCATGTTGCATGAAACATGGTTTAGAGTCATAGAAACGCGGTGTTAGATGTTTCATAAGTTCGTCAAATTTGTACAAAGCTAATTGAGACACTTGTAAGCACTCATGTTGCATGAAACTTGGTTTCGAGTCCTAGAAACGCGTTGTTAGATGTTTCATAAGTTCGTCAAACTTATAGAAAGCTCATTGAGACACTTATAATCACTCATATTGCATGAAACTTGGTTTAGAGTCCTAGAAACCACATTGTTAGATGTTTCGTAAGTTCAAGAAACTAGTACAAAGCTCATTGGGGACACTTATAAGCACTCAAGTTGCATAAAACTTGGTTTAGAGTCCTAGAAACGTGTTGTTAGTGTATCATAAGTTCGTCAAACTTGTACAAAGCTCGTTGAGACACTTATATTGCATGAAACATGGTTTAGAGTCCAAGAAACGCGTTGTTAGATGTTTCATAAGTTCGTCAAACTTGCACAATGTTAATTCAGACACTGATAACCACTCATGTTGCATGAAACTTGGTGTAGAGTCCTACAGTAGTAAAAAAATGCCCATACCCACGAAAAAGCCACGAAAATTTTCGTGGGTATGGGGTAAAAGCCACGAAATGCCACGAAAAGCCACGATGAACAGTAACAGACTACCCACGAAAAATTTCGTGGGTATCGTGCTACCCACGAAATAGCCACGAAAATTTTCGTGGGTAGCGCAAAACCCACGAATTACCCACGAAAATTTTCGTGGGTATCGTGAAAAACACTTTAACCACTAATTTCTTCGTGTGTACCTAAAAACCCAATATTATTATGTATTTGTTCACTATTTTCATGAGTTTGTTCACTATTTTCATGAGTTTGTTCATTATTTTTTAGGTTTGTTACATTTATAAACATATTATAACGCGTTATTTGTTAAACGTTATTATTCATTACTCATATAATAAAATATCACATTACATAACAACTTTATTTTAAACGCGTACAAAAGATGGAAGGAAAATAGTAAATATTAAAGCGACATAAAGAGTTCGGTGTTGAACGCGATCCTTATTTGTAAACATTGACGAATCGAATGTTTATTCATCGTCTGATTCAGGAACTATTTCGTACTCGTAACCAGTTGTTCCTTCATCTGCTTCATCCGGTGTAGATGTTACAGTTGGTTCGTACCCAGCGATCATCGAACTAGCCCCAATTATCTGTTTCAAAAAATATTTTAGTTTGTCCTTATAAATATATATATACTAACAACCTTAAGGAGAACCTACCTTGACAACGTTTCGCTCAATGATGTTGAGGTACTTAGAATTCATGTTAAAACGGGTTACAGACACATTCTTTAGAATGACAACTGCACCTACACCAGTGTTGACTCTGTATTCGTCATTGTTGAAGATGTTATGGTGTATGGTTCCCTCGATTATTCCAGACGGATCTTTTAAGGTTACTAGAAGGTCTCCTTGGCCGTTGGGGGACGAATTGGAAAACATAGCGACAACCTGAAAAAATGATTACTTATAAGAAACATCGTATATATATCTTAAATGAAATAATATTGGTAGACAAAGGAAACCTTTTTCACTTTGACAAGCTGCGAACGAGGGCATTGTATTTCTGCAATTTGGGTCCAAAATGGTGTGGTCCTATTGTTATGAGTACCTATATATATTATGAATAATATAGTTAGTCATCTACAATTATTAGTATAATGATAAAAAATTCATTTTCGTGTATACCTTCGCGCAACATGTAATCGATAGTAGAACTCCACCGAGGACTACTAAAATCATGGTCTCCCTTTTGTGGCTCATTGATGACCTCACGAACGAAACTTGTGTTGGGCGTGCTTGAGAACTTTCACCTCGCAACACCTTCCCATCGTGAACCGTCTTGCGAAACAGTCCGCGCTGTATGGGCTGGGCAGGTCCCGATATAAGCCCCGTTTGGATTTCAGCTCGTTGTGATGGTAGAACTGAAATTATTGGTTCAACATCAATAACATATAAGTTATCATATGGAGGGCTAGAAGGAACACGATTTGCCATGACGAAATATGTTTTTGTGTTATGTTTTTCTGTTAAATTACCTCGATTTATATAGACAGAACCGATGTGTTTTTAGGGTTCACGTGTCGACTAATATGTGGATATAACAAAAAAAAACAACTTATTCGAAATTATATAAAATTAGTGGGCTATGTCGGCCACCATATGGTGATTTGAGATGTCGACAATAAAATGTCAAACGCAATGTTGGCCAGCAGACAGTGATTTGACATGTCGACATTAAATGCCAAACGCAATGTCGGCCACGAGACGGTGATTTAATGCATTGCGTCAAATTATTCAACTCATGTAAACAATCACGGGTGTTTTAAACAGAGGTAGCCGTTTCAACTCATTAGAAAAAAACAAATAATATCCCACATAATATTATACAACAGTCCACAACATATTTTAACAAAGACGCAAATTATATTACATAATATATTACAAATTTCAGGATCACATTGATACACAATTTTTATTCATCATCGGAAGAGGAATCAACTTCTGAACATTCGTTTTCAGTTAGCTCATTATCGGATGTGTACATGTCGTTTGTATGTTGATCAGGTAAATCATTATAATTGTCTCTGTCTTCAACATTGAGTGTTTCGACCCTTAGGAACCCTGAAGGTGCAACAGTAGTATTCCTAGAATCCTCTTAAAAGGCTTGTTGTAAAATATGAGTAGCATTTCTTACACCTTTGGGTACCACTTTCGTACATGCTAACCATTCCGTCCCATGCCTCCTACTAACCTTTGGATATGATACGTAACAAGCTTGGTCACACTGTTCAGGAGTAATAAACGGATCATATTGTCGATACTGTTTGTCTGCAGCAACATCCACTAGTCCCGAACGACTAATCCGCATTCCACTTCCACTAGTGATGTCATACCAAAAACATTTGAAGATAACCACCTTCAACCCGCCACCGCCACCGTACTCAAGCAATCTGATGTCGTCCTCTATATCATAATATTCCGTATCAGTCGTTTCCCTAACGCAAACACCGAAATTTTGAGTCTTTTTGTTTGCATTGATACTAAATGTGCGGAATAAGAACCCTCTTGTTGCATACGATGGCCATGATGTGTAAGCACGAGCTGGACCTTGTACTAAATCAACGAGCCACTGAGGCATAATTTCTGTCATCCTTTGATTATTAACCTGTAATAAAATAAATGCATTAATTTAACATTATAAATAAAAAGAAGTCATTAAAAAATCACTTACATAATGTTTGCACCAGCTTGCGAAGTTATTGTCTTTCAATAATTATATGTTAGAAGCAGACAATGTCGGATATGTAGCTCGCATGAAATCTTCGAACATCCTATGTATACAAATTATATAATTTAAAAATAATTATAATTAATTAGTGAATATAATATGTTTGGCGTCGGATAATCATACCTTTCATATTGTGCTAACTCGAGACAATTATTCATTAGAAACGTTTGCAAAACATTATACTCTTCGTCTTTTATCCATCCCTTTGAAGATTTACCAATAAACCTTCCTTTTTGTTTGAACAATGTTGGGACATCGTCAAAGGCGTAGAGGTAAATGTTTTCACCATGTCATCCTTAATTACCTCGAGGGATTGGTTTTCCAAGCCAATGGGTAGCTAGCGCAGATATTTCTTCTTGAACACAATGCTCGACGATAGACCCTCCGATTTGTGCCTTGTTCCTAACTTTTTTTTAAGTGGTACATGTACCGCTCAAATGGATACATCCACCTATATTGTACCGGTCCACCTAAGATTGCCTCGTCCGGAAGGTGTACCGGTAGATGCTCCATGACATCAAAAAACGAAGGTGGAAATATCTTCTCCAAGTTGCATAATTTGACAGCTATATTTTCCTTCATTGTTTGAACATCTTGTTCTTTTAATGATGGGGCAGCAATGTCTCGGAAAAACAAAGCGATTTCTGTGTAATAAAAATAACAACACAAATTATATGGCAAAATTATTTGTTTATATATTTGTATGATAAAAAATTAAAATACATTCCTGAAATCGCTACGTGTACCGACTTGGGCAATAGTTCCATCAAAGCGAAAGGTAGAAGTCTTTCCATTATGACATGACTGTCATGGCCTTTGAGTCCAGAAAGAGTACCATTAATTTCGTTCACACATCTACCAAAGTTGGAAGCATACCCGTCTGGAAAACGAATTTCTTTCTTCAATTAAGATAGAAATTTCTTTTTCGCTTCCTTTGACATGCGAAATATTGGAACCGGAACAATTCTAGTTGAAGTAAGCTCCAACGCTCTACGGTTGCATATTATCGCCATATCTAGCCTAGATTTTATTGTATCTTTTGTTTTCCCCGGGACGTTCAAGATAGTTTTTATAATATTATCAAAGAAATTTTTCTCAATATGTATAAAATCTAGGTTGTGTCTAAGCAATAGATTCTCCCAATACGGCAAAGACTAGAAAATTGTTTTTTGTACCAATTATGATATTGACCATAACCATTTACCGTTTTAGAAGGGTCGTTGTGTACGTTGCCACCACACTCGACACTCATTTGCAGACCTTCTATATGGTTCATGGAGTGCAATATTTCTCTTCCACTACGCCATAAAGGTGGTTCATCTTCGACTTCCTTAGACTTAGTGAACGCAACTCCATTCCGCCTGTACGGGTGATCGTTCTTCAAAAACTTACGGTGACGATCAAACCAACAGTGTTTGCGACTATTCGTTAACCATAACGAATTGGTTGAATCCATACAGTATGGACATGCGAGGCGTCCGTGAGTCATCCACCTTGATAACATCCCGTAAGCTGGGAAATCACTAATCGTCCACATAAGCGCCGCTTTCATCTTAAACGAATTGTGTGATGATATATCGTACACGTCAGCGCCGTGCATCCACAATTGTTGAAGTTCTTCGATTAAAGGTTGAAGGTACACATCTAGACTTTTTTCGGATGTGTTGGACCGGGAACCAAAATCGAGAGAAATAAAAACTCTCGGTTCATACACATACCAGGAGGTAGATTGTATGGTATGACTATCACCGGCCATATCGAGTGTGCCTGCCCACTCATGCCTAGTGGATTAAAACCAACTGTTGACAAGCCAAGGTAGATGTTTCTTGGTTCAGAAGCAAACCCCTGATAAACGCTCTGGAAATGTTTCCACGCGGCCCCGTCTGATGGATGGATCATTTCGCCTTCAACATTAATATGATCGGCGTGCCAACGCATATGTCCCGCAGTTGATTGACATTGGTATAATCTTTTCAAACGATCGGTAATGGGAAGATAAAACATTCGCTGTTTTGGAATCTTTCTGCCATGACCATTCCACGGATGATATCGATCACTAAGACAAAACCGACACTGATCGAGCGTCGCAACTTCTCCCCGCCAAAATAACATGCAATTGTTCTCGCATACATCAATTTTATGAACGGGTAAGCCTAGGGTCTTTGTAATTTTTTTTGTTTCGTAGTACGACTCTGGAGCAGTATTAGGGCTTGGTAGAATCCTTTTGATAGTACTAGCAATGTCGTCTACAACACTCGCTGATATATTGTGCTCCGTCTTCCAACGTAGAATACATGACGCCAAATATAATGTAGAATTCTCCGTTTTGCAACCTTCGTATAAAGGTTGATTAACTTCCATGAATGCTTCATATGACTTTT
Source organism: Cochlearia excelsa (assembly GCA_963556525.1). Lineage (NCBI taxonomy): Eukaryota > Viridiplantae > Streptophyta > Magnoliopsida > Brassicales > Brassicaceae > Cochlearia > Cochlearia excelsa. The sequence continues at coordinate 1,389,120 of CAUVZT010000005.1, forward strand.
CTACACCTACCGGAATTTCGGCTTCTTCACTATATCGCTTATCTTGCATCTCTGGAATATCATGAACATCTTCGAATGCTTCATGAAATGTTTCTTGTACATCAAGATGAGGATGGTGATAAAGTTCACGGTTGGCTCTTCTATCAAATTGTGTTCCAGCAGAGGATTCTCCTGTAACCATGAAAGATTCTCCATGATTACTCCAAACATAGTAATTGCCTTTGAATCCAACTGTGTAAAGATGACGGGTCACCACCGTCGCTGTTTGATGCTTTACATTCTTGCATCGGGCACATGGACAAAGGAGTCCTAAAAACGCGTTGTTAGATGTCTCATAAGTTTGTCAAACTTGTACAAAGCTCATTGAGACACTTACAAGCACTCATGTTGCATGAAACTTAGTTTAGAGTCTTAGAAACGCGTTGTTAGATGTTTCATAAGTTTTTCAAACTTGTACAAAGCTCATTGTGACACTTATAAGCACTCATGTTGCATGAAACTTGGTTTAGAGTCCTAGCAACCATGTTGTTAGATGTTTCATAAGTTCGTCAAACTAGTATAAAGCTCATTGAGATACTTATAAGCACTCATGTTGCATGAAACTTGGTTTAGAGTCCTAGAAACGCGTTGTTAGATGTTTCATAAGTTCGTGAAACTTGTACAAAGCTCATTGAGACACTTATAAGCACTCATGTAGCATGAAACTTGGTTTAGATTCCCAGAAAGGCGTTGTTATATGTTTCATATGTTCGTAAAACTTGTACAAAGGTCATTGAGGAACTTATAAGAACTCATGTTGCATGAAACTTGGTTTAGAGTCCTAGAAACGCGTTGTTAGATGTTTCATAAGTTCGTGAAACATGTACAAAGCTCATTGAGGAACTTATAAGCACTCATGTTGCATGAAACTTGGTTTAGAGTTTTAGAAACGCGTTGTTAGATGTTTCATACGTTCGTCAAACTTGTACAAAGCTCATTGAGGAACTTATAAGCACTCATGTTGCATGAAAATTGGTTTAGAGTCCTAGAAACGCGTTGTTAGATGTTTCATAAGTTCGTCAAACTTGTACAAAGCTCATTGAGGAACTTATAAGCTCTCATGTTGCATGAAATTTGGTTTAGAGTCCTCGAAACGCGTTGTTAGATGTTTCATAATTTCGTGAAACTTGTACAAAGTTCATTGAGGAATTTATAAGCACTCATGTTGCATGAAACTTGTTTTAGAGTTCTAGAAACGCATTGTTAGATGTTTCATATGTTCTTCAAACTTGTACAAAGCTCATTGAGGAACTTATAAGCTCTCATGTTGCATGATACTTGGTTTAGATTCCTAGAAACGAGTTGTTAGAGGTTTCATACGTTCGTCAAACGTTTACAAAGCTCATTGAGATACTTATAATCACTGATATTGCATGAAACTTGGATTAGAGTCTTAGAAACGTGTTGTTAGATGTTTCATAATTTTGTAAAACTTGTACAAAGCTTATTGAGGAACTTATAAGCACTCATGTTGCATGAAACTTGGTTTAGAGTTTTAGAAACGCGTTGTTAGATGTTTCATACGTTCGTCAAACTTGTACAAAGCTCATTGAGGAACTTATAAGCTCTCAAGTTGCATGAAACTTGGTTTAGAGTCCTAGAAACGAGTTGTTAGATGTTTCATAAGTTCTTCAAACTTATACAAAGCTCATTGAGATACTTATAAGCACACATGGCTCATGAAACTTGGTTTAGAGTCCTAGAAACGCGTTGTTAGATGTTTCATAAGTTCGGCAAACTTGTACAAAGCTCATTGAGACACTTATAAACACTCATGTTGCATGAAACTTGGTTTAGAGTCCTAGAAACGCGTTGTTAGATGTTTCATACGTTCGTCAAACTTGTACAAAGCTCATTGAGGAACTTATAAGCTCTCATGTTGCATGAAACTTGGTTTAAAGTCCTAGAAACGCGTTGTTATATGTTTCATAAGTTCGTTAAACTTGTACAAAGCTCATTGAGGAACTTATAAGCACTCATGTTGCATGAAACTTGGTTTAGAGTTTTAGAAACGCGTTGTTAGATGTTTCATATGTTCGTCAAACTTGTACAAAGCTCATTGAGGAACTTATAGGCACTCATGTTGCATGAAACTTGGTTTAGAGTCCTAGAAACGCGTTGTTAGATGTTTCATACGTTTGTCAAACGTGTACACAACTCATTGAGGAACTTATAAGCTCTCATGTTGCATGAAACTTGGTTTAGAGTCCTAGAAACTCGTTGTTATATATTTCATAATTTTTTGAAACTTGTACAAAGCTCATTGAGGAACTTATAAGCTCTCATGTTGCATGATACTTTGTTTAGAGTCCTACAAACGAGTTGATAGATGTTTCATAAGTTCGTCAAACTTGTACAAAGCTCATTGAGACACTTATAATCACTGATGTTGCATGAAACTTGGATTAGAGTCCTAGAAACGCCTTGTTAGATGTTTCATAAGTTTGTCAAACTTGTACAAAGCTCATTGAGAAACTTATAAGCACTTATGTTGCATGAAACTTGGTTTCGAGTCCAAGAAACGCGTTGTTAGATGTTTCATACGTTCGTCAAACTTTACAAATTTGACGAACTTATGAAACATCTAACAACAAGGTTGTTAGGACTCTAAACCAAGTTTCATGCAACATGAGTGCTTACAGGTGTCTCAAAGAGCTTTGTACAAGTTTCACGAACTTATGAAACATCTAACAACTCGTTTCTAGGACTCTAAACCAAGTTTCATGCAACATGAGTGCTTATAAGTGTCTCAATAAGTTTTATACTAGTTTGACGAACTTATGAAAAATCTAACAACGTGGTTGCTCGGACACTAAACCAAGTTGCATGTAACATGAGTGCTTATACTTGTCTCAAAGAGCTTTGTACAATTTTGACAAGCTTATGAAACATCTAACAACACGTTTCTAGGACTCTAAACCAAGTTTCATTCAACATGAGTTCTTATAAGTGTACTCAATGAGCTTTATACTAGTTTGACGAACTTATGAAACATCTAACAACGTGGTTGCTACGGCTCTAAACCAAGTTTCATGCAACATGAGTGCTTATAAGTGTCTCAATGAGCTTTGTACAAGTTTGACGAACTTATGAGACATCTAACAACGCGTTTCTAGGTATCTAAACCAAGTTTCATGCAACATGAGTGCTTATAAGTGTCTCAATGAGCTTTGTACAAGTTTGATGAACTTATGAAACATCTAACGACGCGGTTTCTAGGACTCTAAACCACGTTTCATGCTACATGAGCGCTTATAAAAGTCTCAATGAGCTTTGTACAAGTTTCACGAACTTATGAAACATCTAACAACGCGTTTCTAGGACTCTAAACCAAGTTTCATGCAACATGGGTGCTTATTAGTGTCTCAATGAGCTTTGTACAAGTTTGACAAACTTATGAAACATCTAACAACGCGTTTCTAGGACTCTAAACAGATTTTCATGCTACATGAGTGCTCATAAGTTACTCAATGAGCTTTGTACAAGTTTCACGAACTTATGAACCATCTAACAACGCGTTTCTAGGATTTTAAACCAAGTTTCATGAAACATGAGTGATTATAAGTGTCTCAATGAGTTTTGTACAAATTTGACGAACTTATGAGACATCTAACAACGCGTTTCTAGGACTCTAAACAAGGTTTCATGCAACATGAGTGCTTATAAGTGTCTCAATGAGCTTTGTACAAGTTTGACGAACTTATGAGACATCTAACAACGCGTTTCTAGGACTCTAAACAAGGTTTCATGCAACATGAGTGCTTATAAGTGTCTCAATGAGCTTTGTACAAGTTTGATGAACTTATGAAACATCTAACGACGCGGTTTCTAGGACTCTAAACCACGTTTCATGCTACATGAGCGCTTATAAGTGTCTCAACGAGCGTTGTACAAGTTTCACGAACTTATGAAACATCTAACAACGCGTTTCTAGGACTCTAAACCAAGTTTCATGCAACATGAGTGCTTATAAGTGTCTCAATGAGATTTTTATTAGTTTCACGAACTTATGAGACATCGAACAATGCGTTTCTAGGACTCTAAACCACGTATCATGCTACATGAACGCTTATTAGTGTTGTATTGAGCTTTGTACAAGTTTCACGAACTTATGAAACATCTAACGACGCGGTTTCTAGGACTCTAAACCAAGTTTCATGCTACATGAGTGCTTATAAGTGTCTCAATGAGCTTTGTACAAGTTTCGCGAACTTATAAAACATCTAACGACGCGTTTCTAGGACTCGAAACCAAGTTTCATGCAACATGAGTGTTTATTAGTGTCTCAATGAGCTTTGTACAAGTTTGACGAACTTATGAAACATCTAAAAACGCGTTTGAAGGACTCTAAACCAAGTTTCATGCTACATGAGTGCTCATAAGTTACTCAATGAGCTTTGTACAAGTTTCACGAACTTATAAACCATTTAACAACGCGTTTCTATGACTCTAAACCAAGTTTCATGCAACTTGAGTGCTTATAAGTGTCTCAAAGAGCTTTGTACTAGTTTCACGAACTTATGAGGCATCTAACAACACGTTTCTAGGACTCTAAGCCAAGTTTCATGCAACATGAGTGCTTATAAGTGTCTCAATGAGCTTTGTACAAGTTTGACGAACTTATGAAACAACGTGTTTCTAGGACTCTAAACCAAGTTTCATGCTACATGAGTGCTCATAAGTTACTCAATGAGCTTTGTACAAGTTTCACGAACTTATGAACCATTTAACAACGCGTTTCTAGGATTTTAAACAAAGTTTCATGAAACATGAGTGATTATAAGTGTCTCAATGAGCTTTGTACAAATTTGACGAACTTATGAAACATCTAACAACGTGGTTGCTAGGACTCTAAACCAAGTTTCATGCAACATGAGTGCTTATAAGTGTCTCAATGAGATTTGTACAATTTTGACAAACTTATGAAACATCTAACAACGCGTTTCTAGGACTCTAAACCAAGTTTCATGCAACATGAGTGCTTATAAGTGTCTCAATGAGCTTTGTACAAGTTTGATGAACTTATGAAACATCTAACGGCGCGGTTTCTAGGACTCTAAACCACGTTTCATGCTACATGAACGCTTATTAGTGTTGTAATGGGCTTTGTACAAGTTTCACGAACTTATGAAACATATAACGACGCGGTTTCTAGGACTCTAAACCAAGTTTCATGCTACATGAGTGCTTATAAGTGTCTCAATGAGCTTTGTACAAGTTTCGCGAACTTATAAAACATCTCACGACGCGTTTCTAGGACTCGAAACCAAGTTTCATGCAACATGAGTGCTTATTAGTGTCTAAATGAGCTTTGTACAAGTTTGACGAACTTATGAAACATCTAAAAATGCGTTTCAAGGACTCTAAACCAAGTTTCATGCTACGTGAGTGCTCATAAGTTACTCAAAGAGCTTTGTACAAGTTTCACGAACTTATGAACCATCTAACAACGTGTTTCTAGGATTTGAAACCAAGTATCATGAAACATGAGTGATTATAAGTGTCCCAATGAGCTTTGTACAAATGCGACGAACTTATGAAACATCTAATAACTTGGTTGCTAGGACTCTAAACCAAGTTTCATGCAACATGAGTGCTTATAAGTGTCTCAATGAGCTTTGTACAATTTTGACAAACTTATGAAATATCTAACAACGCGTTTCTAGGACTCTACACCAACTTTCATGCAACATGAGTGGTTATAAGTGTCTCAATTAGCTTTTTGCAAGTTTGACGAACTTATGAAACATCTAATGACGCGTTTCTAGAACTCCAAACCAAGTTTCATGCAACATGAGTGCTTATAAGTGTCTCAATGAGCTTTGTACAAATGCGACGAACTTATGAAACATCTAACAACGTGGTTGCTAGGACTCTAAACCACGTTTCATGCAACATGAGTGCTTATAAGTGTCTCAATGAGCTTTGTACTAGTTTTTTGAACTTACGAAACATCAAACAACGTGGTGTCTAGGACTCTAAACCAAGTTTCATGCAACATGAGTGATTATAAATGTCTCAATGAGCTTTGTACAAAATTGACGAACTTATGAAACATCTAACAACGTGTTTCTAGGACTCTAAACCAAGTTTCATGCAACATGAGTGCTTATAAGTGTCTCAAAGAGCTTTGTACAATGTCTCAAAGAGCTTTGTACAAGTGTCACGAATTAATGAAATATCTAACAACGAGGTTGCTAGGACTCTAAACCAAGTTTAAAGCAACATGAGTGCTTACAAGTGTCTCAAAGAGCTTTGTACAAGTTTCATGAACTTATGAATCATCTAACAACGCGTTTCTAGGATTCTAAACCAAGTTTCATGCAACATGAGTGCTTATAAGTGTCTCAATGAGCTTTGTACAAGTTTGATGAACTTATGAAACATCTAAAGACGCGATTTCTATGACTCTAAACCACGTTTCTTGCTACATGAGCGCTAATTAGTGTTGCAATGAGCTTTGTACAAGTTTCACGAATTTATGAAACATCTAACGACACGGTTTTCTAGGACTCTAAACCAAGGTTCATGCTACATGAGTGCTTATAAGTGTCTCAATGAGCTTTGTACAAGTTTCATGAACTTATGAAACATCTAACGACACGTTTCTAGGACTCGAAACCAAGTTTCATGCAACATGAGTGCTTATTAGTGTCTCAATGAACTTTGTACAAGTTTCACGATCTTATGAAACATCTAACAACACGTTTTTAGGACTCTAAACCAAGTTTCATGCAACATGAGTGCTTATAAGTGTCTTAATCAGCTTTGTACAAGTTTGACGAACTTATGAAATATCTAACGACGCGGTGTCTAGGACTCTAAACCAAGTTTCATGTTACATGAGTGGTTATTAGTGTCTCAATGAGCTTTGTACAAGTTTCACGAACTTATGAAACATCTAACGACGCGGTTTCTAGGACTCTAAAACCTACATGAGTGCTTATAAGTGTCTCAATGAGATTTGTACAAGTTTCACGAACTTATGAAACATCTAACAATGCGTTTGTAGGACTCTAAACCAAGTTTCATGCAACATGAGTGCTTATAAGTGTCTCAACGAGCTTTGTACTAGTTTCACGAACTTATGAGGCATCTAACAACACTTTTCTAGGACTTTAAACCAAGTTTCATGCAACATGAGTGCTTATAAGTGTCTCAATGAGCTTTGTACAAATGCGACGAACTTATGAAACATCTAACAACGTGGTTGCTAGGACTCTAAACCAAGTTTCATGCAACATGAGTGCTTATAAGTGTCTCAATGAGCTTTGTAGAATTTTTGACAAACTTATGAAACATCTAACAACGCGTTTCTAGGACTCTACACCAAGTTTCATGCAACAGTAGTTGTTATAAGTGTCTCAATTAAATTTGTGCAAGTTTGACGAACTTATGAAACATCTAACAACACGTTTCTTGGACTCCAAACCAAGTTTCATGCAACATGAGTGCTTATAAGTGTCTGAACGAGGTTTGTACAAGTTTGACGAACTTATGATACTCTAACAACGCGTTTCTAGGACTCTAAACCACGTTTCATGAAACGTGAGTGATTATAAGTGTCTCAATGAGCTTTGTACAATTTTGACGAACTTATGAAACATCTAACAACGTGGTTTCTAGGACTATAAACCAAGTTTCATGCAACATGAGTGTTTATAAGTGTCTCAATGAGCTTTGTACAATTTTGACAAACTTATGAAACATCTAACAACGCCTTTCTAGGACTCTACACCAAGTTTCATGCAACATGAGTGGTTAAGTGTCTCAATTAGCTTTGTTCAAGTTTGACGAACTTATGAAACATCTAAAAACGCGTTTCTAGGACTCTAAACCAAGTTTCATGCAACATGAGTGCTTATAAGTGTCTCAAAGAGCTTTGTACTAGTTTCACGAACTTATGAGGCATCTAACAACACGTTTCTAGGACTCTAAATCGAGTTTAATGCAACATAAGTGCTTATAAGTGACTCAATGAGCGTTGTACAAGTTTGACGAACTTATGAAACATCTAACAACACGTTTCTAGGACTCTAAACCAAGTTTCATGCAACATGAGTGCTTATAAGTGTCTCAATGAGCTTTGTACAAGTTTGATGAACTTATGAAACATCGAACAACGCGTTTCTAGGACTCTAAACAAAGTTTCATGCTACATGAGTGCTCATAAGTTACTCAATGAGTTTTGTACAAGTTTCACGAACTTATGAACCATTTAACAACGCGTTTCTAGGATTTTAAACCAAGTTTCATGAAACATGAGTGATTATAAGTGTCTCAATGAGCTTTGTACAAATTTGACGAACTTATGAAACATCTAACAACGTGGTTGCTAGGACTCTAAACCAAGTTTCATGCAACATGAGTGCTTATAAGTGTCTCAATGAGCTTTGTACAATTTTGACAAACTTATGAAACATCTAACAACTCGTTTCTAGGACTCTAAACCAAGTTTCATGCAACATGAGTGCGTATAAGTGTCTCAATGAGCTTTGTACAAGCTCATTGAGACTAATAGCTCATTTTGACAAACTTATGAAACATCTAACAACACGTTTCTAGGATTGTAAACCAAGTTTCATGCAACATGAGTGCTTATAAGTGTCTCAATGAGCTTTGTACAAGTTTGACGAACTTATGAAACATCTAACAACACGTTTCTAGGACACTAAACCAAGTTTCATGTAACATGAGTGCTTATAAGTGTCTCAGTGAACTTTGTACAAGTTTGAAGAACTTATGAAACATCTAACAACGCGTTTCTAGGACTCTAAACCAAGTTTCATGCAACATGAGTGCTTATAAGTGTCTCAATGAGCTTTGTACAAGTTTGACGAACTTATGAAACATCTAACAACGTGTTTCTAGGACTCTAAACCAAGTTTCATGCTACATGAGTGTTCATAATTTACTCAATGAGCTTTGTACAAGTTTCACGAACTTATGAACCATTTAACAACTCGTTTCTAGGATTTTAAACAAAGTTTCATGAAACGTGAGTGATTATAAGTGTCTCAATGAGCTTTGTACCTATTTTACGAATTTATGAAACATCTAACAACACGTTTCATGTAACAAGAGAGCTTATAAGTTCCTCAATGAGCTATATACAAGTTTGACGAACTTATGAAACATCTAACAACGTGGGTTCTAGGACTCTAAACAAAACTTTCATGGAACATGAGTACTTCTAAGTTCCTCAATGAGCTTTGTACAAGTTTAATGAACTAATGAAATATCTAGCAACGCGTTTCTAGGACTCTAAACAAAGTTTCATTCACCAAGAGTGCTTATAAGTGTCTCAATGAGCTTTGTACAAATTTGACTAACTCATGAAACATCTAACAACGCGTTTCTAGGACTCTAAACCAAGTTTCATGCAACATGAGTGCTTATAAGTCTCTCAATGAGCTTTGTACAATATTGACAAACTTATGAAACATCTAACAACGCGTTTCTAGGACACTACACCAAGTTTCATGCAACATGAGTGCTTATAAGTGTCTCAATGAGCTTTTTAAAAGTTTGATGAACTTATGAAATATCTAACGACGCGGTTTCTAGGACTCTAAACCACGTTTCATGCTACATGAACGCTTATAAGTGTCTCAATGAGCTTTGTACAAGTTTGACGAACTTATGAAACATCTAAAAACGCATTTCTAGGACTCTAAACCAAGTTTCATGCTACATGAGTGCTCATAAGTGTCTTAATGAGCTTTGTACAAGTTTCACGAACTTATGAACAATCTAACAACGCGTTTATAGGATTTTAAACCAAGTTTCATGAAACATGAGTGATTATAAGTGTCTCAATGAGCTTTGTACAAATGCGACGAACTTATGAAACATCTAAACACATGGTTGCTAGGACTCTGAACCAAGTTTCATGCAACATGAGTGCTTATAAGTGTCTCACTGGGCTTTGAACAATTTTGACAAACTTATGAAACATCTAACGATGCGATTCTAGGACTCTACACCAAGTTTCATGAAGCATGAGTGGTTATAAGTGTCTCAATTAGCTTTGTGCAAGTTTGACGAACTTATGAAACATCTAACAACGCGTTTCTAGGACTCCAAACCAAGTTTCATGCAACATGAGTGCTTATAAGTGTCTCAACGAGGTTTGTCCAAGTTTGACGAACTTATGATACACTAACAACACGTTTCTAGGACTCTAAACCAAGTTTCATGCAACATGAGTGCTTATAAGTGTCTCAATGAGCTTTGTACAATTTTGACAAACTTATGAAACATCTAACAATGCGTTTCTAGGACTCTAAACCAAGTTTCATGCAACATGAGTTCTTATAAGTGTCGCAATGAGCTTTTTAAAAGTTTGATGAACTTATGAAATATCTAACGACGCGGTTTCTAGGACTCTAAACCACGTTTCATGCTACATGAGTGCTCATAAGTTACTCAATGAGCTTTCTACAAGTTTCACGAACTTATGAACCATTTAACAACGCGTTTCTAGGATTTTAAACCAAGTTTCAGAAACACATGAGTGATTATAAGTGTCTCAATGAGCTTTGTACAAATTTGACGAACTTATGAAACATCTAACAACATGGTTGCTAGGACTCTAAACAAAGTTTCATGCAACATGAGTGGTTATAAGTGTCTCAATGAGCTTTGTACAATTTTGACAAACTTATGAAACATCTAACAACGCGTTTCTAGGACTCTACACCAAGTTTCATGCAACATGAGTGGTTATAAGTGTCTCAATTAGCTTTGTTCAAGTTTGACGAACTTATGAAACATCTAACAACGCGTTTCTAGGACTCTAAACCAAGTTTCATGCAACATGAGTGCTTATAAGTGTCTCAAAGAGATTTGTACTAGTTTCACGAACTTATGAGGCATGTAACAACACGTTTCTAGGACTCTAAACCAAGTTTCATGCAACATAAGTGCTTATAAGTGTCTCAATGAGCTTTGTAAAAGTTTGACAAACTTACGAAACATCTAACAACGCGTTTCTAGGACTCTAAACTAAGTTTATGCAGCATGAGTGCTTATAAGTGTCTCAATGAGGTTTGTACAAGTTTCACGAACTTATGAGACATCTAACAACGCGTTTCTAGGACTCTAAACCAAGTTTCATGCGACATGAGTGCTTATAAGTGTCTCAATGAGCTTTTTACAAGTTTCACGAACTTATGAAATATCTAAAAACGCGTATCTAGGACTCTAAACCAAATTTCATGCAACATGAGTGCTTATAAGTGTCTCAATGAGCTTTTTTTAGTTTCACGAACTTACGAGAAACCTAACAACGCGTTTCTAGGACTCTAAACCAAGTTTCGTGCAACATGAGTGCTTATAAGTGTGTCAATTAGCTTTGTACAAGTTTGACGAACTTATGAGACATCTAACTACGCGTTTCTAAGACTCTAAACCAAGTTTCATGCAACATGAGTGCTTATAAGTGTCTCAATGAGTTTTGTACAAGTTTGATGAACTTATGAAACATCTAACGACGCAGTTTCTATGACTCTAAACAACGTTTCATGCTACATTAGCGCTTATTAGTGTTGCAATGAGCTTTGTACAAGTTTCACGAACTTATGAAACATCTAACGACACGGTTTTCTAGGACTCTAAACCAAGGTTCATGCTACATGAGTGCTTATAAGTGTCTCAATGAGCTTTGTACAAGTTTCATGAACTTATGAAACATCTAACGACGCGTTTCTAGGAATCGAAACCAAGTTTCATGCAACATGAGTGCTTATTAGTGTCTCAATGAGCTTTGTACAAGTTTCACGAACTTATGAAACATCTAACATCGCGTTTCTAGGACTCTAAACCAAGTTTCATGCAACATGAGTGCTTATAAGTGTCTCAATGAGCTTTATACTAGTTTGACGAACTTATGAGACATCTAACAACACGTTTTTAGGACTCTAAACCAAGTTTCATGTAACATGAGTGCTTATAAGTGTCTCAATGAGCTTTGTACAAGTTTGACGAACTTATGAAACATCTAACAACACGTTTCTAGGACACTAAACCAAGTTTCATGCAACATGAGTTCTTATAAGTGTGTCAATGAACTTTGTACAAGCTTTACGAACTTATGAAACATCTAACAACGCGTTTCTAGGACTCTAAACCAAGTTTCATGCTACATGAGTGCTCATAAGTTACTCAATGAGCTTTGTACAAGTTTCACGAACCTATGAACCATTTAACAACGCGTTTCTAGGATTTTAAACCAAGTTTCATGAAACATGAGTAATTATAAGTGTCTTAATGAGCTTTGTACAAGTTTCGCGAACTTATGAAACATCTAACGACCCGTTTCTAGGACTCGAAACCAAGTTTCATGCAACATGAGTGCTTATTAGTGTCTCAATGAGCTTTGTACAAGAGTGACGAACTTATGAAACATCTAAAAACACGTTTCTAGGACCCTAAACCAAGTTTCATGCTACATGAGTGCTCATAAGTTACTCAATGAGCTTTGTACAAGTTTAACGAACTTATGAACCATCTAAGAACGCGTTTCTATGATTTGAAACCAAGTATCATGAAACATGAGTTATGATAAGTGTCTCAATGAGCTTTGTACAAATGCGACGAACTTATGAAACATCTAACAACGTGGTTGCTAGGACTCTAAACCAAGTTTCATGCAACATGAGTGCTTATAAGTGTCTCAATGAGCTTTGTACAAGTTTGACAAACTTATGAAACATCTAACAACTCGTTTCTAGCAATCTAAACTAAGTTTATGCAACATGAGTGCTTATAAGTGTCTCAATGAGGTTTGTACAAGTTTGACTAACTTATGAGACCACTAACAACGCGTTTCTAGGACTCTAAACCAAGTTTCATGCAACATGAGTGCTTATAAGTGTCTCAATGAGCTTTGTACAAGTTTGACGAACTTATGAAATATCTAACGACGCGGTTTCTAGGACTCTAAAAACTACATGAGTGCTTATAAGTGTCTCAATGAGCTTTGTACAAGTTTCACGAATTTATGAAACATCTAACAATGCGTTTGTATGACTCTAAACCAAGTTTCATGCAACATGAGTGCTTATAAGTGTCTCAATGAGATTTTTACAAGTTTGACGAACTTATGAAACATCTAACAACACGTTTCTAGGACTCTAAACCAAGTTTCATGCAACATGCGTGCTTATAAGTGTCTCAATGAGCTTTGTACAAGTTTGACGAACTTATGAAACATCTAACAACGTGTTTCTAAGACTTTAAACCAAGTTTCACGAACTTATGAACCTTTTAACAACGCGTTTCTAGGATTTTAATCCAAGTTTCATGAAACGTGAGTGATTATAAGTGTCTCAATGAGCTTTGTACAAATTTGACGAACTTATGAAACATCTAACAACGTGGTTGCTAGGACTCTAAACCAAGTTTCATGCAACATGAGTTCTTATAAGTGTCTCAATGAGCTTTGTACAATTTTGACAAACTTTTGAAACATCTAAGAACGCGTTTCTAGGACTCTACACCAAGTTCCTTCAACATAAGTGGTTATAAGTCTCTCAATTAGCTTTGTTCAAGTTTGACGAACTTATGAAACACCTAACAACGCTTTTCTAGTACTCTAAACCAAGTTTCATGCAACATGAGTGCTTATAAGTGTCTCAAAGAGCTTTGTACTAGTTTCACGAACTTATGAGGCATCTAACAACACGTTTCTAGGACTTTAAACCAAGTTTCATGTAACATGAGTGCTTATAAGTGTCTCAATGAGCTTTGTACAAGTTTGGCGAACTTATGAAACATCTAACAACACGTTTCTAGGACACTAAACAAAGTTTCATGAAACGTGAGTGATTATAAGTGTCTCAATGAGCTTTGTACCTATTTTACGAATTTATGAAACATCTAACAACACGTTTCATGTAACAAGAGAGCTTATAAGTTCCTCAATGAGCTATATACAAGTTTGACGAACTTATGAAACATCTAACAACGTGGGTTCTAGGACTCTAAACAAAACTTTCATGGAACATGAGTACTTCTAAGTTCCTCAATGAGCTTTGTACAAGTTTTATGAACTAATGAAATATCTAGCAACGCGTTTCTAGGACTCTAAACAAAGTTTCATTCACCAAGAGTGCTTATAAGTGTCTCAATGAGCTTTGTACAAATTTGACTAACTCATGAAACATCTAACAACGCGTTTCTAGGACTCTAAACCAAGTTTCATGCAACATGAGTGCTTATAAGTCTCTCAATGAGCTTTGTACAATATTGACAAACTTATGAAACATCTAACAACGCGTTTCTAGGACACTACACCAAGTTTCATGCAACATGAGTGCTTATAAGTGTCTCAATGAGCTTTTTAAAAGTTTGATGAACTTATGAAATATCTAACGACGCGGTTTCTAGGACTCTAAACCACGTTTCATGCTACATGAACGCTTATAAGTGTCTCAATGAGCTTTGTACAAGTTTGACGAACTTATGAAACATCTAAAAACGCATTTCTAGGACTCTAAACCAAGTTTCATGCTACATGAGTGCTCATAAGTGTCTCAATGAGCTTTGTACAAGTTTCACGAACTTATGAACAATCTAACAACGCGTTTATAGGATTTTAAACCAAGTTTCATGAAACATGAGTGATTATAAGTGTCTCAATGAGCTTTGTACAAATGCGACGAACTTATGAAACATCTAAACACATGGTTGCTAGGACTCTGAACCAAGTTTCATGCAACATGAGTGCTTATAAGTGTCTCACTGGGCTTTGAACAATTTTGACAAACTTATGAAACATCTAACGATGCGATTCTAGGACTCTACACCAAGTTTCATGAAGCATGAGTGGTTATAAGTGTCTCAATTAGCTTTGTGCAAGTTTGACGAACTTATGAAACATCTAAAAACGCGTTTCTAGGACTCCAAACCAAGTTTCATGCAACATGAGTGCTTATAAGTGTCTCAACGAGGTTTGTCCAAGTTTGACGAACTTATGATACACTAACAACACGTTTCTAGGACTCTAAACCAAGTTTCATGCAACATGAGTGCTTATAAGTGTCTCAATGAGCTTTGTACAATTTTGACAAACTTATGAAACATCTAACAATGCGTTTCTAGGACTCTAAACCAAGTTTCATGCAACATGAGTGCTTATAAGTGTCGCAATGAGCTTTTTAAAAGTTTGATGAACTTATGAAATATCTAACGACGCGGTTTCTAGGACTCTAAACCACGTTTCATGCTACATGAGTGCTCATAAGTTACTCAATGAGCTTTCTACAAGTTTCACGAACTTATGAACCATTTAACAACGCGTTTCTAGGATTTTAAACCAAGTTTCAGAAAAAATGAGTGATTATAAGTGTCTCAATGAGCTTTGTAAAAATTTGACGAACTTATGAAACATCTAACAACATGGTTGCTAGGACTCTAAACAAAGTTTCATGCAACATGAGTGGTTATAAGTGTCTCAATGAGCTTTGTACAATTTTGACAAACTTATGAAACATCTAACAACGCGTCTCTAGGACTCTACACCAAGTTTCATGCAACATGAGTGGTTATAAGTGTCTCAATTAGCTTTGTTCAAGTTTGACGAACTTATGAAACATCTAACAACGCGTTTCTAGGACTCTAAACCAAGTTTCATGCAACATGAGTGCTTATAAGTGTCTCAAAGAGATTTGTACTAGTTTCACGAACTTATGAGGCATGTAACAACACGTTTCTAGGACTCTAAACCAAGTTTCATGCAACATAAGTGCTTATAAGTGTCTCAATGAGCTTTGTAAAAGTTTGACAAACTTACGAAACATCTAACAACGCGTTTCTAGGACTCTAAACTAAGTTTATGCAGCATGAGTGCTTATAAGTGTCTCAATGAGGTTTGTACAAGTTTCACGAACTTATGAGACATCTAACAACGCGTTTCTAGGACTCTAAACCAAGTTTCATGCGACATGAGTGCTTATAAGTGTCTTAATGAGCTTTTTACAAGTTTCACGAACTTATGAAATATCTAAAAACGCGTATCTAGGACTCTAAACCAAATTTCATGCAACATGAGTGCTTATAAGTGTCTCAATGAGCTTTTTTTAGTTTCACGAACTTACGAGACACCTAACAACGCGTTTCTAGGACTCTAAACCAAGTTTCGTGCAACATGAGTGCTTATAAGTGTGTCAATTAGCTTTGTACAAGTTTGACGAACTTATGAGACATCTAACTACGCGTTTCTAAGACTCTAAACCAAGTTTCATGCAACATGAGTGCTTATAAGTGTCTCAATGAGTTTTGTACAAGTTTGATGAACTTATGAAACATCTAACGACGCAGTTTCTATGACTCTAAACAACGTTTCATGCTACATTAGCGCTTATTAGTGTTGCAATGACCTTTGTACAAGTTTCACGAACTTATGAAACATCTAACGACACGGTTTTCTAGGACTCTAAACCAAGGTTCATGCTACATGAGTGCTTATAAGTGTCTCAATGAGCTTTGTACAAGTTTCATGAACTTATGAAACATCTAACGACGCGTTTCTAGGACTCGAAACCAAGTTTCATGCAACATGAGTGCTTATTAGTGTCTCAATGAGCTTTGTACAAGTTTCACGAACTTATGAAACATCTAACATCGCGTTTCTAGGACTCTAAACCAAGTTTCATGCAACATGAGTGCTTATAAGTGTCTCAATGAGCTTTATACTAGTTTGACGAACTTATGAGACATCTAACAACACGTTTTTAGGACTCTAAACCAAGTTTCATGTAACATGAGTGCTTATAAGTGTCTCAATGAGCTTTGTACAAGTTTGACGAACTTATGAAACATCTAACAACACGTTTCTAGGACACTAAACCAAGTTTCATGCAACATGAGTTCTTATAAGTGTGTCAATGAACTTTGTACAAGTTTTACGAACTTATGAAACATCTAACAACGCGTTTCTAGGACTCTAAACCAAGTTTCATGCTACATGAGTGCTCATAAGTTACTCAATGAGCTTTGTACAAGTTTCACGAACCTATGAACCATTTAACAACGCGTTTCTAGGATTTTAAACCAAGTTTCATGAAACATGAGTAATTATAAGTGTCTTAATGAGCTTTGTACAAGTTTCGCGAACTTATGAAACATCTAACGACCCGTTTCTAGGACTCGAAACCAAGTTTCATGCAACATGAGTGCTTATTAGTGTCTCAATGAGATTTGTACAAGAGTGACGAACTTATGAAACATCTAAAAACGCGTTTCTAGGACCCTAAACCAAGTTTCATGCTACATGAGTGCTCATAAGTTACTCAATGAGCTTTGTACAAGTTTAACGAACTTATGAACCATCTAAGAACGCGTTTCTATGATTTGAAACCAAGTATCATGAAACATGAGTTATGATAAGTGTCTCAATGAGCTTTGTACAAATGCGACGAACTTATGAAACATCTAACAACGTGGTTGCTAGGACTCTAAACCAAGTTTCATGCAACATGAGTGCTTATAAGTGTCTCAATGAGCTTTGTACAAGTTTGACAAACTTATGAAACATCTAACAACTCGTTTCTAGCAATCTAAACTAAGTTTATGCAACATGAGTGCTTATAAGTGTCTCAATGAGGTTTGTACAAGTTTGACTAACTTATGAGACCTCTAACAACGCGTTTCTAGGACTTTAAACCAAGTTTCATGCAACATGAGTGCTTATAAGTGTCTCAATGAGCTTTGTACAAGTTTGACGAACTTATGAAATATCTAACGACGCGGTTTCTAGGACTCTAAAAACTACATGAGTGCTTATAAGTGTCTCAATGAGCTTTGTACAAGTTTCACGAATTTATGAAACATCTAACAATGCGTTTGTATGACTCTAAACCAAGTTTCATGCAACATGAGTGCTTATAAGTGTCTCAATGAGATTTTTACAAGTTTGACGAACTTATGAAACATCTAACAACACGTTTCTAGGACTCTAAACCAAGTTTCATGCAACATGCGTGCTTATAAGTGTCTCAATGAGCTTTGTACAAGTTTGACGAACTTATGAAACATCTAACAACGTGTTTCTAAGACTTTAAACCAAGTTTCACGAACTTATGAACCTTTTAACAACGCGTTTCTAGGATTTTAATCCAAGTTTCATGAAACGTGAGTGATTATAAGTGTCTCAATGAGCTTTGTACAAATTTGACGAACTTATGAAACATCTAACAACGTGGTTGCTAGGACTCTAAACCAATTTTCATGCAACATGAGTTCTTATAAGTGTCTCAATGAGCTTTGTACAATTTTGACAAACTTTTGAAACATCTAAGAACGCGTTTCTAGGACTCTACACCAAGTTCCTTCAACATAAGTGGTTATAAGTCTCTGAATTAGCTTTGTTCAAGTTTGACGAACTTATGAAACACCTAACAACGCTTTTCTAGTACTCTAAACCAAGTTTCATGCAACATGAGTGCTTATAAGTGTCTCAAAGAGCTTTGTACTAGTTTCACGAACTTATGAGGCATCTAACAACACGTTTCTAGGACTCTAAACCAAGTTTCATGTAACATGAGTGATTATAAGTGTCTCAATGAGCTTTGTACAAGTTTGACGAACTTATGAAACATCTAACAACACGTTTCTAGGACACTAAACCAAGTTTCATGCAACATGAGTGCTTATAAGTGTGTCAATGAACTTTGTACAAGTTTTACGAACTTATGAAACATCTAACAACGCGTTTCTAGGACTCTAAACCAAGTTTCATGCTACATGAGTGCTCATAAGTTACTCAACGAGCTTTGTACAAGTTTCAAGAACTTATGAACCATTTAACAACGCGTTTCTAGGATTTTAAACCAAGTTTCATGAAACATGAGTAATTATAAGTGTCTCAATGAGCTTTGTACAAATTTGACGAACTTATGAAACATCTAACAACACGTTTCATGTAACAAGAGAGCTTATAAGTTCCTCAATGAGCTTTATACAAGTTTTACGAACTTATGAAACATCTAACAACGTGGTTTCTAGGACTCTAAACAAAATTTTCATGCAACATGAGTACTTCTAAGTTCCTCAATGAGCTTTGTACAAGTTTTACGAACTAATGAAATATCTAACAACGCGTTTCTAAGACTCTAAACAAAGTTTCATTCAACAAGAGTGCTTATAAGTGTCTCAATGAGCTTTGTACAAATTTGACTAAGTTATGAAACATCTAACAACGCGTTTCTAGGACTCTAAACCAAGTTTCATGCAACATGAGTGCTTATAAGTGTCTCAATGATCTTTGTACAATTTTGACAAACTTATGAAACATCTAACAATGTGTTTCTAGGACTCTAAACCAAGTTTCATGCAACATGAGTGCTTATAAGTGTCTCAATGAGCTTTTTAAAAGTTTGATGAACTTATGAAATATCTAACGACGCGGTTGATAGGAATCTAAACCACGTTTCATGCTACATGAACGCTTATAAGTGTCTCAATGAGCTTTGTACAAGTTTGATGAATTTATGAAACATCTAACAACGCGTTTCTAGGATTTGAAACCAAGTTTCATGAAACTGGAGTGGTTATAAGTGTCTCAATGAGCTTTGTACAAATGTGACGAACTTATGAAACATCTAACAACATGGTTTCTAGGACTCTAAACCAAGTTTCATGCAACATGAGTGCTTATAAGTGTCTTAATGGGCTTTGTACAATTTTGACAAACTTATGAAACATCTAACAACGCGATTCTAGGACTCTACACCAAGTTTCATGAAACATGAGTGGTTATAAGTGTCTCAATTAGCTTTGTGCAAGTTTGACGAACTTATGAAACATCTAACAACGCGTTTCTAGGACTCCAAACCAAGTTTCATGCAACATGAGTGTTTATAAGTGTCTCAACGAGGTTTGTACAAGTTTGACAAACTTATGATTCACAAACAACGCGTTTCTAGGATTCTAAACCAAGTTTCATGCAACATGAGTGCTTATAAGTGTCTCAATGAGGTTTTTATTAGTTTCACGAACTTATGAGACATCTAACAACACGTTTTTAGGACTCTAAACCAAGTTTCATGTAACATGAGTGCTTATAAGTGTCTCAATGAGCTTTGTACAAGTTTGACGAACTTATGAAACATCTAACAACACGTTTCTAGGACACTAAACCAAGTTTCATGCAACATGAGTTCTTATAAGTGTGTCAATGAACTTTGTACAAGTTTCTAGGACTCTAAACCAATTTTCGTGCAACATGAGTGCTTATAAGTGTCTCAATTAGCTTTGTACAAGTTTGACGAACTTATGAGACATCTAACAACGCGTTTCTAGGACTCTAAACCAAGTTTCATGCAACGTGAGTGCTAGTGTCTCAATGAGCTTTGTACAAGTTTTATGAACTTATGAAACATCTAATGACGCGGTTTCTAGGACTCTAAACCACGTTTCATGCTACATGAACGCTTATTAGTGTTGCAATGATCTTTGTACAAGTTTCACGAACTTATGAAACATCTAACGACGCGGTTTCTAGGACTCTAAACCAAGGTTCATGCTACATGAGTGCTTATAAGTGTCTTAATGAGCTTTGTACAAGTTTCTCGAACTTATGAAACATCTAACGACCCGTTTCTAGGACTCGAAACCAAGTTTCATGCAACATGAGTGCTTATTAATGTCTCAATGAGCTTTGTACAAGAGTGACGAACTTATGAAACATCTAAAAACGCGTTTCTAGGACCCTAAACCAAGTTTCATGCTACATGAGTGCTCATAAGTTACTCAATGAGCTTTGTACAAGTTTAACGAACTTATGAACCATCTAAGAACGCGTTTCTAGGATTTGAAACCAAGTATCATGAAACATGAGTTATGATAAGTGTCTCAATGAGCTTTTTACAAATGCGACGAACTTATGAAACATCTAACAACGTGGTTGCTAGGACTCTAAACCAAGTTTCATGCAACATGACTGCTTATAAGTGTCTCAATGAGCTTTGTACAAGTTTGACAAACTTATGAAACATCTAACAACTCGTTTCTAGGTATCTAAACTAAGTTTATGCAACATGAGTGCTTATAAGTGTCTCAATGAGGTTTGTACAAGTTTGACGAACTTATGAGACCTCTAACAACGCGTTTCTAGGACTCTAAACCAAGTTTCATGCAACATGAGTGCTTATAAGTGTCTCAATGAGCTTTGTACAAGTTTGACGAACTTATGAAATATCTAACGACGCGGTTTCTAGGACTCTAAAAACTACATGAGTGCTTATAAGTGTCTCAATGAGCTTTGTACAAGTTTCACGAACTTATGAAACATCTAACAATGCGTTTGTATGACTCTAAACCAAGTTTCATGCAACATGAGTGCTTATAAGTGTCTCAATGAGATTTTTACAAGTTTGACGAACTTATGAAACATCTAACAACACGTTTCTAGGACTCTAAACCAAGTTTCATGCAACATGCGTGCTTATAAGTGTCTCAATGAGCTTTGTACAAGTTTGACGAACTTATGAAACATCTAACAACGTGTTTCTAAGACTTTAAACCAAGTTTCACGAACTTATGAACCATTTAACAACGCGTTTCTAGGATTTTAAACCAAGTTTCATGCAACATGAGTTCTTATAAGTGTCTCAATGAGCTTTGTACAATTTTGACAAACTTATGAAACATCTAAGAACACGTTTCTAGGACTCTACACCAAGTTCCTTCAACATAAGTGGTTATAAGTCTCTCAATTAGCTTTGTTCAAGTTTGACGAACTTATGAAACACTTAACAACCCTTTTCTAGTACTCTAAACCAAGTTTCATGCAACATGAGTGCTTATAAGTGTCTCAAAGAGCTTTGTACTAGTTTCACGAACTTATGAGGCATCTAACAACACGTTTCTAGGACTCTAAACCAAGTTTCATGTAACATGAGTGCTTATAAGTGTCTCAATGAGCTTTGTACAAGTTTGACGAACTTATGAAACATCTAACAACACGTTTCTAGGACACTAAACCAAGTTTCATGCAACATGAGTGCTTATAAGTGTGTCAATGAACTTTGTACAAGTTATACGAACTTATGAAACATCTAACAACGCGTTTCTAGGACTCTAAACCAAGTTTCATGCTACATGAGTGCTCATAAGTTACTCAATGAGCTTTGTACAAGTTTCACGAACTTATGAACCATTTAACAACGCGTTTCTAGGATTTTAAACCAAGTTTCATGAAACATGAGTAATTACTAGTGTCTCAATGAGCTTTGTACAAATTTGACGAACTTATGAAACATCTAACAACACGTTTCATGTAACAAGAGAGCTTATAAGTTCCTCAATGAGCTTTATACCAGTTTTACGAACTTATGAAACATCTAACAACGTGGTTTCTAGGACTCTAAACAAAATTTTCATGCAACATGAGTACTTCTAAGTTCCTCAATGAGCTTTGTACAAGTTTTACGAACTAATGAAATATCTAACAACACGTTTCTAAGACTCTAAACAAAGTTTCATTCAACAAGAGTGCTTATAAGTGTCTCAATGAGCTTTGTACAAATTTGACTAAGTTATGAAACATCTAACAACGCGTTTCTAGGACTCTAAACCAAGTTTCATGCAACATGAGTGCTTATAAGTGTCTCAATAAGCTTTGTACAATTTTGACAAACTTATCAAACATCTAACAATGCGTTTCTAGGACTCTAAACCAAGTTTCATGCAACATGAGTGCTTATAAGTGTCTCAATGAGCTTTTTAAAAGTTTGATGAACTTATGAAATATCTAACGACGCGATTTCTAGGACTCTAAACCACGTTTCATGCTACATGAACGCTTATAAGTGTCTCAATGAGCTTTGTACAAGTTTGATGAATTTATGAAACATCTAACAACGCGCTTCTAGGATTTGAAACCAAGTTTCATGAAACTGGAGTGGTTATAAGTGTCTCAATGAGCTTTGTACAAATGCGACGAACTTATGAAACATCTAACAACATGGTTTCTAGGACTCTAAACCAAGTTTCATGCAACATGAGTGCTTATAAGTGTCTCAATGGGCTTTGTACAATTTTGACAAACTTATGAAACATCTAACAACGCGATTCTAGGACTCTACACCAAGTTTCATGAAACATGAGTGGTTATAAGTGTCTCAATTAGCTTTGTGCAAGTTTGACGAACTTATGAAACATCTAACAACGCGTTTCTAGGACTCCAAACCAAGTTTCATGCAATATGAGTGCTTATAAGTGTCGCAATGAGGTTTGTACAAGTTTGACGAACTTATGATTCACAAACAACGCGTTTCTAGGACTCTAAACCAAGTTTCATGCAACATGAGTGCTTATAAGTGTCTCAATGAGCTTTTTATTAGTTTCACGAACTTATGAGACATCTAACAACGCGTTTCTAGGACTCTAAACCAATTTTCGTTCAACATGAGTGCTTATAAGTGTCTCAATTAGCTTTGTACAAGTTTGACGAACTTATGAGACATCTAACAACGCGTTTCTAGGACTCTAAACCAAGTTTCATGCAACGTGAGTGCTTATAAGTGTCTCAATGAGCTTTGTACAAGTTTTATGAACTTATGAAACATCTAATGACGCGGTTTCTAGGACTCTAAACCACGTTTCATGCTACATGAACGCTTATTAGTGTTGCAATGATCTTTGTACAAGTTTCACGAACTTATGAAACATCTAACGACGCGGTTTCTAGGACTCTAAACCAAGGTTCATGCTACATGAGTGCTTATAAGTGTCTTAATGAGCTTTGTACAAGTTTCGCGAACTTATGAAACATCTAACGACCCGTTTCTAGGACTCGAAACCAAGTTTCATGCAACATGAGCGTTTATTAGTGTCTCAATGAGCTTTGTACAAGAGTGACGAACTTATGAAACATCAAAAAACGCGTTTCTAGGACCCTAAACCAAGTTTCATGCTACATGAGTGCTCATAAGTTACTCAATGAGCTTTGTACAAGTTTAACGAACTTATGAACCATCTAAGAACGCGTTTCTAGGATTTGAAACCAAGTATCATGAAACATGAGTTATGATAAGTGTCTCAATGAGCTTTGTACAAATGCGACGAACTTATGAAACATCTAACAACGTGGTTGCTAGGACTCTAAACCAAGTTTCATGCAACATGAGTGCTTATAAGTGTCTCAATGAGCTTTGTACAAGTTTGACAAACTTATGAAACATCTAACAACTCGTTTCTAGGAATCTAAACTAAGTTTATGCAACATGAGTGCTTATAAGTGTCTCAATGAGGTTTGTACAAGTTTGACGAACTTATGAGACCTCTAACAACGCGTTTCTAGGACTCTAAACCAAGTTTCATGCAACATGAGTGCTTATAAGTGTATCAATGAGCTTTTTACAAGTTTCACGAACTTATGAAACATCTAAAAACGCGTTTCTAGGACTCTAAACCAAGTTTCATGCAACATGAGTGCTTATAAGTGTCTCAATGAGCTTTTTATTAGTTTCACGAACTTATGAGACACCTAACAACGCGTTTCTAGGACTCTAAACCAAGTTTCGTGCAACATGAGTGCTTATAAGTGTCTCAATTAGCTTTGTACAAGTTTGACGAACTTATGAGACATCTAACTACGCGTTCCTAAGACTCTAAACCAAGTTTCATGCAACATGAGTGCTTATAAGTGTCTCAATGAGCTTTGTACAAGTTTGATGAATTTATGAAACATCTAACGACGCGATTTCTATGACTCTAAACCACGTTTCATGCTACATGAGCGCTTATTAGTGTTGCAATGAGCTTTGTACAAGTTTCACGAACTTATGAAACATCTAACGACACGGTTTTCTAGGACTCTAAACCAAGGTTCATGCTACATGAGTGCTTATAAGTGTCTCAATGAGCTTTGTACAATTTCTGGAACTTATGAAACATCTAACGACGCGTTTCTAGGACTCGAAACCAAGTTTCATGCAACATGAGTGCTTATTAGTGCCTCAATGAGCTTTGTACAAGTTTCACGAACTTATGAAACACTAACATCGCGTTTCTAGGACTCTAAACCAAGTTTCATGCAACATGAGTGCTTATAAGTGTCTCAATGAGCTTTATACTAGTTTGACGAACTTATGAGACATCTAACAACACGTTTTTAGGACTCTAAACCAAGTTTCATGTAACATGAGTGCTTATAAGTGTCTCAATGAGCTTTGTACAAGTTTGATGAACTTATGAAATATCTAACGACGCGGTTTCTAGGACTCTAAACCAAGTTTCAGGTTACATGAGCGCTTATTAGTGTCTCAATGGGCTTTGTACAAGTTTCACGAACTTATGAAACATCTAACGAGTTCTAGGACTCTAAAACCTACATGAGTGCTTATAAGTGTCTCAATGAGTTTTGTACAAGTTTCACGAACTTATGAAATATCTAACAATGCGTTTGTAGGACTCTAAACCAAGTTTCATGCAACATGCGTGCTTATAAGTGTCTCAATGAGCTTTTTACAGGTTTGACGAATTTATGAAACATCTAACAACACGTTTCTAGGACTCTAAACCAAGTTTCATGCAACATGAGTGCTTATAAGTGTCTCAATGAGCTTTGTACAAGTTTGACGAACTTATGAAATATCTAACAACGTGTTACTAGGACTCTAAACCAAGTTTCATGCTACATGAGTGTTCATAAGTTACTCAATGTGCTTTGTACAAGTTTCACGAATTTATGAACCATTTAACAACTCGTTTCTAGGATTTTAAACCAAGTTTCATGAAACGTGAGTGATTATAAGTGTCTCAATGAGCTTTGTACAAATTTGACGAACTTATGAAACATCTAACAACACGTTTCATGTAACAAGAGAGCTTATAAGTTCCTCAATGAGCTATATACAAGTTTGCCGAACTTATGAAACATCTAACAACGTGGTTTCTAGGACTCTAAACAAAACTTTCATGCAACATGAGTACTTCTAAGTTCCTCAATGAGCTTTGTACAAGTTTTACGAACTAATGAAATATCTAACAACGCGTTTTTAGGACTCTAAACAAAGTTTCATTCAACAAGAGTGCTTATAAGTGTCTCAATGAGCTTTGTACAAATTTGACTAACTTATGAAACATCTAACAATGCGTTTCTAGGACTCTAAACCAAGTTTCATGCAACATGAGTGCTTATAAGTGTCTCAATGAGCTTTGTACAATTTTGACAAACTTATGAAACATCTAACAACGCGTTTCTAGGACACTACACCAATTTTGATGCAACATGAGTGCTTATAAGTGTCTCAATGAGCTTTTTAAAAGTTTGATGAACTTATGAAATATCTAACGACGCGGTTTCTAGGACTCTAAACCACGTTTCATGCTACATGAACGCTTATAAGTGTCTCAATAAGCTTTGTACAAGTTTGACGAACTTATGAAACATCTAAAAACGCGTTTCTAGGACTCTAAACCAAGTTTCATGCTACATGAGTGCTCATAAATGTCTCAATGAGCTTTGTACAAGTTTCACGAACTTATGAACCATCTAACAACGCGTTTATAGGATTTGAAACCAAGTTTCATGAAACATGAGTGATTATAAGTGTCTCAATGAGCTTTGTACAAATGCGACGAACTTATGAAACATCTAAAAACATGGTTGCTAGGACTCTAAACCAAGTTTCATGCAACATGAGTGCTTATAAGTGTCTCAATGGGCTTTGTACAATTTTGACAAACTTATGAAACATCTAGCAACGCGATTCTAGGACTCCAAACTAAGTTTCATGCAACATGAGTGCTTATAGGTGTCTCAACGAGGTTTGTCCAAGTTTGACGAACTTATGATACATTAACAACACGTTTCTAGGACTCTAAACCAAGTTTCATGCAACATGAGTGCTTATAAGTGTCTCAATGAGCTTTGTACTAGTTTCATGAACTTACGAAACATCTAACAACGTGGTTTCTAGGACTCTAAACCAAGTTTCATGCAACATGAGTGATTATAAGTGTCTCAATGAGCTTTGTACAAGTTTGACGAACTTATGAAACATCTAACAACATGTTTCTAGGACTCTAAACCAAGTTTCATGCAACATGTGTGCTTATAAGTGTCTCAAAGAGCTTTGTACAAGTTTCATGAACTTATGAAATAACTAACAACGTGGTTGCTAGGAATCTAAACCAAGTTTCATGCAACATGAGTGCTTACAAATGTCTCAAAGAGCTTTGTACAAGTTTCACGAATTTATGAAACATCTAGCAAAGCGTTTCTAGGACTCTAAACCAAGTTTCATGCAAGATGAGTGCTTATAAGTGTCTCAATAAGCCTTATAATAGTTTGACGAACTTATGAAAAATCTAATAATGTGGTTGCTAGGAATCTAAACCAAGTTTCATGCAACATGAGTGATTATAAGTATCACAATGAGTTTTGTACAAGTTTGACAAACTTATGAAACATCTAACAACGCGTTTCTAGGACTCTAAACCAAGTTTCATGCAACATAAGTGCTTATATATAAGTGTCTCAATGAGCTTTATACTAGTTTGACGAACTTATGAAACATCTAACAACGTGGTTGCTTGTAATCTAAACCAAGTTTCATGCAACATGAAGGCTTATATGTGTCACAATGAGCTTTGTACAAGTTTGTCAAACTTTTGAAACATCTAACAACGCGTTTCTAGGACTCTAAACTAAGTTTCATGCAACATGAGTGCTTATAAGTGTCTCAATGAGCTTTGTACTAGTTTGACGAACTTATGAGACATCTAACAACTCTAGGACTCTAAACCAAGTTTCATGCAACATAAGTGCTTATAAGTTTCTCAATGAGTTTTGTACAAGTTTGATGAACTTATTAAACAACTAACGACGCGGTTTCTAGAACTCTAAACCACGTTTCATGCTACATGAGCGCTTATAAGTGTCTCAATGAGCTTTGTACTAGTTTCACGAACTTATGAGGCATCTAACAACACGTTTCTAGGACTCTAAACCAAGTTTCATGCAACATGAGTTCTTATAAGTGTCTCGATGAGCTTTGTACAAGTTTGACGAACTTATGAAACATCTAACAACACGTTTCTAGGACTCTAAACCAAGTTTCATGCAACATGAGTGCTTATAAGTGTCTCAATGAGCTTTGTACAAGTTTGACGAATTTATGAAATATCTAACAACGTGTTTCAAGGACTCTAAACCAAGTTTCATGCTACATGAGTGCTCATAAGTTACTCAATGAGCTTTCTACAAGTTTCACGAACTTATGAACCATTTAACAACGCGTTTCTAGGATTTTAAACCAAGTATCAGAAAACATGAGTGATTATAAGTGTCTCAATGAGCTTTGTACAATTTTGACAAACTTATGAAACATCTAACAACGCGTTTCTAGGACTCTACACCAAGTTTCATGCAACAGGAGTGGTTATAAGTGTCTCAATTAGCTTTGTTCAAGTTTGACGAACTTATGAAACACTAACAACGAGTTTCTAGGACTCTAAACCAAGTTTCATGCAACATGAGTGCTTATAAGTGTCTCAAAGAGATTTGTACTAGTTTCACGAACTTATGAGGCATGTAACAACACGTTTCTAGGACTCTAAACCAAGTTTCATGCAACATAAGTGCTTATAAGTGTCTCAATGAGCTTTGTAAAAGTTTGACAAACTTATGAAACATCTAACAACGCGTTTCTATGACTCTAAACTAAGTTTATGCAACATGAGTGCTTATAAGTGTCTCAATGAGGTTTGTACAAGTTTCACGAACTTATGAGACATCTAACAATGCGTTTCTAGGACTCTAAAACAAGTTTCATGCGACATGAGTGCTTATAAGTGTCTCAATGAGCTTTTTACAAGTTTCACGAACTTATGAAACATCTAAAAACGCGTATCTAGGACTCTAAACCAAATTTCATGCAACATGAGTGCTTATAAGTGTCTCAATGTGCTTTTTATTAGTTTCACGAACTTATGAGACACCTAACAACGCGTTTCTAGGATTCTAAACCAAGTTTCGTGCAACATGAGTGCTTATAAGTGTCTCAATTAGCTTTGTACAAGTTTGACGAACTTATGAGACATCTAACTACGCGTTTCTAAGACTCTAAACCAAGTTTCATGCAACATGAGTGCTTATAAGTGTCTCAAAGAGATTTGTACTAGTTTCACGAACTTATGAGACACCTAACAACGTGTTTCTAGGACTCTAAACCAAGTTTCGTGCAACATGAGTTCTTATAAGTGTCTCAATTAGCTTTGTACAAGTTTGACGAACTTATGAGACATCTAACTACGCGTTTCTAAGACTCTAAACCAAGTTTCATGCTACATCAGTGCTCATAAGTTACTCAATGAGTTTTGTACAAGTTTCACGAACCTATGAACCATTTAACAACGCGTTTCTAGGATTTTAAACCAAGTTTCATGAAACCTGAGTTATTATAAGTGTCTCATTGAGCTTTGTAAAAATTTGACGAACTTATGAAACATCTAACAACGTGATTGCTAGGACTCTAAACCAAGTTTCATGCAACATGAGTGCTTATAAGTGTCTCAATGAGCTTTGTACAATTTTTAAAAACTTATGAAACATCTAACAACCCGTTTCTAGGACTCTACACCAAGTTTCATGCAACATGAGTGGTTATAAGTGTCTCAATTAGCTTTGTTCAAGTTTGGCGAACTTATGAAACATCTAACAACGCGTTTCTAGGACTCTAAACCAAGTTTCATGCAACATAAGTGCTTATATATAAGTGTCTCAATGAGCTTTATACTAGTTTGACGAACTTATGAAACATCTAACAACGTGGTTGCTTGTAATCTAAACCAAGTTTCATGCAACATGAAGGCTTATATGTGTCACAATGAGCTTTGTACAAGTTTGTCAAACTTTTGAAACATCTAACAACGCGTTTCTAGGACTCTAAACTAAGTTTCATGCAACATGAGTGCTTATAAGTGTCTCAATGAGCTTTGTACTAGTTTGACGAACTTATGAGACATCTAACAACTCTAGGACTCTAAACCAAGTTTCATGCAACATAAGTGCTTATAAGTTTCTCAATGAGTTTTGTACAAGTTTGATGAACTTATTAAACAACTAACGACGCGGTTTCTAGAACTCTAAACCACGTTTCATGCTACATGAGCGCTTATAAGTGTCTCAATGAGCTTTGTACTAGTTTCACGAACTTATGAGGCATCTAACAACACGTTTCTAGGACTCTAAACCAAGTTTCATGCAACATGAGTTCTTATAAGTGTCTCGATGAGCTTTGTACAAGTTTGACGAACTTATGAAACATCTAACAACACGTTTCTAGGACTCTAAACCAAGTTTCATGCAACATGAGTGCTTATAAGTGTCTCAATGAGCTTTGTACAAGTTTGACGAATTTATGAAATATCTAACAACGTGTTTCAAGGACTCTAAACCAAGTTTCATGCTACATGAGTGCTCATAAGTTACTCAATGAGCTTTCTACAAGTTTCACGAACTTATGAACCATTTAACAACGCGTTTCTAGGATTTTAAACCAAGTATCAGAAAACATGAGTGATTATAAGTGTCTCAATGAGCTTTGTACAATTTTGACAAACTTATGAAACATCTAACAACGCGTTTCTAGGACTCTACACCAAGTTTCATGCAACAGGAGTGGTTATAAGTGTCTCAATTAGCTTTGTTCAAGTTTGACGAACTTATGAAACACTAACAACGAGTTTCTAGGACTCTAAACCAAGTTTCATGCAACATGAGTGCTTATAAGTGTCTCAAAGAGATTTGTACTAGTTTCACGAACTTATGAGGCATGTAACAACACGTTTCTAGGACTCTAAACCAAGTTTCATGCAACATAAGTGCTTATAAGTGTCTCAATGAGCTTTGTAAAAGTTTGACAAACTTATGAAACATCTAACAACGCGTTTCTATGACTCTAAACTAAGTTTATGCAACATGAGTGCTTATAAGTGTCTCAATGAGGTTTGTACAAGTTTCACGAACTTATGAGACATCTAACAATGCGTTTCTAGGACTCTAAAACAAGTTTCATGCGACATGAGTGCTTATAAGTGTCTCAATGAGCTTTTTACAAGTTTCACGAACTTATGAAACATCTAAAAACGCGTATCTAGGACTCTAAACCAAATTTCATGCAACATGAGTGCTTATAAGTGTCTCAATGTGCTTTTTATTAGTTTCACGAACTTATGAGACACCTAACAACGCGTTTCTAGGATTCTAAACCAAGTTTCGTGCAACATGAGTGCTTATAAGTGTCTCAATTAGCTTTGTACAAGTTTGACGAACTTATGAGACATCTAACTACGCGTTTCTAAGACTCTAAACCAAGTTTCATGCAACATGAGTGCTTATAAGTGTCTCAAAGAGATTTGTACTAGTTTCACGAACTTATGAGACACCTAACAACGTGTTTCTAGGACTCTAAACCAAGTTTCGTGCAACATGAGTTCTTATAAGTGTCTCAATTAGCTTTGTACAAGTTTGACGAACTTATGAGACATCTAACTACGCGTTTCTAAGACTCTAAACCAAGTTTCATGCTACATCAGTGCTCATAAGTTACTCAATGAGTTTTGTACAAGTTTCACGAACCTATGAACCATTTAACAACGCGTTTCTAGGATTTTAAACCAAGTTTCATGAAACCTGAGTTATTATAAGTGTCTCATTGAGCTTTGTAAAAATTTGACGAACTTATGAAACATCTAACAACGTGATTGCTAGGACTCTAAACCAAGTTTCATGCAACATGAGTGCTTATAAGTGTCTCAATGAGCTTTGTACAATTTTTAAAAACTTATGAAACATCTAACAACCCGTTTCTAGGACTCTACACCAAGTTTCATGCAACATGAGTGGTTATAAGTGTCTCAATTAGCTTTGTTCAAGTTTGGCGAACTTATGAAACATCTAACAACGCGTTTCTAGGACTCTAAACCAAGTTTCATGCAACATAAGTGCTTATATATAAGTGTCTCAATGAGCTTTATACTAGTTTGACGAACTTATGAAACATCTAACAACGTGGTTGCTTGTAATCTAAACCAAGTTTCATGCAACATGAAGGCTTATATGTGTCACAATGAGCTTTGTACAAGTTTGTCAAACTTTTGAAACATCTAACAACGCGTTTCTAGGACTCTAAACTAAGTTTCATGCAACATGAGTGCTTATAAGTGTCTCAATGAGCTTTGTACTAGTTTGACGAACTTATGAGACATCTAACAACTCTAGGACTCTAAACCAAGTTTCATGCAACATAAGTGCTTATAAGTTTCTCAATGAGTTTTGTACAAGTTTGATGAACTTATTAAACAACTAACGACGCGGTT
The DNA here is from genome assembly GCA_963556525.1 of Cochlearia excelsa. Lineage (NCBI taxonomy): Eukaryota > Viridiplantae > Streptophyta > Magnoliopsida > Brassicales > Brassicaceae > Cochlearia > Cochlearia excelsa. The sequence goes on from CAUVZT010000005.1 coordinate 1,421,493, forward strand.
TCTAGAACTCTAAACCACGTTTCATGCTACATGAGCGCTTATAAGTGTCTCAATGAGCTTTGTACTAGTTTCACGAACTTATGAGGCATCTAACAACACGTTTCTAGGACTCTAAACCAAGTTTCATGCAACATGAGTTCTTATAAGTGTCTCGATGAGCTTTGTACAAGTTTGACGAACTTATGAAACATCTAACAACACGTTTCTAGGACTCTAAACCAAGTTTCATGCAACATGAGTGCTTATAAGTGTCTCAATGAGCTTTGTACAAGTTTGACGAATTTATGAAATATCTAACAACGTGTTTCAAGGACTCTAAACCAAGTTTCATGCTACATGAGTGCTCATAAGTTACTCAATGAGCTTTCTACAAGTTTCACGAACTTATGAACCATTTAACAACGCGTTTCTAGGATTTTAAACCAAGTATCAGAAAACATGAGTGATTATAAGTGTCTCAATGAGCTTTGTACAATTTTGACAAACTTATGAAACATCTAACAACGCGTTTCTAGGACTCTACACCAAGTTTCATGCAACAGGAGTGGTTATAAGTGTCTCAATTAGCTTTGTTCAAGTTTGACGAACTTATGAAACACTAACAACGAGTTTCTAGGACTCTAAACCAAGTTTCATGCAACATGAGTGCTTATAAGTGTCTCAAAGAGATTTGTACTAGTTTCACGAACTTATGAGGCATGTAACAACACGTTTCTAGGACTCTAAACCAAGTTTCATGCAACATAAGTGCTTATAAGTGTCTCAATGAGCTTTGTAAAAGTTTGACAAACTTATGAAACATCTAACAACGCGTTTCTATGACTCTAAACTAAGTTTATGCAACATGAGTGCTTATAAGTGTCTCAATGAGGTTTGTACAAGTTTCACGAACTTATGAGACATCTAACAATGCGTTTCTAGGACTCTAAAACAAGTTTCATGCGACATGAGTGCTTATAAGTGTCTCAATGAGCTTTTTACAAGTTTCACGAACTTATGAAACATCTAAAAACGCGTATCTAGGACTCTAAACCAAATTTCATGCAACATGAGTGCTTATAAGTGTCTCAATGTGCTTTTTATTAGTTTCACGAACTTATGAGACACCTAACAACGCGTTTCTAGGATTCTAAACCAAGTTTCGTGCAACATGAGTGCTTATAAGTGTCTCAATTAGCTTTGTACAAGTTTGACGAACTTATGAGACATCTAACTACGCGTTTCTAAGACTCTAAACCAAGTTTCATGCAACATGAGTGCTTATAAGTGTCTCAAAGAGATTTGTACTAGTTTCACGAACTTATGAGACACCTAACAACGTGTTTCTAGGACTCTAAACCAAGTTTCGTGCAACATGAGTTCTTATAAGTGTCTCAATTAGCTTTGTACAAGTTTGACGAACTTATGAGACATCTAACTACGCGTTTCTAAGACTCTAAACCAAGTTTCATGCTACATCAGTGCTCATAAGTTACTCAATGAGTTTTGTACAAGTTTCACGAACCTATGAACCATTTAACAACGCGTTTCTAGGATTTTAAACCAAGTTTCATGAAACCTGAGTTATTATAAGTGTCTCATTGAGCTTTGTAAAAATTTGACGAACTTATGAAACATCTAACAACGTGATTGCTAGGACTCTAAACCAAGTTTCATGCAACATGAGTGCTTATAAGTGTCTCAATGAGCTTTGTACAATTTTTAAAAACTTATGAAACATCTAACAACCCGTTTCTAGGACTCTACACCAAGTTTCATGCAACATGAGTGGTTATAAGTGTCTCAATTAGCTTTGTTCAAGTTTGGCGAACTTACGAAACATCTAACAACGCGTTTCTAGGAGTCTAAACCAAGTTTCATGCAACATGAGTGCTTATAAGTGTCTCAACGAGCTTTGTACAAGTTTGACGAACTTATGAAACATCTAACAACGCGTTTCTAGGACTCTAAACCAAGTTTCATGCACCATGAGTGCTTATAAGTGTCTCAATGAGCTTTGTACTAGTTTCTCGAACTTACGAAACATTTAACAACTTGGTTTCTAAGACTCTAAACCAAGTTTCATGTAACATGAGTGCTTATAAGTGTCTCAAAGAGCTTTATACTAGTTTGACGAACTTATGAAACATCTAACAACGTGGTTGCTAGGACTCTAAACCAAGTTTCATGTAACATGAGTGCTTATGAGTGTCACAATGACCTTTGTACAAGTTTGACAAACTTATGAAACAACTAACAACGCGTTTCCAGGACTCTAAACTAAGTTTCATGCAACATGAGTGCTTTGTACAAGTTTGATGAACTTATGAAACATCTAATGACGCGGTTTCTAGGAATCTAAACCATGTTTCATGCTACATGAGTGCTTATAAGTGTCTCAATGAGCATTGTACAAGTTTCACGAACTTATGAAACATCTAACAACGCGTTTCTAGGACTCTAAACCAAGTTTCATGCAACATGAGTCCTTATAAGTGTCTCAATGAGCTTTTTATTAGTTTCACGAATTTATGAGACATCTAACGACGCGGTTCTAGGACTCTAAACCAAGTTTCATGCAACATGAGTGCTTATAAGTGTCTCAATGAGCTTTGTACAAGTTTGATGAACATATGAAACATCTAAAGACGCGGTTTCTAGGACTCTAAACCACGTTTCATGCTACATGAGCACTTATTAGTGTTGCAATGAGCTTTGTACAAGTTTCACGAACTTATAAAAAATCTAACGACGAGGTTTCTAGGACTCTAAACCAAGGTTCATGCTACATGAGTGCATATAAGTGTCTCAATGAGCTTTGTAAAAGTTTCACGAACTTATGAAATATCTAAAAACACGTTTCTAGGACTCTAAACCAAGTTTCATGCTACATGAGTGCTCATAAGTTACTCAATGAGTTTTGTACAAGTTTCACGAACTTATGAACCATCTAACAACGCGTTTCTAGGATTTGAAACCAAGTTTCATGAAACATGAGTGATTATAAGTGTCTCAATGAGTTATGTACAAATGCGACGAACTTATGAAACATCTAACAACGTGGTTTCTTGACTCTACACCAAGTTTCATGTAACATGAGTGGTTATAAGTGTCTCAATTAGCTTTGTGCAAGTTTGACGAACTTATGAAACATCTAACAACGCGTTTCTAGGACTCCAAACCAATTTTCATGCATAATGAGTGCTTATAAGTTTCTCAACGAGGTTTGTACAAGTTTGACGAACTTATGATACACTAACAACGCGTTTCTAGGACTCTAAACCAAGTTTAAGGCAACATGAGTGCTTATAAGTGTCTCAATGAGCTTTGTACTAGTTTATTGAACTTACGAAACATCTATCAACGTGGTTTATAGGACTCTAAACAAAGTTTCATGCAACATGAGTGCTTATAAGTGTCTTAATAAGCTTTGTACAAGTTTGACGAACTTATGAAACATCTAACAACTTGTTTCTAGGACTCTAAGCCAAGTTTCATGCAACATGAGTGCTTATAAGTGTCTCAAAGAGCTTTGTACAAGTTACACGAACTTATGAAATATCTAACAACGTGTTTGCTAGGACTCTAAACCAAGTTTCATGCAACATGAGTGCTTACAAGTGTCTCAAAGAGCTTTGTACAAGTTTCACGAACTTATGAAACATCTAACAACGCGTTTCTAGGATTCTATACCAAGTTTCATGCAACATGAGTGCTTATAAGTGTCTCAATGACCTTTATACTAGTTTGACAAACTTATGAAAAATCTAACAACGTGTTTCTAGGACTCTAAACTAAGTTTAATGCAACATGAGTGCTTATAAGTGTCTCAATGAGCTTTGTACAAGTTTGTCGAACTTATGAGACATCTAACAACGCAGTTTCTAGGACTCTAAACCACGTTTCATGCTACATGAGCGCTTATAAGTGTCTCAATGAGCATTGTACAAGTTTCACGAACTTATGAAACATCTAAAAACGCGTTTCTAGGACTCTAAACCAAGTTTCATGCAACATGAGTGCTTATAAGTGTCTCAATGAGCTTTTTATTAGTTTCACGAACTTATGAGACATCTAACAACGCGTTTCTAGGACTCTAAACCAAGTTTCGTGCAAAATGAGTGCTTATAAGTCTCTCAATTAGCTTTGTACAAGTGTGACGAACTTATGAGACATCTAACAACGCGTTTCTAGGACTCTAAACCAAGTTTGATGCAACATGAGTTCTTATAAGTGTCTCAATGAGCTTTGTACAAGATTTATGAACTTATGAAACATCTAACGACGCGGTTTCTAGGACTCTAAACCACGTTCCATGCTACATGAGCGCTTATTAATGTTGCAATGAGCTTTGTACAAATTTCACGAACTTGTGAAACAACTAACAACGCGGTTTCTATGACTCTAAACCAAGGTTCATGCTACATGAGTGCTTATAAGTGTCTGAATGAGCTTTGTACAAGTTTCGCGAACTTATGAAACAACTAACGACGCGTTTCTAGGACTCGAAACCATGTTTCATGCAACATGAGTGCTTATTAGTGTCTCAATGAGCTTTGTACAAGTTTGACGAACTTATGAAACATCTAAAAATGCGTTTCTAGGACTCTAAACCAAGTTTCATGCTACATGAGTGCTCATATGTTACTCAATGAGCTTTGTACAAGTTTCACGAACTTATGAACCATCTAACAACGCATTTCTAGGATTTGAAACCAAGTTTTATGAAACATGAGTGATTATAAGTGTCTCAATAAGCTTTGTACAAATGCGACAAACTTATGAAACATCTAACAACGTGGTTGCTAGGACTCTAAACCATGTTTCATGCAACATGAGTGCTTATAAGTGTCTCAATGAGCTTTGTACAATTTTGACAAACTTATGAAACATCTAACAACGCGTTTCTAGGACTCTACACCAAGTTTCATGCAACATGAGTGGTTATAAGTGTCTCAATTAGCTTTGTGCAAGTTTGACGAACTTATGAAACATCTAAAAACGCGTTTCTAGGACTCCAAACCAAGTTTCATGCAACATGAGTGCTTATAAGTGTCTCAACGAGGTTTGTACAAGTTTGAAGAACTTATGATACACTAACAACGCGTTTCTAGGACTTTAAACAATGTTTCATGCAAAATGAGTGCTTGTAAGTGTCTCAATGAGCTTTGTACTAGTTTCCTGAACTTACGAAACATCTAACAACGTGGTTTCTAGGACTCTAAACCAAGTTTTATGCAACATGAGTGATTATAAGTGTCTCTAAGAGCTTGTACAAGTTTCACGAACTTATGAAATATCTAACAACATGGTTGCTAGGACTCTAAACCAAGTTTCATGCAACATGAGTGCTTACAAGTGTCTCAAAGAGCTGTGTACAAGTTTCACGAACTTATGAAACATCTAACAACGCGTTTCTAGGACTCTAAACCAATTTTCATGCAACATGAGTGCTTATAAGTGTCTCAATAAGCTTTATACTAGTTTGACGAACTTATGAAAAATCTAACAACGTGGTTGCTAGGACTCTAAACCAAGTTTCATGAGAGGTTGGTGGCCAATGAAAGGATGACTCTTACGGTGTGGAGCTTTGCAACCAGTGGAAAAGTATCCAAGTAGTCTTTCCCATACGTTTTTGTAAACCCTCTTGCCACTAGCCGTCCTTTGTGTCTTTCTATCTCACCATTGCTATGATACTTGGTAGTGAAGATGTATCTTGAGCTCACGGTTCTCTTGCCTTGAGGAAGGTCAGTCTCATAAAAGGTCTCATTGTCTTCCATTGCCTTGTTTTCGGCTTTAACCGCATTGACCAATACTTCTTTTCCTTCATTGCCTCTTCATATTTTCTTGGTATCACATGTTGATCCATGGAGGTGATGAATGGTTGGTGTGTTGAAAAGACTAAGGCATTACCCGACCTAACTTGGTTATCAAGGTAAATGACCTAGCTTGAGGAAGACTCAAGCCTCTTCACATCAAGTTACCGTTGGGAATACAAACAAATGAAACAAAGAGACAAAAGAAGAAGAAGGATCTAGAAGCGCCTTCCTTGTAGCCGTTACCTTGTAGTCGTTAGGCGAGTGCACTCCACTCGGTCGTACAAGTCACGTGTGGAGATAAGCCAGCGAGTGCATCTCACTCTGCCGTACAAGTCACATGTCAAATTAAGAGTGGCACGCTTAGCCGAACACAATTAATGCTAGGCGACCAAAGAAGAGCATCTTCTTATGGAATCTTCACATGATTCCTCTTTGGTCTTTGTTTGTATATTTATATTCCCTTTGTAACACAACATTATTATCACACTTATGAAATGAAAATCAATTAAACCTATTCTCTCTATTGTTCTTGGTGTTTTTGAGGAAACATCAAGAACTTATTCTCACAATACTCTCTTAATCTTCTTAAAATCCAACATGTTATCAGAGCATCTAAGCTCTTGAACCTTTCTCGCTTCCGCTACCAATCTCTCTCGGCCAAATTTCTCTCGGCCATAATTTTCTCAGCCAAAATTTCTCTCGGCCATAATCCAACATGGTATCAGAGCATCTATGCTCTTGAACCTTTCATGGTAATATCATTATTGCAAATGGGAGTAAGATTCCTATAGAAGGATTAGGGAACCTTAAGTTGTTTGATAGAGACTCTCAAGACCTTTACATGCCTAGTTTTACTTCAAATCTTATATCCGTTAAACGCATTGTTTGTGATTTGAATTGCAATGTTATTTTCGGTCCTAATGATGTTGTTTTCAGGATATTAAGAGTAAGAAGATCATTGTAAAAGGGGTTACAAGAGGCGATCTTTATGTCCTTGAAGAAAACAAATCTAGTTCTTTACTTTGTCATGTTTTTAAATCGGTTTTAGCCGAATTAAACAATGTTATTTGGCATTTTAGACTTGGTCATCCACATTTAAATGCTTTAAAAACTATTTTACCTAATGTTTCTTTTGATCATCAAACTTGTGAAGCTTTCATTTTAGGCAAGCATTGTAGAACCGTGTTTTCAAAATCAAAAATGTGTTACAAACCGTTTGAATTAGTCCACTCGGATGTTTGGTCCTCTCCTTGCAAATCTAGGGATATTCATGGTTACTTTGTCACATTCATAGATGAAAGCTCTAAATATACTTGGGTTACACTTTTACAAACTAAAGATAGGGTATTAGAGGCTTTTAAAAACTTTCAAAACTATATGACTAACCATTATAATGCTAAGATTAAAACTTTTAGGTCGGATAATGGGGGAGAGTACACAAGCCGAGCATTCAAAGAACACATAGCCAACCATGGGATCCTTCACCAAACCACATGCCCATATACACCACAACAAAATGGTGTAGCTGAAAGGAAGAATAGGCTTCTCATGGAGGTCACATGGTCAATGATGTTCCACATGAACATCCCAAAACGGTTTTGGTCGGATGGTGTTTTAACCGCATGTTATCTCATTAACCGAACTCCTACTCAAATCTTAAACAACCAATCTCCTTTTGAAGTGTTAAATAAAACTAAACCTTTTATTAGCCATCTAAGAGTTTTTGGTTGTGTTTGTTTTGTCTTTGTGCCTAGTGAACAAAGGAACAAGCTTGAAGCAAAGAGTATCAAGGCCATGTTCATAGGCTACTCAAACACACGAAAAGGATACAAGTGCTATGTACCCGAGACAAGAAAGGTCATAGTATCAAGAGATGTCAAGTTCCTTGAAGGCAAAAGCTTCTATGAAGACAAGAATTGGGATAGTGTAAAGGACTTACCCGAGAAGGTCACGGATAGAGCTACAAGTCTAAGGAACCTAATGAAGAATTTTGGTATGGACATTGACGAAGAACCAAGACAAGATGTATCTAATCAACAACCCACTCATCTTGATCATGAGGGGGAGAACAACAATGAGCAAGTCAACTCCGAACCTCAAGAGTCTAATGAGTCCGGGGTAGAATCAAGTGCTACACAAAACTCAACCGAGCAACAAGAAGACCAAAGACATGCTCAAGAAGATCATGATCAAGAAGTGGATCAAGAAGAAAATGAACCACCGGCGCCGGTTCTAAGGAGAAGCACCCATCCAATTGGGTAAACACAAGGGTATACTACAATAGCAAGGCGGTGTCTCATCCTACTCAAGCCACATGTTCCCTTGCAAGAATTCTCAAGGAGCGCCAAGCATTCATTACCTCCATGGATCAACATATGATACCAAGGACTTATGAAGAAGCAATGAAGGAAGATTTGTGGATCAATGCGGTTAAAGCCGAGAACAAGGCTATGGAAGACAATGAAACCTTCTATGAGACCGACCTTCCTAAAGGCCAGAGGACCGTGAGTTCTAGATATGTGTTTACAATCAAGTATCTAAGCAATGGGGAGATTGAGATACACAAGGCAAGACTAGTAGCAAGAGGCTTCACACAAACCTATGGAGAAGACTACTTGGATACCTTTGCACCGGTTGCAAAACTCACACGGTTAGGGTCATTCTATCCTTGGCTACCAATATATCATGGGATCTCTTTCAAATGGATGTAAAGAATGCGTTTCTACAAGGAGAACTTGAAGAAGAAGTCTACATGACTCCACCACCCGGCCTAGAGATCACCCCCGGGAAAGTTCAAAGGTTAAGAAAGGATATTTACGGTCTCAAGCAATCACCAAGAGCTTGGTACCACAAGCTTAGCTCAACATTGATGGCAAATGGATTCAAGAGATCACAAGCCAAACACACACTCTTCACCCTACAAAACAACGAAGGTAGAGTGGTGGTACTAGTATACGTAGATGACATTATCATCTCCGGGAACAACAAGGGATGTATTCAAGAAACCAAAACCTTTCTTAAATCTAAATTTGACATTAAAGATCTCGGTGTGCTTAAGTACTTCCTTGGGATTGAAGTGTGTAGAACAAAGGAAGGTCTCTTTCTCTCTCAAAGGAAGTACACCCATGATGTTTTAAGTGTTGTCAATATGGTAGGTACTAAGGTGGCTAAGACGCCTCTTGAAGACGGATACAAGACCATTCAAGAGGGTAGTGCGGATGATCAACCATACGAAGATCCAAGGCTCTATAGACGGTTAGTGGGAAAACTCATCTACTTGACAATCACTAGACCGGACTTGTGCTTTGCCGTGAACCAAGTCTCCCAACATATGCAAAAGCCAAAGCAACACCATTGGAACATGATTATGAGGATCTTGGGCTATCTTAAAGGAACCTCAAGCTTGGGTATATGGTTGGGTTGCAACAAGAACACGGAGGTTATTGGATATTGTGACGCGGACTATGCCGGAAATCTAGAGGATAGACGGTCAACCACCGGGTATTGTACCTTCATTTGAGGCAACCTTGTCACATGGAAGACAAAGAAGAAAAAGATAGTGTCTTGTTCAACCGCCGAAGACGAGTATAGAGCCATGAGGAAGTTAACTCAAGAACTCATGTGGCTAAAGAACTTGCTAGGACATTTGGGATTCAAGATTGAAGCACCAATGACCATGCATTGTGATAATCAAGTTTCATCCAACATGAGTGCTTATAAGTGTCTCAATGAGTTTTGTAAAGGTTTGACGAACTTATGAAACATCTAACAACGCGTTTCTAGGACTCGAAACCAAGTTTCATACAACATGAGTGCATACAAGTGTCTCAATTAGCTTTGTACAAGTTTGACGAACTTATGAAACATCTAACAACGCGTTTCTAGGACTATAAACCAAGTTTCATGAAACATGAGTGCTTATAAGTGTTTCAATGAGCTTTGTACAAGTTTCATGAACTTATGAAACATCTACCAACGCGTTTCTAGGACTATAAACCAAGTTTCATGCTACATAAGAGATTACTAGTGTCTCAATTAGCTTTGTACAAGTTTCACGAACTTATGAAACATCTAGCAACGCATTTCTAGGACTTTAAACGAAGTTTCATGAAACATGAGTGATTATAAGTATATCAATGAGCTTTTTCCAAGTTTGAAAAACTTATGAAACATCTAACAACGTGGTTTGCTAGGACTCTAAACCCAGTTTCATGGAATATGAGTGCTTATAAGTGTCTCAAAGACCTTTGCACAAGTTTGTAGAACTTATGAAACATCTAACAACGCGTTTCTAGGACTCGAAACCAAGTTTCATGCAAAATGAGTGCTTACAAGTGTCTCAATTAGCTTTGTACAAGTTTCACAAACTTATGAAACATCTAACAACGCGTTTTTAGGACTCTAAACAAAGTTTCATGCAACATGAGTGCTTATAAATTTCTCAATGAGCTTTGTACAAGTTTGACGAACTTATGAAACATCTAACGACGCGGTTTCTAGGACTCTAAACCAAGTTTCAGGCTACATGAGCGCTTATTAGTTTCTCAATGAGCTTTGTACAAGTTTCACGAATTTATGAAACATCTAACGACGCGATTTCTAGGACTCTAAACCAAGTTTCATGCTACATGAGTGCTTATAAGTGTCTCAATGAGCTTTGTACAAGTTTCACGAACTTATGAAACATCTAACAACGCGTTTCTAGGACTCTAAACCTAGTTTCATGCAACATGAGTGCTTATAAGTGTCTCAATGATATTTGTACTAGTTTCACAAACTTATGAGGCATCTAACAACACGTTTGTAGGACTCTTAACCAAGTTTCATGCAACATGAGTGCTTATAAGTGTCTCAAAGAGCTTTGTACAAGTTTGACAAACTTATGAAACATCTAACAACGCGCTTCTAGGACTCTAAACCAAGTTTCATGGAACATGTGTGCTTATAAGTGCTCAACGAGCTTTGTGCAAGTTTAACGAGCTTATGATACACTAACAACGGGTTTCTAGGACTCTAAACCAAGTTTCATGCAACATGAGTGCTTATAAGTATCTCAATGAGCTTTGTACTAGTTTCTCGAACTTATAAAACATCTAACAACGTGGTTTCTAGGACTCTAAACCAAGTTTCGTGCAACATGAGTGATTATAAGTGTCTGAATGAACTTTGTACAAGTTTGACGAACTTATGAAACATCTAACAACATGTTTCTAGGACTCTAAACCAAGTTTCATGCAACATGAATGCTTATAAGTGTCACAATGTCCTTTGTACAAGTTTGACAAACTTATGAAACAACTAACAACGCGTTTCTAGGACTCTAAACTAAGTTTTATGCAACATAAGTGCTTATAAGTGTCTCAATGAGCTTTGTACAAGTTTGACGAACTTATGAAACACCTAACAACGCGTTTCTAGGACTCTAAACTAAGTTTCATGCAACATGAGTGCTTATAAGTGTCTCAATGAGCTTTGTACAAGTTTGACGAACTTATGAAACATCTAACAACGTGGTTTCTAGGACTCTAAACCAAGTTTCATGCAACATGAGTGCTTATAAGTGTCTCAATGAGCTTTGTACAAGTTTGAAGAACTTATGAGACATCTAACAACGCGTTTCGAGGAATCTAAACCAAGTTTAATGAACCATGAGTGCTTATAAGTGTCTCAATGAGATTTGTACAAGTTTGATGAACTTATGAAACATCTAACGACGCGGTTTCTAGGACTCTAAACCACGTTTCATGCTACATGAGTGCTTATAAGTGTCTCAATGAGCTTTGTACAAGTTTCACGAAGTTATGAAACATCTAACAACGCGTTTCTAGGACTCTAAACCAAGTTTCATGCAACATGAGTCCTTATAAGTGTTTCAATGAGCTTTTTATTAGTTTCACGAATTTATGAGACATCTAACGACGCGGTTCTAGGACTCTAAACCAAGTTTCATGCAACATGAGGGCTTATAAGTGTCTCAATGAGCTTTGTACAAGTTTGATGAACTTATGAAACATCTAAAGACGCGGTTTCTAGGACTCTAATAGGACTCTAAACCAAGTTTCATGCAACATGAATGTTTATAAGTGTCTCAATGAGCTTTGTACAATTTTTACAAACTTATGAAACATCTAACAACGTGTTTCTAGGACTCTACACCAAGTTTCATGCAATATGAGTGGTTATAAGTGTCTCAATTAGCTTTGTGCAAGTTTGACGAACTTATGAAACATCTAACAACGCGTTTCTAGGACTCTAAACCAATTTTCATGCAACATGAGTGCTTATAAGTTTCTCAACGAGGTTTGTACAAGTTTGACAAACTTATGATACACTAACAACGCGTTTCTAGGACTCTAAACCATGTTTAAGGCAACATGAGTGCTTATAAGTGTCTCAATGAGCTTTGTACTAGTTTATTGAACTTACGAAACATCTAACAAGGTGGTTTATAGGACTCTAAACCAAGTTTCATGCAACATGAGTGATTATAAGTGTCTCAATGAGCTTTGTACAAATGCGACGAACTTATGAAAATCTAACAACATGGTTGCTAGGACTCTAAACCAAGTTTCATGCAACATGAGTGCTTATAAGTGTCTCAATGAGCTTTGTACAAGTTTGACGAACTTATGAAACATCTAACAACTTGTTTCTAGGACTCTAAGCCAAGTTTCATGCAACATGAGTGCTTATAAGTGTCTCAAAGAGCTTTGTACAAGTTTCACGAACTTATGAAATATCTAACAATGTGGTTGCTAGGACTCTAAACCAAGTTTCATGCAACATGAGTGCTTACAAGTGTCTCAAAGAGCTTTGTACAAGTTTCACGAACTTATGAAACATCTTATGCTTCCAAGACATCTTTTGTAAAACTTTTAAGGTTTGGATGGCTTGATATACCAAAGATGCACAATTCTTGATAACTGTAGCACTTTACAAACTGGATTGATTTTTTTATTGTATTGCTATGCTGTACAAATCTGTTAAGAAGGAAACCCTAAATCTGATAGAAACCTTTATGGACAAAGCTGAAGACCAACCACACATAGGTGACTATGCAAGGAATGTGCCTGATGTTAGGGAATCAGAAGTTCTTTCACTCTTTGCAACGATTATAAACAAGTATGCCTCTTATTCACTGATGCATGACATATTAATTTAATTACAGATGTGTGATCATTTGATTATTCTTTATGCATAAATTCAAAAGCGACATTTAATTTGGATCTTTATTTCAGGTACAGGGCGACGATGTTAGAAGATGTTCCTCACATATTTGAGGCTGTTTTCCCGTGTACATTGGAGGTAATTTATTTTGACTTCATATTTTTGTTCTTTTTACTCGTGGATCTGTGCTCATTGTTGTCTCCTCACGGGCAAACTCCAGTTGTTAACATAAATGAGGAGACTTGACACTTTCAATGTGGTGAAGGGCATGATGTAGTTCATATTGATCATTTTGTATGCAACTTATGTTCAATTAGAAATTAGAAATGGGAGGGTTTGAATAATTTTGTGTGGCATGGTTCTTTAGTCGCTCCTTTATTCCCTCAAAAAAATGTTGAAAGTCGTTAATGCAGTATGTGATTATCGGGATGAAAAAACTTATGTGGACGTTTGACTTATGATTTAAACTTAATTGACATTTCTCTTTTTTAAACCTGCCCAGGTAATAACTACGAACGTCGTGCCATTGCTACATTTTGTTTCCCTGCCTTGATAAAGCTATCAAGTCAGGTTTGTGAATATGTTTACCTATAGTTTTCTTCGTGTGATCAAGGAGCTTATAGCCTTTTTCTATGTCTTGTCTCAGTTATTATCTTCTCTTTTCTGACGTGTTGTCCTTGTGCCACATTAACTGAAGCTAGTGATGGATTCAATCATATGGGCATTTAGTCATACTGAGAGGAAGATTGCCGAAAAACCGGTCTTAATCTTCTGCTTGAGATGCTCAAGAACTTACTGGTTTGGTGTTTCTTTTCCATCTTTCGGCTCTGTAATTATCATCATATGTTACGTCTGGTCTAACAGTTGCCTCTAATTGTTACAGAAATCTGAGTTCTGCTATCAATTCTACCTGTCATACCTGTTTTTGTCTGGTAAAACATTTCTTGTCTTGCCAGTTACCTTCCATAAGCCTGGCTTTAAGCTGCATGTTCTGGTGTTGCAGAATGTGTTTTGCCTGGTAAAACACATCTCTTCACTCATCTTATCTTATCGGCAGGCACACTCAACACGTTAGGTCTGGCCAAGCGTCTTGGAGCAAGGTTTGCAACATAATCCCCATTTTGTCTCTTGCTTACATCGACCTCGGAGGTGTATGAAGATCCTCTCATCCATTGGTAGGCCCTTAAGCTTCATCACCTTTTAAAAGATATATCTGATGAGTTGGGTTTGGACTACCACATGCAGCAGCACGGAAATGATTAGTTGTGTTTTGCGGTTACTTATCAAGATTATCTTATTGTCTGTTAGTCCTAATTATATTGTGTTTTTGGTTGTTGTTTTGTAGAAATCCGCATTGCCAGAATCTTCAACACATGAACATAGATAACGGGCAATGTCGTAAGCAACGAAGTTGCTCAAGCACTTTGGCGAGGCTTTCTTTCCACAACACGTCGAACAAAATGTTACTTTACCAAGCTATAACCCAATTGATGGTATATCTATTTGTTTTTGTTATCGCCTTTGAAATATATAGCGGTGAGGCATTGACTGTTCAGAAACCCGAGACACAGACCTGCAGTTTCTGTTATGGTCGATGGATCTAATGCGCCTCATGGAAGGAGACGACACTGGTCCCATCAACATCGGTGACCCAGGTAAGCCCTGTAGGCTGTATAACATTCCTCCATTAGAAGATTAAACACAAACCAACCAAATATCTTACACTTAATTCCACTTTGTGTCTGAATCTTTGGTTTCTCAGGTGAGTTTACGATGGTGGAACCGGCGCAAAGACAGTGAAGACGGAGGTTAGATTATCTTGTTTCACTATTGATATTTAGCTTTGGGATGCTATGTTTTATGAGTTTCAAGAATATCTTGTTCACCTTTTTAAATCATTACTTTGATCTTAAAGACAATGGTTATAATCATTTTAAGAATGTTATATTGACCACAAATCAATGTAATTAACCAAAGCTTTTTTTCGTAATGTTTTTTGTTTAAATTTTGTAGATGAAAAAATGACAAATATTTGACAGCAAACATGAAACTATCAAAAAGAAAACCAAAAGATAATTAGCTAAATACTTAAAAACACAAGTGACATAAGTTCATAATGTAGAAAACAAACAAAGACATTGTCCTAAAACAAACCAAAAGTCACAAATTAACTTAAACACCAGAGGAAACAAACATATATAGAGAATAAAAGTAGATAGTAAAACCGGTTTATCAAAACCGGGTTATCATGCTGCATCAAAACCGGTTATCTTAATCCGAACCGTAAGATTGTCATGATTATCACACTCGGACGAAGATTGTTGCGACGAGCACATCCAGCAGAGAAATAGAGGATGATAAGTAAGACAACAAAACAAACGTTGTAGACTAAAATAGCTCTCCACTCTTGTCTAAAGCTCGCCAACACACTTGCTTTGCAAGCGTCGCAGCTGAAACACAACTCCTTTGGCTTGTTGCTCCATAAACCGCAGTCGCCGGACACAACCGTTTTTTCTTTTTTGGTCGGTGGGATCCAAAACGTCGCGTTTTTGAATTTGAAGTTGCAATGTGGAGGTGGCTTACAACAACCCAACTACGTATAAACATTTAGTAAAAAAAATATATATTAGTGAATATGCAAAGTCTTTTAAATAGGTGTGTTTCGTATATAGTAGAGCAAATACCAAGAATTATGAGCTTTTTCTTTGATAGAAAGAATAACCAAAACTAGTAAAATTATGTATTCTTTTATATAATCCTAAACCAAAAGAAGAAATAAATCATATCAAATCATACTAATAAGAACTAAAAATTCAGACAAAAATATATGGAAACCGAAACCAATTTTGATACCAAAATAATAATAATAATTAAGTTACACTAGTTATTAAAGAATATAAATCACACAAAAAATTCTAAAAAAATACCTTGATCAGATTAATACGACGGTTACTCAAACGGTTACAAACTTTGTCCTTAACCAACAAACCCTTGAGACTAACCCATTTTTCCCATCAACAAGCCCTTGTAGCCAATTCGAAAAATCGACTGTCTTATACTCTTTATAACCACCAGGACCAGAGACTACATGACCGGTTCCTTTGTAAGTCACAACGAAAACAAACGTCGAAATAACAATCAAAGCAACAATGGCAATAAACAATAATATCATATACGATATCATTGCCACGTTGTTCTTGAAACAAGAACCTATGATACCAATCAAAGACAAGACAAAGAGAATGATCCCTGTCGTGAGAAGTGGTGTACGAACCGTTGATACATACTCGGACACGTCATGTTGTTTGAACATGTAAATGGAATAGACAATGGCCGATACGTCCACTAACATTATTATCGTGTTGGTTAGATCCACAAAGAAGTTACTTTCTCTTGCCATTTTTTTTAGAAAGAGAGAGAGAGTTTGTTTTTTGAGTTTTGTTGTGTTAATGATGTCGTTAGTGTTTTTCACTTTTAAGTTTGTTTATAGAGGCTGTATATTGTGGGAATATATAGAGGGGCTGTTTTATTTGTGTTTATATAAAAATTTAAACAAACTTTATAAAAAATCTTAAAATTGTTTTCGACCGTACAAAAGGATATTGAGTACAATCATAATCATTTAAAACAAAATGTAATTTGTTTTTGTTTTTGTTTTTGAAGGGTGGGGACAAATGACTATAATGAATTTAATCTATATTTTAAAAATTTTTGTTTTTTTGGTCAAAAATTTATAAAGGTCGCAAAACAACATTCGAAATGGTAACTTCATAAATTTTAGATTAAAAGCACCATATTGTTCTAAGCTAAAAAAATATCATGTCTAATTTTGTAGAATAATTTAATGGCTCCCACTGAAATTGAATACGTCAAACCGAAATGTTTCTTTTTTGTTATTTATGAAAAGCATAATTCTATATGCTAATATATTATTAACTTTACATAACACACAAAATCATTTTTTTTTTTTCAAAACACAAAATCATTTTAAACATCAAATATGGTAAATAACAAGCAAACTTGGAAACTCCCGAAAATTACACTAACCTTTACAAAAAATATTTATATGCAATATATTTTTTACCAAAATTTTTGTGAACATTGTAATGAACAATATATTGTATAATCTATTTATTTTTTGGACATATTATCCTATATAATAAATATGAAGTAATTTGACTTATGTGTCGCCCAAAGAAAAAATTAAGGAAAATTTGTATAATATATCATACACAATTATGTGAACATCACAAACAATAAGTCAATGAAATATTGTCCATTATATAATTTCAACAAAATATCTCAATTGAAACTCATTTTATAATTTATGTTAGACAATGTAAAATATTATTATGGACAATATAATATGTCACACATAATTATGTTAATATCACAAAATAGGTACATGAATTATTTTTCATTACATGTTTTCAGCAAAATATCATATATAATAAAAAAAAAATTTTTGCAAAGAAAAAATTAAGGAAAATTTGTTCAATATATTTTTTCAACAATTTATCTAATTGAATATCATTTATAAGTTATAACTTAAGTTAAACAATGTAAAATATTATTGTAGATTATGTATTATACACAATTATGTGAACATCGCAAACAATATGTCAATAAAATATTGTCAATTATATAATCTCAACAAAATATCTCAATTGCATCTCATTTATAGCTTTAAGTAGATAATGTAAAATATTTTCATAGATAATATACTATATACAATATGTGAACATCTCAAACAATAAGTAAATGAAACATTTCCATTATATATTTTCAACAAAATATCTCAATTGCATTTTATTTATAACTCAAGTTAGGCAATATATAATGTTATTATGGACAATATATCATACAAAATTATGTGAACATCAAAAATAATAAGTCAATGAAATATTTGTATTATATATTTTCAACAAAATGTCTCAATTGAATCTCATTTGTAACAAGATTATGGTGGGGAAGAAAAAACAAGAAAAAAATGTTTTAATAGTGGAAAAGAAGAAAATAAAATAAAAAACATTTTATTTCTTAGTCGAGTTTGGAATGTCATTCCCATCCCATCATTTAGGCGAAATCTTTGTCTTCTCATCTTCATTCCAGCGAAGAGGTACTAAACCAATGATAAGTTTATCATATGGATTTATCGCAAAACTCCATTCGTCTTATCATCCTCAATGTTTTCGTTGATTGCAAAGAAATAAGTTTGTCCCAACCTTGTACAACTATGTTTTCTATGATTCTCAAGTGAATCATTTTGGACTTTTGTATAAGGTTGCACTTTCCATTAGATTGGAAACAGAATGCACAAACTGTGACTTGGTTCTCGGTCTTCTTTTTTTCTCTGGATTTCATGTTAACATGGTATAAAGTTTATAGAGTTTGCTTCTCATCGGATAATTTCAGTGGGGTATGATTAGGAGAGTGCATTGTAATCACAAGAATGTGGATGAATAATATACAATAAGAAAAAATTGTCTCAACCTTATAAAATTTTGGGCTATGTTGCATTTTCCATGAGACTAGAGATGTACTTTTTCAATTTTAGTACATATTGTTATTGACAAAGTGGACAAGCTTCATTATGTGAACATCACAAAATAAGTCAATGAAATATTGTCCATTATATAATTTCAATAAAATATCTCAATTGAAACTCATTTATAATTTATATTAGACAATGTAAAATATTATTATGGACAATATGTCACACATAATTATGTTAATATCACAAAAATAGGTACATGGATTATTTTTCATTATATGTTTTCAACAAAATATCATATATAATAAAAAAAATATTTTTTCCAAAGCAAAAGTTAAGGAAAATTTGTGCAATATATTTTTCAACAAAATATCTAATTGAATATCATTTATAACTTAAGTTAAACAATGTAAAATATTATTATAGACAATGTATTATACACAATTATGTGAATATCGCAAACAATACGTCAGTAAAACATTGTCAATTATATAATCTCAACAAAATATCTCAATTGCATCTCATTTAGGGAGAATCACAAAACTACACTATTTGAATTACATTTCACAAAACTACACCTTTTCCAAAATACTTCACAAAACTACACCTAAACACTCAAAATTAAATCTAAATAAACTCTACCCAAATAATCTTACCCCCTTAATACTATACCCTAAACACTAATTAGCGAACCCAAATGAAAATATTTTAATTTTGATAATATTTTAAAGGGTAAATCAAGCTTTAAATTTTTTGAAAGGGTGTAAATATGTGAAAATATTGAATTAGGTGTAGTTTTGTGAAGAGATGGTTGAAAGGGTGTAGTTTTGTGAATTTCTCTCTCATTTATAGCTTTAAGTAGATAATGTAAAATGTTTTCATAGATAATATACCATATACAACATCTCAAACAATAAGTAAATGAAACATTAGGATTCAACAATTACTCCTACTCTCTCTAATCCAATCATAAAACAAGAGACGTTTTAAATCAATAACTCTATAATCAATAGCCAAAAGGCATTTCATATATGACTATATAATACTTTTGACTTAAATATTGACCAATTAGTCAATATTCTTTGACTCAAATTTTGACCATTTCACAAAAAAAACAGAGAGAGAGATTAAAAAAAGGACAAGGACACGTACCCGAGCAGAGACACAACCAGCTAAAGACATAGGAACAGTATACATAAGACTTGTTGTATGAATCAAAATCCCCGTCGCAGCCACCGTTAACTTAGGATTCTCCAAGTAACCACCCATCAGCGTCACTATCTCATACCACCACCAGTCCAAACATATCCCTAAACAACTCGGCACCGCCACTCTCATCAACGGTCCTAACCCACCAACCACCTCCACCACACTCTCATACCCAACCAAAAGCAAAACCATTATCAAATTCGTCATAACGGAAGCTATAGCCACATCAGGCACACCCCAAAGCTTAACCATAACCAACCAATAATTCAACGGCATGTGGAAAGCCACCGCGGCTAACGTGCACCACATCATAGGCTTCGTCACGCGTTGCGATCTCAAGTAAACTCTTAGAGTCTGAAGCAGAGTATTGATCAGAAGATCAGGAAGCGCGTAAAGACAGTACTTAGCCGCGGTTTCGGTTATCTCGCGGTCTTGTCTCAAAAACAACATGATGGGTCCTAAGTTAAGCAATAGGAGACTAATGGGCAAAGAAGCGATCAAGAGGATCAAGACCATACGGTGAAGAGAGAGCTTGAGTAGATCATAGTTTCTGCTGCCTTAAGCTTGGCTGCATATAGGTTCGAGACAGGAGGCTAAACCGACTAGGACGGAGTAGCCGGTGATGTTTGTGAAGCCGATGGAGAGAGCTCCTCCGGCGAGTTCGAGGCTACCGAGACGGCCAAGAAAGAGAACGGAGACGACGGCGCGTACGTAGACGAGACAGTTCATTGCTGTTATTGGTAAGACCATAGACAAAACTCTTTCAGTTCTTGTGTGATTTGAGAAAGTGTTGGGTGTTTGTGTGAAGAGAAATTGTTTGATTGGTTTTTGTTTTCCATTGATTTTTTGATTGTGAAATAGTGAGTGAGCTTAGAGGAGAGAAGAAGCCATGGGAGAGGAAAAAGTTGGGAGCTTTTAGAAGTAAAAGCAGAAGCAAACTTAACTAAAAACCATAAAACTATATAATAAAAAGAAAAAGTCGGAATTTTTCAGAGCAATGATTCATTGAAACACACGAACGTCGTTGACCCATTTTCACGGATCTTTCGCTTCTTATGCGTTTGCTCCGAAACCACCGACCAAATCGATAACACGAAGATAAACCAGCCGTTTAAGCCCTAGTCCCCAAAATTTTCCTATAATGCGGATTTCTTCCCCCAAAATCGGATGCTTGGTTGATAATTTCGGCGAAGAGAAGAACTTTTCAGGACGGTGACGATGGCGGTGGCGGCGGTGGTTGGACTTCTATCGAATCTCTGGAGCGGCGCGTGGATATTGATTTTTGATATCATCGTCGCGTGGTTGGGTCTATTAGGGAAAAAATAAGATAATTTTTGAGGAATAATATTGTTAATGAATTAATAATTTTGTTTTGAAAATTTAGTATTTGCTACATTACATTATACTATTTGGTTTATGTCAAATTTAAATTAGGTGGTCATGTTATGTAGAACAAACATACGTATATATGTATTACAACGTTATGTATGTATTTTAACTAAAGAAATTCACGAAACTATAATATTTAAACTTTTTTTCACAAAACTACACCTAAATTTTATATTATTACATATTTACACTCTTTCAAAATTTTAATTGGTTGATATATCTTTCAATTTTTTTCCAAAACTAAAATCTTTTTTATTTATATTTACTAATTAGTGTTTATGATAATATTAAAAGGATATGATTGTACGGTTATAATTTATTTGGATTTAATTTTGAGTGATTATGTGTTGTTTTGAAAAATGGCTTTGAAATGATGTAGTTTTGTAAAATGCAATTTAAATGGTGTAGATTTGTAATTGTCCCTTTTAACTATATACTAGTTTTACAAATGCGTAACGATATTAAAGTGATGAACTAATTCTCGAACATTATATTTCCAAATATGTTATATAATGTATTATTGTAATTTATATAACAATAAATTATAATTATTGTAATTTATACATTGTTAAGATTAATTAATTTATAAACAAAATAATTAAACCATATATCGTATACTATTACGAACCATATATTTTATGATAAGTTTGTATTTATGTTAATAAAATATATTGTTATTTAAATAAACAATGTACATTTTAATTAGGTTACATATTAATCTACGAGATATCGTGTATTTAAAAAACAAAGAATATTTAGCATTTTAGCTACAACTGCTTGTGTATATTGAGTAACTCAAAACATCAAAATAATCCTACTATAAGAGGTATCACTAAAGATACGTACATATTTTAATATTTTTTAAAGAATCCTAGCGTAGTATAATCAATAGTTGCAAAATTTAAATACATTTGATTGTTTAGCATTTGATTGATATTGTAGAATACGATTTATCTAATTTTAATTGTAAGTTTTTGGTTAATTTAACGATAATTTGTATGGAGTTTTATTATGAGAAAGTAATTTAAATCACTATTCTTTTGTTGACCGGTTTTCGGTACATATTTTTGGGATTGGAACTTGTATTTTCAACATAATATTTAGACAACAAATCAATTTAATTTGCATGAGTCTTTTAAACTTAGATAAATGTGGATAAAACATGATTTATTCATCATACCAAAAAAACATGATTTATTCAAATTTACTTGTTTAAACAGTATTGTTTACATACAAAAAAGTGACTTAGGATATGTCTTATAAGTTATAATAAATGGTTAATTAAATTTTGTAGTTAATTAGATATGTATTTTTATATTTGGTTAATACTTAGTAGTCATGTAGCAGTTAACTTATAGGTTAACATAAAATCTAATGATGCACAAAAAATAGGCGACTATTTGTTTTTCAATATATAATAAAATCTAATAAAACTTAGATATGCTTATTTTCAATATATTCATGTTTATAATTAAATCTCATAACGTCGAGTCAAAGACTCCATGCGAAAATGGACATGATATTTTGTAATTTTTGTATGAAATTTCTTGATTGGAAGTCTTGATTTTGCTTTTAACATATTTGTAGTTAAGTTGCCACCATAGCATTTGAAATACATATTCATTGTTATTACATTAATTATTGAAAACAAACTTGTGAGTAATATTTTGGTAGTTTACATATTGAAGCCATATTGGATTATCATTTGGTATAAGTTATGTTTTAGACTTTTACATTCGTTTCATATTGTAATGACTAATTAATGAATGTATTAGTATAATTTAAAATATAGGACATGTACATTATGTATTATTATACCTTAAGTGTTTTGAAAGTGAAGCACTAGAGACTGAACTAGTTCCCATGTTGTATACACCGTTTGGTTTTTTATAAGGTAAGTGTTTAGTATATTCTCAAACACATTTCTTAGAAATGTTTCACCTTGTTACTTGATCCAAATTATAAGATATATTTGTATATTTTTCTATCTTTGGTTAAATCAAATTTAAGAAAGAATCTCTAGTGATGAAGTGTGAGGCAAATTAAAGGAACTCATATTGGAATGTAATTTGAGTTGTTGTGTCTGAGATTTTGAGTCTTGTTTAGTTATTATTTATCCTTGTATTTAGTTATTGGACAAAAACTTAGAAGTCACTAATTGTTTTTTATTATTATTATTAAATTGAACTAATTTTATGACTTACTCTTGTATTTAATTAGTTATTAAACAAAGACTTATGAGTCACTGAGTTTTCTTTGTAATTTCATTTTTTATTATAGTTTGTTATTAAACAAAGACGTCAATTAATTCCATTTATTTATGGTGATAAACTGACAACTAATTTTTAAAAAATAGCATTTGTAGAATTTGTAGTTTGCTTTATGTGAAGGATATTATATTTTCAAATGTCACATATATAGGAAACGTTTCCTAATGCAAACTAGTCAATAGAGAACTAGAAACCCATTAAACTTAAAAATGTCCATTAAGTTTAAAAGACACATTAAGCTTTAAAAAGCCTATTAAGCTTGAAAAGTCCATAAAAAAATTGATTATTTCTCATATATGTTTACCACGATAAGGGATGGAATGAGACCAATGCTTAGAGAATTTATTTTTGAAATTGTTTTGTTAATATTTCCCAAAAAGTCAACGATTTAATCGTTTTTTTAAATGTCATACGTGATGAATATTTGTAAAATATAATGTATTTTGGTTTCGGATAAAATGTAAAAATTTATAAAATTCGTACCGTACTTGATAAATCTTTCCCAAAGTCAACTTCCAGCTTTGGTCAACACTTTATCTTCCTTTTATGATCACTCTCTTTAACGCTATTACTCTATACCAACGTTATTACAATTATCTCTATATATGAAACAAAAATTTAACGTTAATTAGTTGTTAACTATATATGGTTATGCTCTTTACGTGTAGATTATTTCACTTAATACCTCATGTTATTTTATTTGGATCTTGTTCGAGAATGCATATCATACTTAAGTTGGTTACGTGTTACCCAAAGTTCTTATTGAACGTTAGGTTTTGATTGATATCTTATGATTATTTTTATTCTGGTTGGTGGTTTCTTTGTTAAGTTAAGTCCTATGTTTCTTCGATTCTTCTGTTTTTGAATTTCCTCTATTTTTTATTTCCTATGTTTCATCTCATGCATGCATAAAGTATCGTTTTAACATTAACGAATACAAAACAACATTCTATTTTATTAAAATGACACGACGAAAACTTGACTCAAAACAATCGAAAACATAAACTATGACATGAGCAATTAAGACACATCAATTATTCTGACAACAAAAACAAAGTAAAACAAAAACACAACTACATCACAACTTGTCTTCGAATACAACTTCATCAAGCATCATCACGCGACGCCTTAGAGCATCTTTACAGGGAGATATTAAAGAGGATTTAACCTCTGGGTCCCACTTTTTAATTAAAAACCGGTTCCATTTTCTCTTGGGTAAGAACCACCTCTTACACAATTCGCGGGCTCTCTGACACGTGGCGGCCCGCTATTGGTGGGATTTTTTTTTTTTTTTTTTTTAATAAAACAAATCATAAAAAATTGTGTCAAACTCCCTTCACGGATAATGATGGTCTTATTAGATGTTTCATTAATTAGCGACGTTCCTATTTTAAACATATTCTGTATAACCTAACCGTTTACGCAAAACATCAATCTTCTTTTTCGAAAAAGCTTTTAATTTCTCAATCTCGGTTATAGAAAGATCATTAATTTCAAGTGTACCCTTTTCGATATTGCGCACATGAGATTATACATCTCAATCTCTTCATTTACCTTACGAATATGGTCTAGCTTCTTCTCCATCTTCTTGATCATTAGCCTTGAGGTTCCTCTCGAGTAAAGGCAAGGCGAAAAACCGGTCCAAGAGAGACTTAGCCACCTTTTTAGAAGGCTATGCCACAAGCTTGTTGTTGTCACGGCTATAGAAATCAAACAAGCACTCACGTTACACAATATGGTTAATTCTTTACCTTTTTGGATCAGCACTTGCACTTCAAGTAGGCAACTTTGTCATGGCTTTCATGGTTAGTTCTCTCTCTTTGATTTGTCTTTCTTTTTTTTCTTTGTGATTGTGTTTTAAGATAATCATGCACATGTTGGTCTTTATGTAAGAAGTGGACCTGAGAAGACCCGAATTCACACTTCTTCATTGTGGCAAAAAGCTTATCACGGCGAAGAACAAGAAGCACTTCTTTCAAGTGTGCAAGATGCTCTGTCAATGACATGCTGAAAATGAGAATATCGTCAAAATATACCACCACAAATTTTCCGATGAAGGGTCGAAGAGCTTGATTCATAACGCGCATAAAGGTGCTTGGTGCATTTGATAAACCGAAAGGCATGACAAGCCATTCAAAAAGTCCTTCCCGAGTTTTAAATGCGGTCTTCCATTCGTCTCCTGGACGGATTCGTATTTGATGGTATCCACTCCGAAGATCCAACTTCGAGAAAATCGTTGCAACACCTATTTGGTCCAAAAGATCGTCAAGACGAGGTATAGGAAATCTATAACGCACCGTAATTTTATTTATAGCGCGACTATCAACACACATCCGCCATGAACCATCTTTCTTTGGAATAAGTAATGCTGGGACTGCACACGGGCTCATACTTTCACGTAAGTATCCTTTCAACACTAGGTCCTCAACTTGTCGTCGTAATTCCTCATGCTCAGTAGGGCTCATACGGTAGTGAGCTCGATTAGGAAGAATAGCATCGGGAACCAGATCAATATGGTGTTGGATGTCTCTTAGCGGTGGAAGGCCGTTTGGTAACTCGTCGGGGAAAACGTCATGAAACTCAGCCAATAGTCCTTTAAAGTTATCCGGAATAGATGATAAAGATGATTCTGGAGAGGAGTTTATCAATATGAGGACATGCCTCTCTTCGCGAAGTTCGTGTTCAAACGGTTTTCGCTGGAGAAGTAGAACCGGTGCGGGCGGTGTACTTTGGTTCTCGGGCCAAGAAGGTTTTAACGTGAAATTACGATTATTGTAACGAAAGCTGTACGTATTGAGATAACCGTCATGTTTTACTCGATGGTCAAATAGCCAAGGTCGTCCTAAGAGAAGGTGGCAAGCGTCCATCGGTGCGACATCACATTGAACTTGATCCTTGAATGTATCTCCGATTGAAAATGAAATTAGAGCACGACGAGTGATGCTCAAGTCAGTTTTTTTGTCTAACCAAGCGAGTTTGTAAGGACAAGGATGAAGTTCCGTTGTTATTTTGAGTTTATTGATTACGTCTTCAGCCACAACGTTTTCGCTACTTCCTGAATCGATAATAAATTTGCAGACCTTGCCTTCAATAGTACATTTTGAATGGAACAAGTTATGTCTTTGAGGAGTTTCATCAATGTGACGGGGAGCGAGACAAACACGCCGAACCATCAGGCATGGTCCATTGTCTGCGTGAAGCTCCTCTGTTTCCTCTAGGACTTCCGCGATTTCCTCATCATAGATGACCTCCACATCATTGCCCGCAGTATCAAGTAGAAGACCCCTGCGATTTCTTTTTGGACAATTGGATTGACGGTGACCGATTTCTCCGCAAGAGAAACAACGAATCGAAGATGGTCGAGATGGTGCTTTATCTGTAAAAGGCATGATGGCAGTCTCAGTTTGTTGAGGAAGCGAACTATCAACAGGGTACAAGGTTTGTTGTTGCTGGGCAGGACGGGTCGGGCGAGAGGAAGACCATGAAAAATTGCTTCTGGTTTGTGATTCAATGGTGAGTGCTTGTTGGTGAGCTTCTGATAAAGTTACTGGATTAAATAAGGTGATAGTGTGTTGGATTTGTTGACGCAATCCAGCAGTGAATCGAGCCACCAATTGTCGTTCAGTATCTTGAAGATCAACGCGAGTAAGAAGCAAGAAAAACTCTGTGGAATATTCAGCCACCGAACGCGTTCCTTGGCGAATATTGTGAAGACGTTGAAACATGAGCTGATCATAATTATATGGCAAGAATGATTTCTTGAGTTTTGATTTAAGTTTGTCCCATGACATGATCTTAGGTTTTCCGAGACGAGCTCGTGTAGCTTTCAGCTGCATCCACCATGCTGCTGCCCTATTGCGAAATCGCATTGTAAGAACTGGAACACAACGTTCCATCGGTGCTCGTTTAAACTCAAGGATTTCTTCAACCGTGACAATCCAATCGAGAAGTTCTTCAGCTGACGAATTTCCATGGAATTCTGGAATTTCTGTTTTAAATCTAGTTTCCCATTGAAAGCCAGCATCGACTCCGTGAACATCATCACGTGCAAGTGCGCGATTATTTTGGAGCGGTGCAAACGGATTATCTGCAAACAGATTCACGTCTCCTTCGTCTTCTTCATCTGATTCGTTAGCTTGGTCATTGGCGGGGATGTCAACATCGGGTGGCGGTGCGTTGCGTTGAACGTTGAGGTGTTGTAGGGCAGTGGTGATAGTTTGCATCTGAGCTCGAAGCTCAGCGATTGCGTCACGAGTGATTTCTGCTTCGGTTTGAACAGGTAATCGACGAGGTCTTGCCATGATGATAGGGGAAGAAAAAAAAAAAAAAAAAATTCGAGGAAAGTTGCTTGGCTCTGATACCAACCTGGCGCAGCGTACCAATGGTAACTCAGCTCAATCTAGAGATTTAGATTTAAATCTCTAGAGACCCGACTTCTTGTATCGAAGAACTTAATCAAATTCGATGCAAGGCTCTCGTATTGATGACAGAATCGAATCAATGCAAGGCTTTAGAGAAAACTCTAGTTTATTAATTATCAAAAGCTAATTATTAAAACCACTTTTACAACGTCTTATATAGGTATTAAGAGGAGGTTTATATTAACCTATCTCTATTAAAAATAGGAAAACTAACAAAAGGGAATCATAATAATAAAAAGGAAATATAACAAAAAATAGTCGACATAGGAAAACAGTTCCTTGTCGATGAAGGTATCATGATGCTGCATCAGAAGTTGAGGAGAAGAACATAAGAACAAAAAGATAATAACATTATGATATTTACATTTTCACTATTATGTTGTTTCAGTTTCACAAAAAAATAGTAGTGGCTTATACAAACATAATTACGTGTTTATATTTGAATAAGTAGCATATATAGTAAAACAATTATTTGAATGGATTTTTTTTGTATATTTGTAATATTAGGACATTATATTTTTATTCTCCCTGTCTATTATCATCTTTCTTTTTTTTTCAAGCAAATAATTTTCATATTAAGTAACTGATTAATTTGTATTTGAATTCTAAATCCACCCAAGGGAAAGAAAATAAATAAATATATAAAACATATTTTTCCAAGACGTATTAATAACAATTAATATGCTACTTAATTATGTGAAAAAATATTCAAAGTATACATCTTTGGTATCCTATGAAACAAAAAAAATCAATTTTTGGGAATTTTAAGAAAGTGAAAGAAACAACAAAAGTAAATTGGTCAATAATTCACAGAATACCTATTTGAATAAAGCATACATCAATAATCATAGAAATAGGTTATCATATTTTTACAAAAATGGAAGAAGTAACAAAAGTATTATGGCTTAAATTCACCATAATTATTTAAATTAACGACAACATCTTGAAACTTGCCTTGGTGCATTTATAATCTCTTGTCACGAAAGTACTTTATTGATACACAGTTCAAGCACTTAATATGGTAATTAGTTCAATAATTATAATATTGTTGAAGATTGAATTTTTCACAAGGCGACAAGTCCAATGAATTTCTTTTTCATATGATCACGAGGGTGTACAAAGTTAGTTATTATATTACAATTAATGAGACTACACTATGAACATAACATTCTATAGTTGACATCATACAAAATATTTGAATATTAATGTGAGTATTCTATAGTATCCTTGAAAACATGATATAACTTTTGAAAATAAATTGAAAAATATAAACAATTTGGAAACAACAAAACAAACCAACTTCTTGTTAGTACCATTTATACCAAAACAAGTTATACTTAATAAAGTGGCAGAACCATAATTGTTTTTTTTTTTTGCGGGAGTAGAAAAATGGTTACAAATTTACTCAACGTTCACTTATAAACTGATAACTTTTACCAACAATTGCATCGTTAACTATGAGGAATTCACAAAACTACCCTATTTTATCCCTTCCTTTACAAAACTCTATATAATTCAATTTTCCCCCTCATATTTACACCCTTTTAAAATTTTAAATCGTTGATTTACCCTTTCAAAATTGACCAAAATTAAAATTTTCATTTGGGTTCGCTAATTAGTGTTTAGGATTTAGTGAAAATGGATGTAGAATTGTGTGGGTAGGTTTAATTAGGGTTTAATTTTAGTGTTTAGGTATAGTTTGTGAAGAAATTTTTAAATGGTATAGTTTTGTGAAATGTAATTCAAAATGTGTAGTTTTGTAACTCCCCTAAGTATTGTATTTTGGACTTGAAAAATCATATTTTCATTAATAAAATATTTTCTTAGTGTATCTTAGATTTGTATATTTGTTGGGGTCAAAATCTTATTTTTAACGGGGTCAAACACTTATTTTTTAGTGGGATCAAAATTAATTTTCTTTATAAAAACAATATTTTAATATTTTGATGGGGTCATGGCTATGCTACTTAATAGTACCGGTTATACCAAAACTAGTTGTATACTTGTATAATTAAAAACAAATTGGACTATGAAAAATACTTGAAATTGCACATCATAAATTAATATTTAATGGAAGAATATTTTCATAAGTTAATGAGGTTTTAAATTTTGATTTTTTTTACTTACAAAATAATATTTTCCTAGTTCTCACTAAATTAGTTTATAGAAATATCATTTTATTTAAGCGTAAAATATAAATTTAAAACATCATTAATCTGCAAAGATTTGTAGGTAGCCTAGTGGTTTCCTTTCCCTATAGAATATTCGACCACCCGAGTTCGAATCCTTATGAATGTTTTAATTATTATTTTCACTACAAGAATTAGTCGGTATAGCCACGGAAAATCCCGTGACTATAGGTTAATATCCGTGGCTATATCCCCACACAGCCACGGTTAGCCACGAAAATAATCGTGGCTATAGCGTCGTAGCTGTTGGCTATCCGTGGCTATCTGTGGCTATCCTAGCCACGGAAAGCCACGACTAGCCACGGATGTCATAGCCACGAAATGGCCACGTATATATTCGCGGCTAGATTGCCACGGTTTTATTTGTGGCAAAGTCGTGGCTACTGTAGCCACGGAAGAAGTGGTGGCAATTCGTGGCCTTTTTTAGCCACGAAAGCAGTGGTGGCAATTCGTGGCCTTTTTTAGCCACGAAAGTGTTGGTGGCAATTCGTGGCCATTTTTGCCACGGAAGTAGTGGTGGCAATCCGTGCTACAGCCACGATTTAGTTTCGTGACAAGGTCGTGGCTGATATTAGCCACGGATATATTCGTTGCTCTTTCGTGGCTTATTTTCCACGGAATGTTCTGTTGCAAATCGTAGCATTTTGCTACGACTAGCCACGGGTTTTCCGTGGCTTTTCTGCACTGTTGCCACGGAAATTTCCGTGACTTTACATAATTTTCGAAAAAAAAATAAATATAAAAAAATTGAAATTGAAAATATTTTTTATATAATACAAAATAGCATAAAATAGCATAAATAGTATATGATTAATACAAACATTGTTCAAAATATAATAAATAACAATTTTTCAGTTTTTTAAAACAGAAATCAACCAATGCGGACTTCTTCCTCTTCCTCTTCACGGCTATGTTCCTCACCAAGCTGATCATCTTCACGCCCTTGGTCTTGATCATTTTCACCGAGCTGATCTTCACGGTTTACACTCGGTGCAAACTCTGGACTCGTGTTAGGTGTGGTGTTTGAGGCAGCTGCATGAGGAGAAGGGGTGGCATATGGATTGTTTGGTTGAGGATTGATCCCGAGATGATCGAGTATTGCCTTCTGCGACGCAAGCATTAGGCTCTGCGAGGCTAGAATAGCCTGCACGTTTGACTCGAGAGATCCCACCCTCATGTCCATGTCCACAGCCCGAGAGAGGGAAGCTGCTGCCGGTTCAGAAGGTTCGAAAACCTCGAACTGCTTGCTTCCCAAACCGTAAATACGCCCTCGGTTTGGTTTCACTCGCTGCCAACAGAATAAGTTAGATTCGAAATAACAAATACATAGACAGAAATTTAAGTTAAAAATAGAAATCAAACTTACCTCCAAATATGCCTTGTTAATCCGCTGCGATGAAGGAGTGGCCTCTTCCTCATCCGTGACCCGTGAAGCAGTCTGTCTCCACATCCGCCACAATTGCCTCCGCCCGACGGTCGACGAACGTGCCATCTTTACGGGTATGAGTCTTGCGTACGAGCTCGGTAAATGGTGGTTCAACACCACCATTCTGTTGCATCTACAAAACAGAGGACAATACATTAATCTAAGCACAAAAAACATCACAAAGCATTAACAACATCACAAACTATTTATCAAAGTCAAAGGATAGAATATTAATCTAAGCACAAAAACAGACAGTCATGAAAGAGAATACTTTTACCATTTCATAGCCGATCTTGGCAAACCCTACAGGCCCAGCACAATGCTTATGCTCACCTAGACCATGAGGATCAGACATACGGTTCTCGGAGTTTGTCTTTGACTTCTTCTGGCAAACATCAGTATCCCATTGCTCCTGCATCTGCAGCCAAGCATCATCGGATATGAAACTTGGCTTCTTGTTGCCTCTCTTCTTCTTGCTGACTCTGTCACGGATGGATTCCATGCACTCCTTCTTCCACATGAAGTACACCTGGTCATGGTGAGAAGGAGACCAGTAGTAGGCTTGCTGAAAAATGAAAACAAACATTAGAAAAAGTAAACAAAGAAATAAGAGAAATTGAAAGGCATATGGATTATTAACTTACCACAAAGTCTTGCCACCACTCCTCTGCTTTTGCATCTGGAACCATTGACCAGTTCCACCAAGCACCCATGTAGTTAGATTGCCACGTCGTCCTTACCGTTTTGTTCACCTCAGGATCTATCCCAAACCTGCATCATTACAGAACAATTCACATCAATGGCTGAAAATGGACTAAACATTACAGTACAATTCAAAACATTAAAGAACAATTCACATTACAGAACAATTCACAACAATTGAAAAGAACAATTCACATCAATTCACAACAACATATTTACTTACCAGAGAGCTCCATCAACCTTTTTTGGATGGAGAACAGGTTGGTTTCTTCTTGCAGGGGCATTAAGGAGAGCTTCTAGGCTGAGAGGCGTGGCTGCATTCGAAGAAGAAGAGCCAGATTGACTTGCTCTTCCTCTTGAACCAGGTGGATTGGCTGTTGGAGGCTGAGAAGGTGGGGTTAGTGTGGTCTGAATTCTGGTGATGGGTGGCATTGGAGGAGTTATCTCCATCCTGTAGGATGGAGCATGTTGTCCTCTTCCTCTTCCTCTCCCATTTCCTCTTGGAGCCATAACCTGCAAAAATAACGTAAATAAGGCATCAAAAGTCAAGTAGACAAAGCATCACAGATTTAAACATATTCATGAAACAATATCATAAACAGTAGCAGAGAAAGACATCTAAATCATGAAACTCAACAAAACAGAAAGGTAAAACACGAAGACCAAGATGAACACGGTGAAGAAGAATCAAAATCAACAAAATAGAGAGGTAAAACACGATGATTTCGACAAAACGCAGAAACAGAACGGTAAAACACGAAGAACACGAAGAACACGATGAACAAGAACACGATGATTTCGGTAAAACACGAAGAACACGACAAAACGATGAAGAAAAACTCGGTGAAACACGAAGAACACGATGATTTCGACAAAACGAAACCCTAAACGACGAAACCCTAAACAACAACGAAACCCTAAAAGACGGATCGATTTCAAAAACTAAACGGTTGAAATGAAGAACAATAAACGGAGAAGAAGAAATGAGGAAGAATTCACCGTAAAACTCACTGATTTGCCGGATTTTGCGAAGAATCGCCGGAGAAGAAGAAAAGGGATATAATGTGTGCGGCTAAGGAAATGAGATCCAATTTCGCGATGAATTAGGTTAAGCACGTATAGCCACGGATATAACCGTGGCTGTCCGTGGCTATATTTAAAAAAGGCCCAATTGCTTAGGCCCATTCCAAATAACTACACCATTGCCACGGAAAGTCTGTGGCTAATCGTGGCTAATAACATTAAAGCTACGTCATTGCCACGAATACTTCCGTGGCTGACACTTAGAAAAATAAACAATTCACGTTTTGAAAGATAAT
This sequence comes from Cochlearia excelsa, assembly GCA_963556525.1. Classification (NCBI taxonomy): domain Eukaryota; kingdom Viridiplantae; phylum Streptophyta; class Magnoliopsida; order Brassicales; family Brassicaceae; genus Cochlearia; species Cochlearia excelsa. The sequence goes on from CAUVZT010000005.1 coordinate 1,454,877, forward strand.
ATGAATAGTCACGCATCTTGTCGTGGCTAAACCGTGGCTATGTTTAGTAGCCACAGATTGATTCGTGGCAAAGTCGTGGCTGTAGTTGGATATAGCTACGAAGTAGCCACAGATAACTTCGTGGCTAACGATATATCAGTGTTTAGGGTTTATATTTTTTTTAGAGGTTTCATAGTCACGGCAAATCCGTGGCCAATACGTGGCTGATAAACAATATAGCTACGAAATAGCCACGGATAATCCGTGGCTATGTCTTTTGGTCCTTTAGGGTTTGACTAGGGTTTAGATATTACGTGACATAAGCTATTGGATACAAGATTATAATAACTGTTTTACTTGAAAACAATGATTTTAATGTTTGTGTTAATTTTTTTTAAAAAAAATACAATAATAAATTAAACAATAAGTAGTAGTGTATGTGATATTATGAAAAACATTGTTATAAGTGATTAGATATTCATATAATGCTATTTTTTACTTTATATATAGTTAAATTTATATTTTTTTTGGTATCATTGTATTAGATATGAGTAGATGTGAAGATATATAAAAGAAATTAAATATATTATATATCAATTTGGTGTAAAATTGAAAATTTATGTATAGCCACGGGTATAACCGTGGCTAATCCGTGGCTAAAACAGTCACGGAAATTGGTGTGTAGCCACGGATTCAATCGTGACCCGCCGTCTTTAGTACATCGGAATCTGGACTTTACTCTGTCCAGATCCACGTGTGTTTGTGTATTAGCCACGGATTATTCCGTGACAATCCGTGGCTACTTTTATGGTTTTGAATGTATGTGGACTATAAGGTGTCCATATACATATATTACAAAATCATAAATTATAATTACACAATAAGTTCCATAGTAAAAATTTTATAACCATAAAATCATAATTCAACGCAAGTTTCACAATATATTACAATAAGTTTGAAAATATAGTACATCATTAAACACTCTTATTAACTAAATTTCAGAATATGTTGAAGAATCTGAATCCGAATCTCCTGAAGATTGTCCAGAACCATCGTCTTCGACATTTTCGTAATCCATAGGCTCCACATCTCCCAAATCATCATAATCAAAAGCATTTCCATCAACGACATGTGTTGTTACTCGAATCATTGAACTAGGAACAACGACGTTGTCGACTGTATCATCCTGAAGGGCTGTCAAAGAAATTTCGTCATTCTCGCGATAACCCCTCGGTATAACTTTTGCACATGCCCACCAATCGTCTCTCGCTGAGCCTGATACGCGTGGATACGGAATGAAACACACTTGGTCACATTGACCAGCTAGAACGAAAGGGTCATATTTCTCGTATCGTCTACGCGGGGCCACATCAACTAAACCAAATGGGTGTCTACGCAATCCGATACCGTCTGTATTGTCGAACCAAGAGCATCTGAAAAGCATCGCTTTAAGACCAACTCCACCGCGATACTCGATCTTCATTATCTCTTCTATAAGACCGTAATAAGTAGTTTCTATTGTACCTCGTACAACAACTCCATAGTTTTGAGTTCTTTTATCCTGACCGTGTCTGTGATTGTGGAAATGGTATCCACGAGTGAAATACATAGGCCATGACGTGTAATTGTTTCTCGGACCTTGTATAAATTCCAACATCCATAATGGAAATTCATAATTCTTACTCGCTTCATTTATCTGCAAATTAAAGTGCACAATTAATTTATTGTCGAGAACTTGATATATAGAGACAACATTAGCATATAAAGTACCCACGTAGTCCCGACACCATTTCGCGTAATGAGCGTCTTTAGCTTTGCCCATTTCATCATCTGTAATACCTGGCATACTCACTCTCATTGCTTCCTCAAACATCCTGTAACGAAAAGGCAATACTCATTTTATTAAAATTTGAGTCTTTAAAGTAAACAAAATTTACCATTTAATCGCTTACGTTTCATAAGGCGCAAATTCTTCAGAATTAAGCAACATGAATGTTTGGATGATGTTGTAATCTGGATCTTCTAGCCACCCATCTACCCTTCTTCCGCTCACACGTCCGATGTGATGAAATATGTTCGGGACACTTGGGTAATCATCATATGCAAATCGAATTTCCCCAGGACCATCATTGATTCCATCTTCCTTATTCCCGTAATAGTTGCTTGCTGCATAAGAAATCTCTTCTTGGACACATTGTGCGACAATGGAACCTCCAATACGAGCCTTGTTCTTGACCTTCTTTTTCAGGTGATACATGTAGCGCTCAAATGGATACATCCATCGGTATTGCACCGGACCACCTAAGGCAGCTTCATCAGGGAGATGCACGGGTAAATGTTCCATGACATCAAAGAACGAAGGTGGAAATATCTTCTCCAAATTGCACAATTTTATTGCAATGTTATTCTTCATTACGCTCACATCCTCAACTCGCAACATTTTGGCGAGAGATATCACGAAAAAACACGGCAATCTCTGCAATTGTTCAAAAACCTTATAATTAGAAACATCCTAGTGTTACATGCATGAAACATGTGTTAAGAAAAAATTGTGCACATACCTGAAATTGCCTTGTGCACGTTGTTATCCAAAAGCTCTAACATCGCAAATGGAAGTAGGCGTTGCATGATCACATGAGAATCATGACTTTTCAGCCCCGATAGTTTCCCACAACTCTCATCAACACATCTAGTTAAATTAGATGCATATCCATCCGGAAATCTGATGTCATTTCTCAACCACGAGAGAAACTTCCGTTTTGCTACGTTCGCCAATCTGAACCTTGGAATGGGAACTGTTCCATCAGCTCTTATTTGTAAATCAGGTCTTGTGCATATGTCTGGAAGATCCAACCTTGATTTTATATTGTCCTTCGTCTTCCCCTTCGTATTCAGAAGAGTGTGGATGAGATTGTCAAAAAAGTTTTTCTCGATGTGCATGAAGTCGAGGTTGTGTCTGAGAAGGAGATTTTCCCAATAAGGCAAGTCCCAAAATATACTCTTCTTGTGCCAATTATGGTACTCACCATATCCATCGATTGTTCGTCTCGGGTTATCATGTCCTTTTCCTCCACAATCGACTGTTTTCTCTAATCCACCAATGGTGTTTATTCTTTCATTCAGAACTTCGTAACCCGTCAACCATGGTGGAGGGTTACCTCGAAATGTCTTACCTTTCCTGAAAGCTTTGTTATTACGCCGATATGAATGATCATGAGGTAAAAATTTGCGGTGACAATCGTACCAACTATGTTTTCTTCCATGTGGTAACCAAAACGATTCTGTTTCTTCTTGACAATATGAACATGATAGTCGACCATGCGTCGTCCACCCAGAATCCATTCCATATGCTGGAAAATCATTTATCGTCCACATCAATGCAACTCGCATTGTAAAATTCTGGTTCCTAGAAACATCATAAGCACCCACACCTTCCCTCCATAAGAGTTGCAACTCTTCAATCAATGGTTGAAGATAAATATCTAGACTTTTCTTCGGATGTTTTGGTCCAGGCACTAAAACCGCCAAAAAGAAAAACTCCCTCTTCATGCACATACCAGGAGGTAAATTGTAAGGGGTGACTATAACAGGTCAAACCGAGTGTGCCTCACCATTCATTCCAATAAAATTTAATCCATCAGTTGCTATGCCTAAATAGATATTCCTACTTTCTGAACAAAAACCAGGATATACCCTATTAAAATGCTTCCACACCTCTCCGTCTGATGGGTGATGCATTTCTCCTTAAGGAGACTCGTGCTCTGCATGCCAGCGCATATGCAAAGCTAAGCCCTCCACTTGGTATAATCGCTTCGGTCGATCCGCAATAGGGAGATAGAACATTCTCTCGCTTTGCTATGTTCTTTCCCTTCCCTCTCGTTGGTGTGATATCGATTCTTGTTACAAAAACGACATTGTAAAAGGTTGCGATCTTCGCCCTTCCAGAAAATCATGCGGTTGTCCTCACAAACATCAATCTTATGAACTGGCATTCCTAACGAACGCGTTAGCTTCTTCGTCTCATAGTATGACCCCGGAGCTTTATTAGGTTGTGGAAGAATCCGCTTAAATGCTTGTGTTATGTCATCTACACAACTCTCAGCCAAATTGTGCTTCGTCTTTATGCCCATTACTTCAGACGCCAAAGACAACTGTGAAATTCCTTCAACACAACCATCATAGAGTGGTTCACTAGCTGCTTCAAAGGCTCTGTAAATATTATCGTGGTTTGCCTCTTCCTCAATATTATCATGGATAATGTCTTCTGTTGGAACTCCTTGTTCTTCTCCCATACACTACTAAAAAAAATTCATATAGCCACGGTCGTATCGGTGGCTATAGCATTAAATCCGTGGCTATACGTTCGTGGCTAAAAAATTTCGTGGCAAATCGTGACTAAATAGCCACGGATTTTTGCTATAGCCACCAATACGGTCGTGGCTATATGACTTTTTTTTAGTAGTGATATTAAGATGACCATAAGGATTGTCATGAACATTCCAAGCTTCTTCTCCGGGTAGATAGTGACTCGGCATTGAAGACTCCCCTACATCGTAACAATTTTCACCGTGACTTGTGCAAACGTAGTAATTTTTCTTGAAACCGACTCTATAGAGGTGTTTAAAAACTGTATATGCATCACGTTGCTTCAAATTTCGGCACCGAGAACACGGACATGGCATAGTACCACGCTCTTGATATGATTGTTGGTTGGAAGCAAAAGCAATGAACATATTAATACCCTCGCCAAATTCTTCAGAAACACAATCTCTCATAGGATCAATATGGCGATCCATCCACTCTCTAGAACGAAAGAAATCTGACATTTTGAACTCTTCAAAATCGCCAAATTAAGTGAAGAAAACGAAAAGAAGAGGAAAAATCGTTTTACCTTGTGTTTTACCAAGGGAGAGGGAAGAAGAAGCCATTAGATATCTTTACATGATAACTCACATATTTTACACTTTCTACCTTAGTTTATGCATTAGAATTCATTCATTTAGGTTGCATTTAGTATCATATAGGTTGCATGTTGGTTTGTTTCGTGTATTTCAGGTTTTTGAGCACAGAGACGGCGAAAGTGATGAATTTAAGCCAAAAAGAAACTGATACATGTGCATCGGCATGTTGTATCGGTTTATGTTGGCCGATATAGAAGACAGAAAGTTCGCCGAAGCTTGTATCGGCCAAGCATATCGGTTTGGAGTGGCCGATACAAGAGAAAAAGACCCGAAGACGCGTATCGACTTGTTGTATCGGCTTAGCCTGGCCGATACGAAGAGAACCGAGCCGAAGAAAGGCTACCGAAGCGCGTATCGGTCGGCCTGTATCGGTTTGCTATGACCGATACAGGCTGCGAAAAATTAAGGAAATTCGGTTTTGTTTGTAAAAAGGAAAACTAATTCCTAAACCAAATTGGTTTTCCTTTATTTTATTTGGTTTAAACATATATTAGGGTTTTTGCCTTTTGTTTTTGATAATCTATCTTTAGTTTTAGTTTTCATCGATTGTTTTTGCTTTGTTCTTGGACTTGGAGATTCTTGGTGTTTTGCCTTGGCCTCCTTTGTGATTTTCATCAATAAGATTTTCTTGAACCCTTTACTCTCTTGTTTTTGTTTATGCTTTCTTTGATTTTAATTGCTTTCAATTTCAACATGCTTAGTGAGTAGTTTCCCATAGACAATTAGGTTGGGGGAAAAAGGGTGAATCAATTCTAGGGTTGATCGATGTCTAGAACTTAATAAAACTTTAATCTAGTGTAACGATCTTAATGCTTTAATTGACTTGATCAATCAATTGATAGAACCCAGGAAACTTCACAGCCGAGAGGTCTGTGAGGATTCCTGAACAATTACCCTAGAACTAAACCTAGCTTAACCGAGAGATCTGTGTTAATAAGTTTAGTGGTTGAATTGATTTGAACTTTAATGTTTTCTAAAATTTAAACTATCCAAGATATTGTTTTAGTTTATTTGTTAGGAAAAGGATCTCTGTCACGAGAGTGGATTGATCTAAAATCGTTTTCAAAACCTTAAAGTACTTTTATAAAAGACATCGAAAAACCTGAAAGTTGATGAACCCGTTAAAGTACCCTGACCTGGTTGTTTAGCTTTTTAATTTGAATCTTTACAACTTGCAATTTCGATTTATTTATTTGTTAATCTTTACAAAATTACATAAACAAAACCATCTTTTAAATTGCTTAGACTAAGATTGATTCCTTGCAAACTTTAGTAATTTAATTGCTCCTGATTCGGATTGACCTCAAGTACTACAATTGAGACATTAGATTAAACGGGGTAAAATCTCGTTTATCAAATTGGCGCCGTTGCCGATTCAGGAACTCGATTAAATATTAGAGTTTTGGAATTACTTGGGACTAAGTTTTAGTTACCGGATACTAATTTTTTCTTTTCTTTTGTGACTTTTCGTGCTCTCAGGTGTATGCAAAGAAGAAGCCACGGACAAAGTGATAGCTTGCTCTTCTACGCCGACATCAAAGCACACGAACGAGCCATCTCTAAGGAAAAGAGACTGGATCACCAGTCCGACTCCGAACCACCCGCACTCGACGCTTCAGACTCGGAAACGGAGATGGCAAACAACACCGCACGCGCGATCGGGGACGCCGATGTGCCATCAAACATCACCAACCGTAGTGGCATCATACCACCAGCCATCGCCAACAACAACTTTGAGATAAAGTCTAGTCTCATCAATATGGTGTCCAGCAACAAGTTCTATGGGCTGCCTAGTGAAGACCCCATTGATCATCTTCACCAATTTGACATGCTATGCGACACGGTGAAGATCAATGGTGTCAACGAGGACATGTTTAAGCTGCGTTTGTTCCCCTTCTCACTCGTGGACAAAGCACACATATGGCAGAAGAATCTTGTGAAAGACACCATACAGACTTGGGAGGCGTGTAAGACGGCCTTTCTCACAAAGTTCTTCTCGGTGGTGAGGACATCAAAGCTGCGAAACGAGATCTCAGCTTTCGCACAAAAAGACCAAGAAACGTTCAGCGAATCTTGGGAACGATTCAAGGGCTACACGGTGAGATGTCCGCACCACGGTTTCACGGGAGAGAGCCTACTCAGCACGTTCTATCGCGGCCTAAAACCGAAGTTCAGGATGCTTCTCGATTCAGCTAGCCAAGGAAATTTCCTTGGGAAGACGGAAGCCGATGGACAGCTTTTGGTGGAGAACTACGCCCTAAGCGATAGCAACTACGGAGAGGATTATGATCGCACAATCCGCAACTCAGGGAACGATGAGCAATTTAAGAGAGAGATAAAGGCGGTGAATGAGAAGCTGGATAAGTTACTCATGTCTAACCAAGTGGGGATTAACTACGTTGGAAGCGGAGATGAACAATTACCCCCAACCGAGGGAAATCAGGAGGAGATCAACTACATGGGAAATCAGAATGATGGGCGTTTCAACAACTATTCTCAACACCCAAACCTCTCCTACCGAAACAACAACGTAGCCAACCCCCAAGACCAGGTCTATCCCCATGCGCAACAAGGAGGTTACCAAGGTAAACCTCAATACAACCAAGGCGGATACATACCGAGACCACCACCTAATCGTCCTCCAGGTTACAACAACCCCCCTGCTGCTCAAGGACTGGGTGCATCACCAGCTCCCCAAGGTGATCAAACCATTCAGATGCTAAAACAGATTCTAGACGGCCAAACCCGAAGTCAAATGGAGTTCAGCACGTTCAAGAAAGAAATTCAGGCAAAGGTTGACAACTCTTACCATGATCTCAACGCCAAGTTTGAAACCTTGAGTACTCACTTGAAATCCTTGGATAATCAAGTGGCTCAAATTACCTCGGCCTCTAAGCGACCAATGGGTCAACTCCCGGGTAAACCTGAAGCCAATCCTAGAGAGTATGTTAACTCCATAGAACTTCGTAGTGGTACACAAACGCTCTCAAGCGATCTCATTGAGGACAATGCGAAACAAGGTGAGGGGGTGGACCACCGGTTTGAGCCGGAAGACACAGCTTGTTAACGACGAGAACCCCGAGATAGTGGCAAAGGAGGAAATCGGTGATGAGAAAGATACAGGACACCTGTAGCGGCCAGGCGTATCGGCCACAACTGGCCGATATCGACCACCCGTGTCGGCTAAGGACAAGGCCGATACGAGCGAAAAGGAGACAGGACACTCGCATCGGCCAGGAGTATCGGTTTCATCTGACCGATATCGACCACCTGTATCGGCCAAAAACATGGCCGATACAGAGGAAAAATCCGAGAAAAAGAAGAAGCCCGTTTACGTGACGTCCTCTTACGTGCCTAAGCTTCCTTTTCTGGGTCGAGCCAAGATGCATCTCTTGAAGGAGTACTTTAGAGCTAAGCTCGAGAAGCAAATAAACGAGGTGCAAACTCCCATGCCTCTTGTTGACGCTTTCAAGCAAGTCCCTCACTCCACCAAATCTATGAAAGACACCATCAAAAACAAGTCCAAAAACTTGGAAGACACGGTGAAACTTTCACAAGAGTGCAGCGCGATCATTCAGAAAGACCATTCTCCTAAGAAACTTGGCGATCCAGGGAGTTTTACTTTGCCTTGCACTCTTGGTCCTTTGATCTTTGAAAAGTGCTTGTGCGATCTAGGGGCTAGTGTCAACGTTATGCCTCTATCTGTTGCTAAACGACTTGGTCTTTCTTCTTTCCAACCTACTAAGATCTCCTTGGTGTTGGCCGATAGATCCGTCAAGGTACCCGTTGGAATCTTAGAAGATATCCCGGTAAAGTTGGGGGACGTTTTCATTCCAACAGATTTTGTCGTCTTGGAGATAGACAAAGAGCTTAATAATCCACTTATCTTTGGAAGACCTTTCTTGGCAACCGCTGGAGCCGTCATAGATGTGAAGGTTGGTAAGATAGATTTTCACCTTGGGAAGGACCTTGTTCAGCGGTACAACATCAACGATGTAGTCAAGAAGCCTACGGAGATGGTCCCTTGTGAAGCTTTGGTGATTGGAGTTGAAAAAGATGCTAGCAATGGTAAGTCTAGTGATGATGCAAGGAGCAAACCCAAAGCTCCAAAAGGTGAACACCAATCCCCTCCTAGGAAGTTCAGAAAGGCGCATTGGAACATGTCTCAAAACCGCGTCATTAGAAAGCTATTCAACGAGTTTAAACTTTTGAAGAAAGCCTTCAAGAAAGGAGCAAGGAGTGCTTGCTGCGACTCGGATTAAGGCAAACACAAAGATGGAGGCGAGTTTGGTGTGAAAGGAGTAAAACTCAAGCCGCCCCTGGACCACAAACTTGTCACCGAAGGAGATTCGACATCTCTTTCAAACCCCAATGTCGCCTAAAAAGAAGGGGGAAAGTCAAGCTAAGAGACTATAAACAAGCTCACTTGGGAGGAAGTCCCATGTCTATCCTTGTATATACAATTTTAGTTTGCATTTAGATGATAGTTTACTTAGAGTTTATGTCGTGTTTGATGGTTTCAGGTGAAAAAGAAGTAGGAAAACGAATTCTGAAAGGGGTATCGGCCTGTTATATCGGTTGTTGGACCGATATCGGGCAAGAGTATCGGTTTGCTGAGACCGATACAGACGACTTCGACTCGTCACGTTATTACTACTGAGGTAACACTTGAACCATGTGCATACGCATTAGTTTTTCATATTAGAGTCATTCATACATGCATTTAGGAACCTCTTTCGATACTTGTTTCACACGGAGACCGTGTGATTTAAGTTTGGGGGAGTAGTCATATTAGTTTTCGCATATTAGCATTCATAAAAAAAAAAAAAAAAAAAAAAAAAAAAAAAAAAAAAATCTGCATTTAGGATTAGTTCATTGGCATTTAGAGCATATGCATAGGGGATCTATGATGATGTTAACCTTGTAAAGCGACGCACTTGTGTTTTTGAACAGTATCTTAGGTGTAGTATCTTCCGTAAACGAATTAGAACTCGCTGAAAATCTTGGAACCGCAACCCTAGACATTGATGTTTAAAAAGCCAATTGTGTGGTTATGAAGCTTGGTAGTTCTAAGTCACCTTCGAAAAATTATCTGAACTTAAACTTGACTTTTAATTATCATGATTGATAGTTTTCAAGAGAATTTCTATGGCTTTGTGATTTCTACGGATTGTGGCTTCCTAAACCGAAACACTTAAAGCGCAATCCGGTCATTCTCATTCTAAGGATGATTCCCCTCTCACCCCCTAAACCTTAACCCAAACACTTGTGAGAATTCTTTTCATTTAGTGATTGTTTGGTTTCGCAAAAACTTGAAAGTATAGGGAGCGACAAGAAAGGACATCCATTGGGCTAGTTTTTTTTAGACTAGTGAATTAGAAAGGGATAACGGTTTGGTGAGACACGTCTTTGAATTTTGAAAAATAAGAAAATAAACACGAGTAATTGTAAAACACCTAGGGGGTAAAAGAATGGTTAAGTAAAAAAAAAATATATATAAAAGAAAGAAAAAGAATTCGATTAAGAAATAAAAAGAAAAAAAAAAACTTAGCCAAAATAAAATCCCCTAAGGTTGTTAAGAAAAGAAAAGAAACTCGATGTTTAGGTGTTTAAATGTTTAAAAGAAAGACGATGGGTTAGTGGATAGTCTTGAGTAGGGATGGATGTCCGGACTTGTATGCATCAGTTGCTTCTTGTCTTTCCTGGTTTTGTTTAACCCTTTCACTCCCCGAGAGAAACCGCGCTACAACTAACCACATGCCTGAGTGTTAGCCTCCTCGTTTGATTCGAAATCCCGTTCTTACCTAGACAAATAGAAAAACTCTTGGAAATTTTTAATCATGTTTCATGCTTGATTGTGTTTTAATTGAATGTGAAAGGTGTTTAGACTAGACAAGTGGATCACATACTTTTGGTAATAACAGCGGATTTAGACGGAGTTAAGGTAGATAGAAATAAGTGGAACTAGTTCGGTTGCGAGAGGGTACTATGTTTAGGATACTTGTTCATTACACTTCCGTGTTGCTTTTGGTTCTGAGGTCCCCGCCTCCACACCTTCCTAAACTTTGATGCGAAATTCTCTTACTTGAGGACAAGCAAAGGATAAGTTTGGGGGAGTTGATAACTCACATATTTTACACTTTCTACCTTAGTTTATGCATTAGAATTCATTCATTTAGGTTGCATTTAGTATCATATAGGTTGCATGTTGGTTTGTTTCGTGTATTTCAGGTTTTTGAGCACAGAGACGACGAAAGTGATGAATTTAAGCCAAAAAGAAACTGATACATGTGCATCGGCTTGTTGTATCGGTTTATGTTGGCCGATATAGAAGACAGAAAGTTCGCCGAAGCTTGTATCGGCCAAGCATATCGGTTTGGAGTGGCCGATACAAGAGAAAAAGACCCGAAGACGCGTATCGACTTGTTGTATCGGCTTAGCCTGGCCGATACGAAGAGAACTGAGCCGAAGAAAGGCTACCGAAGCGCGTATCGGTCAGCCTGTATCGGTTTGCTATGACCGATACAGGCTGCGAAAAATTAAGGAAATTCGGTTTTGTTTGTAAAAAGGAAAACTAATTCCTAAACCAAATTGGGTTTCCTTTATTTTATTTGGTTTAAACATATATTAGGGTTTTTGCCTTTTGTTTTTGATAATCTATCTTTAGTTTTAGTTTTCATCGATTGTTTTTGCTTTGTTCTTGGACTTGGAGATTCTTGGTGTTTTGCCTTGGCCTCCTTTGTGATTTTCATCAATAAGATTTTCTTGAACCCTTTACTCTCTTGTTTTTGTTTATGCTTTATTTGATTTTAATTGCTTTCAATTTCAACATGCTTAGTGAGTAGTTTCCCATAGACAATTAGGTTGGGGGAAAAAGGGTGAATCAATTCTAGGGTTGATCGATGTCTAGAACTTAATAAAACTTTAATCTAGTGTAACGATCTTAATGCTTTAATTGACTTGATCAATCAATTGATAGAACCCAGGAAACTTCACAGCCGAGAGGTCTGTGAGGATTCCTGAACAATTACCCTAGAACTAAACCTAGCTTAACCGAGAGATCTGTGTTAATAAGTTTAGTGGTTGAATTGATTTGAACTTTAATGTTTTCTAAAATTTAAACTATCCAAGATATTGTTTTAGTTTATTTGTTAGGAAAAGGATCTCTGTCACGAGAGTGGATTGATCTAAAATCGTTTTCAAAACCTTAAAGTACTTTTATAAAAGACATCGAAAAACCTGAAAGTTGATGAACCCGTTAAAGTACCCTGACCTGGTTGTTTAGCTTTTTAATTTGAATCTTTACAACTTGCAATTTCGATTTATTTATTTGTTAATCTTTACAAAATTACATAAACAAAACCATCTTTTAAATTGCTTAGACTAAGATTGATTCCTTGCAAACTTTAGTAATTTAATTGCTCCTGATTCGGATTGACCTCAAGTACTACAATTGAGACATTAGATTAAACGGGGTAAAATCTCGTTTATCATTACACGAAGCCACGGATTGGCCACGAATTATATCCGTGGCTAATTCAAATTATTAAACTGACAGTTTTTAAAGTGATTGGACGTATCGCGGAGACCAACTTGGCTTGCCGACATCAACATTGCCACGGAATAGCCACGAATATATTTCGTGGCTACCATTAGCCACGGATTGCCACGACATATTCCGTGGCAATATTATAATGCTCCATTCGTAGCTATTTCGTGGCAACATTTTGCCACGACTTTTTCCGTGGCTAAATCGTGACTAACTTACCACGGAAAGCCACGATTTAGCCACGGAACTTTTATTATTTTTTTCGTGGCTTTCCGTGGCAAATTCGTGGCTATATTTCGTTTAGCCACGATTATTCCGTGGCTTTGTCGTGGCTATATCTGTTTTTTCTTGTAGTGTTTTCTGATTTTTTTATCGAATTGGTCGAGTCGGGTTGCGGGTCGGATCCCGGGTTCGGGTGGATACTAATGGCAATTTGACCGTAATTCTATTGGCTTCTCTTGGTCAAGACCGTAAAAGTATACACACAAAAGAAAAAGCTTTAAAATTTAAATCAAAAATATTTTATATTATTTTAGATGAAAGTCCCTTAATTTTCTTCAAAATTCAAAAAATCAGGACTTGGAATTTAACGTTTCTTAACACAGAGCTTACGCACTTGACTTTTGCTTCGTTCTTCTTCGTATGTGAATCTCAAATCGGAGAAATCTCAATTAGTTTTTGTGCTTTCTCTGAGATTTCATCTCCGTTTTTGCTTCGTTCTTCTTCGTAAAGTGCTTTGATTTTTATTTTTTTTTGGAATTTCATTGCTATTTTTTTTGTCTGATTTTTAGGGTTTATCACTAATCTTCTTTGTAATAACTTTTGTTCGTTTTTGTGTATGAATGGTTTATTTATTGCTATTGTAGTATAATTGTTGTTATCTTCTTCAACAAAAAAGCTCCATTTTGTGAAAATCGAAATCGTTTGCTTACAAAAATAGACTATTTTGTGTGTGTGTGTGTGTGAATCTGCAGGTTTACATTGCCATGAAACAATTTTCTTTGTAATAACTTTTGTATTTTGTGTGTGTGTGTGTGAATGGTTTATTGATTGCTATGGTATTATAAGTGTTGTATCTTATTCAACAAAAAAAGCTCCATTTTGTCTTTTGCTCTTCTTGTTTTGTCTGCTTACAAATAAAAAAGACTGTTTTTTATGTGTGTGTAAGAACCTGCAGGTTTACATTGCCATGGAGTATTGGTGTCACATGTGTTCTCATATTGTGAATCCACTCATGGAAGCTTCTTCTGATGATATCAAATGTCCCTTTTGTTCTACCGGTTTCGTTCAACAGATGTCACCACCACCACCACAACAACAACAACAACAAGGTCTAGATATTTTGAATCAGCATCTCGAACCTATTCTCGCGAGAAGAAGACAACTATCTGCAGCTTTTGAGCTGGAGTGCGAAAGAGCACGCTCGATCTTGAGAGATTACTCTCCTCAAACAGCCACCGTCGACTATGATGATCATTATAATACCTTTCTTCAGCCTTTTGCAGCGAGCAATCCCGATAGGCACGCTACGACTCCTCCTGCTTGTAAAGAAGCTATCAAGGCTTTGCCTAGTGTGAAGATCGACGAGGATCTTCAGTGTCATGTGTGTTTAGGCATGTTTGAGATCGGAAAGGAGGCGAAAATGATGCCATGTAAGCACAAGTTCCATGGTCATTGCTTGCTACCATGGCTCGAGCTTCACAGTTCATGCCCTGTTTGTAGATCTCTGTTGTCTGCAGTTGAAACAAAGACTGAGTGAAGAAGCCATGGAGGAGGAAGAAGAGGACTATGTCGGTACATATTAAAACCATAGTTCTTTAGGTTATCTTTTGTTATGAATCATATATGATTTGTAGCTTAAAAGTTGTTTATGTCTGAACATAAAGTTCATCTTTTGAAAACAAAAATCTATCAGTTATTAGTGTTTTTATTCCTTTTTGGGTTTCCGATTTTTCCATTCGAATTTATAAGTATTTCTTTGACAAACTGCAAAGTAAATGGTGAAATAGCCTTTGGAGACACTAGTGTCTGGTTTTTGAGAGTTGTAGTGACTCTGGGAAATTGTGTTGATGCCATGTTTGATCTGAGTTTGAGTTGTGACGATTAGTGAAAGAGCCACCCGCGAGTCGTAGCAGTCTTGGCCGTGATATGGACATCAGTTTAACTTCATGATTAAGAAGCTTTTCGTGAACTTTGGTGCGAGAATGAGAGGTGTCTCTGCCTTGGATTTGTTCTGCTACAGTCTTGAACTCTTCAGGTAATCCTTGAAACACATTTTATGCTCTGATACCAATGTAAAGAAAATGTCTTGTTCATATGATGAAGTTGTACAAAGGTAGTTATACTCTTACAATGAGAATACACATATAGACTATTAACAAGTGATTCTATAATTGACATCATACAAAATATTTGAATATTAATGTGATTGTATCCTTGACATCCAAGATCCTTCTTTTTTTCTCAGCTAGCTTATGCTTGAGACTCGTTCACTCTCTCTCTCTTTGTAGAATTGGCTAAATATAGAATGAGGATCGTTGTGCGAAGATTACTTATTATTTATCTTCTCCTCCTTGTTTTTATATTTCATTACAAACTCACACTCTGAGATTACTTTTCCTTTCTAAATGGCGTTTATGAGACTTGGCTCCAAACCCGAAGCTTTCCGTCGCCAAGGCCAAACCTGGTATGTACTTCTTTCTCTGATTTAGAAAAGAGATAGCTTGGATTTGGTTCGTTAATGACATTAGAAATCGTTTCCTTTCTTGTTGTGTATACAGGCTATGCACCACAGGACTCGTGAGTGATGTTACCATTGAAGTTGGAGACATGAAGTTTCATCTCCACAAGGTCTAAACTTTTCTTTTTTAGTCCTAGATTTGATGTGGTTTTGAACAGCTTGATGATGGTTAACTTACAATATTTATCTTGTTTCTATATGTGTAATTTGTTGGTGTAGTTTTCATTGCTTTCTAGAAGTGGATTTCTTGCGAAGTTATTGATAATAGAAGAATCTTCAAGTGAAGGATCATCAGGTTGTGTCTTGAGTTTAGATGAGATACTTGGAGGCGGCAAAGCCTTCGAATTGGTATTTAAGTTCTGCTACGGTGTCAAAATCGAGCTTACAGCTTTCAATGTTGTTAGCCTTAGGTGTGCAGCCGAGTATCTCGACATGACTGATAACTATGGAGAAGGGAATCTTGTCGGTATTACCGAGACTTTCCTCCTCAACCAAGTCTTTGGGAATTGGACGAACTCGATCAAAGCTCTTCAAACATGCGAGGAAGTGATTGATCACGCTGAAGATCTTCGCATTATCTCGAGATGTATTGATTATTTAGCTATCAAAGCATGTTCCGACCCGTCTGGAAAGATTCTGCAGCCTACCGGTGAAGATCGGTGGTTTGATGACGCTTCTTCTCTTAGCTTGCCTTTCTTCAAAAGACTGATTGACGCTGTCGAAGAAAGAGGCATGAAGCAGGAGAACATCGCTATGGCGGTTATGTACTATACAAGGAAGCATGCGACTACGGACGATCACTTAGTGATTGAGACACCAACAACGTTAGCGGAAACTCTGTTTGACGGTTATCTCGCTGAGGTGGCAACCGATGTTAACTATAAGCCGGCCAAGCTCGACGCCATCGCTGCTGCAGTCCCTGACTATGCAAGACCACTAGATGATGAAGGGTATCAAACAATCGACGAGTACATGAAGGTAATTAATATGTTTCTTTCTAATGTTATAATCAATACATACATGTACTAAGACTTTGAGGATTTAAATGTATTGTTAGGCAAATCCATGGATAACTGATTCAGAGAGAGCATATATGTAGACTCATGAATCGCCAGATGCTCTCACTTGAAGCTAGCACACATGCGGCTCACAACGAGAGGCTTCCTCTGCGAGTCATTGTTCAGGTTCTCTTTTCCGAACAGCTTAAGCTCAGGACATCTGTATCAGGCTGGTTCTTCGTCGCTCGGCTTTCTGAGCTGGAAAATGAGTGTATGTGCCTGAAGCAAGAGCTTCAGGAGTTGGTGAGGTCCAAGAAATGGTGGAATTTTTTTACATGGAAAGTTAACTTGAAGAAGAAAACAGAATGGTGCAAGCCAAAAGATCAAGCAAAGCCAACAATTTAATAAGAACCAGTATGTTTTAAGGCATAAAACAAAGCATTTTGGTCTGAAACAGATTTTAATTATATCTTGTGTAGCCTTAGAGGAAACACAATATCATTGGTAGTACAATTATCAAAAATATAATTAAACATCATACTATTATCTACAAAAACTGTATAATACAAACTCATCAACATTTAAACTAGGCCTTATAATGGGTACTTGTAGAAATTTTCTTTATCAAAAAGGGTTCTATTTTTTGTGAAAAGTTTGAAAAACGCCCAAATTTGAAAAGTTGAATTTTATTCACCACGGAAAATGAATATAAGAAATTTTGCAATCCAATTTTTCGTAAAGTCGAACTTGATGTAAATTAGAGAATTCTTGAAATAGATATGTGTTGCTTTTAAAAAAAAGTTTTCTTCATTATATAAGATTTTCAAAAGGTGATAAAAAATAATATCTACTAATAAAGGGAAGCTTTTGAAAGTAATAGAGGGTGTCACATAAAATCCTCTCAATTATATATTTCTTTATTAGATTATTATGATATTGTTCGTAGAGATTTGCTAATTTGTTGGTTATCTTCAAAGAAAGATGTAAGGGTATAGCGTTTCAGATATCGTTTTAATTTTAGTTTCATATGTATCTTTTTATGTTGCATATCTTCTCTTGAATACTTTAAATTTTCTATTTCATCACTGTGATTAATTACGTTTGAATGCGAAAAGGTTGCATTTCAAGGTTTCATTGCATATATGATATTGTCTTTTTTAGTAAGGTGTACCAAAATAACAACTAAAATTTGATTTATAATTCTAAATTTGAAATTTTAATAACAACCTATTTATGCATTTTATATGCTATGTGATTTCATTGGTTGCCTAGCAATAACTTTCAATTGCTTCAAAGACATAGAAAACAAAAAAATTAGGAAAATCAAATTCTTTTAACAATAAGAATTAACCAAAAGTGAAAAACAGATTTGAGATCAACAAATTTGAAGGTAAAGTTAGCCAATTGTAAAATAATTCATAATTGATATCTTTTTAGTTATTAAAATATTTTCCAACTAAGATAGTATGAGCTATATATGACAGTATTACAATATACGAAATTTGTACTTAATCCTATAATTTAGCCTAACATTGGTGACAATTATTTGTTGGGTCTTCTACCTAGAATGTACCCTCTTTTTCACAGTCCAAAAAATTTAGAAGAGAACATAAATAACATAAAATTAACATAAATAATTTTAAAATTAACATAAATAATTTTTTTAAACTAAAGTAAAAAAGAACACAAGGATAAGCGAGAAAACAATTTCATTTTTTTGACGTAACAAGATTGTGGAACAATCAACACAATATTAGTAGAATTAGCAAAACGTGATGTTAGGATAATGAAGATTGTAACCACAAATTTTGAAAAATAATTATCGTTTCAAACATTATCCCATATAATATCAACTGTTTATAACTTAAGTAAGGAAAAAGTTGTTATGCGATCGATTTATATGAGATTTACTAAATCGATTTACAAATAAAATATTCACCAAAAATTGAATGTCTTCAATAGTTATACAATGAAAAAATATTTCTTACCAATTACAAAATTTCCAAAATTTGAACACGTAATACAGCTAGAACCTTTTTAGTCTTCTCGCTAAACAAAAAAGTTTACTAACAAATAATAAACTATAAATTTTATATCTGATCTATGTTATATTGAGAAGAACACCAATCAAAAAATAAAAACTAACAAAAATATAAGTATATTTTCCAATTAAAAATAAAAACCCATGTAGAAAACATTTAAAATATTTCTAAAATATTTTAAGAACATATCTAAACCATATTTCATTAAATTATTATAAAACATCAATATATTTGAAAATGCTCAATAATTAAACTAAATTAGCATTTTTGGTTTCAATATTTTTTTGAAAAATAAATAAAACTATAGAAGAGAAATAAATGCAAATATTTCATATAAAATAACACGTTGCGCGGGAACATCACCTAGTGTACTCTAATAATAGGGTTAGGGATTACAAATTTCATACTATACTAATTACTAGTATTGAGGCATTTTTATCAGGGCCTTAATTTTAGTTTTTATTATGTTAATGCTTAGATGAAATGATACAAAAAAAAATAATGACCACTAGGTCAAGAAATGGAAATTTTGCAATAGTACTAGTTTTTAGCTAAAAAGATTACGCAAAAATACCCACATGAATATTTTAGTTGGATTTTTTTTGTCTAAAAACTTATGATGGTATATTGTTATAAAATTTGTTACTTAAATTTTTTTAAAAAGTTAAACATATGAAAATACTAGCTAATATGTGGCCATAAATAAAATTTTAGATAAGTTGAAATGAATATGATCGTGAAAGTGGTTTCACTTTTAGTGGGAAAAACTAGAGAAATAATAAAACGAAATATTTCAAGAAAAAGGAAAAATAAATATTAAATAGGGCAATTTCGATGAATAGCACTAAATAAAGTTAATTTTAATACAATTAGCACATATTTTTGAAATTTTTACAAATATTATTAAAAAAAAAAATTCTCATAAATACCACAAATATTAAATTTTCAAAATTACACACAAAACATTCAAAATTATACCTTATTCCCTTCAAAACTATATCATAAACACTATATAGCGAACCCAAATGAAAACAAATTTAAATCTAAAAATGTTAAAACTCGTTTTTTATATTTTTGTTATTTTTGTAAACTATTATTTTTTATGGTATTTTTTATATAAAAACATAATAATGATATTTTTTTGTTATAAAAAACTTTGCAATGATATTTCCATTACAAAAATAAACAGTATTTCAAGAAATTTGTATATTAAATAGGACATGTTGGTTATATGGTGTTATTGGAGAGGATAATTGGGTATAATGATATTTGGGCTAATTAATTTGGTGATATGTCAAAGGCGCGAAAATTTTTTCTCTTAATTCCGGTTTTAACCTTATCGGCTGCAAGCATAGTATAACCTAACATTTGACTGCAATTTTTTTCGGCTTCGAGGTGATGGCTATTACAGGGTAGCATACTCAAGTGTGCTATAGTAGGAAATATAAATATCTCACTATTTGTCCATATAACCAAATACAAAGATTTTATCTAATCTCCTCCTATATATCGAATGGATAATAAGATATAGAAGTTAAAGCTATTTGACAAAAAATCAGGTATTTTCATAATCAAAAACTTAAAATTAATTGCAGGTTTTACATTAATGGCTACATACCTTAACTGCTATGATCTTTGATGGTTAATGTTTTGTAAATAGGTAGCTATGGTGCGTGGTTTATCTGTTTTGTTGTTGTATGGACAGTGGAAAGTGAATGAATTTAGAGTTTGGGTGTTCGAATCAAGGAACAGTTACGGTCTGATGTTATCTTCTCGAACTCGATATGAAGAACTTGTTGATATGGTGGAGAAGAAGCTAGGGGTGGATGTCTCAAGTCAAAGGGTTAATCTAAGCTATTGTTGGCCTCAGTTTATGTTAATGGACGACGGAAAAGATGCTCCTCCTGTCCCCATCAGGTCAGACGCCGATGTTGATTGCTTCCTATCAGTTAGGGCGGACCTAGAGCAGATAAACCTTTGCGCCACCATTACAGATCTTTCTCCAAATTGTCACCAAGGTAGTAGAATCCTCTGTTTTTTTTGTTGATAAACTATGTGAAATACTGACCTAGTTATCAACTCTATAAACAGAAATGGTTGGGTCAAATAGCTTGAATACCTCCAATTTAAGCAGTGGTGATATAGTCGAACAAACAAACCCACAACTAGATGGAAACAACGGCGCAATGGTAGTCTATCAAGGATTGGAGATACATCTGTCAACAGAAGAAAGTACATAAAAATAGTTAACTATAAACACATTAATAACCCACTACTAATGGTGTCAATTTTTTTTAAATAACGTTTACATTTTTAACTACAGATATAGAAGATATGTTTATGGTTCCTATAACGAGTCCTGTTATGGACGAAGGTAATCTATTGAGAATCGTAAAAGAATTATATGTACATGTTTACTATATTTTATTGAACATTGTCTTAATGTCCATGTTTACAATATTAATAGTTATATGTACATGTTTTAGATACTTCGAATGAAGTACAAATAGCATACCAAGATAAAGGAAAGGGTAAGGTGGGTGAGGAAGATATTAGGTGCAACAATGACCTATTATTGTCCGCAGAACTGGGTATTGGAACTGATCAAATTGATGCCGCATTGTTTACAAACCCGACAACCGGGTTTGAGAAAGGAGGTATTTAGACAACTATATTATCCTACATTAGTTACCTATGTTTATACATTTCAAATTATTTAAAATTTTGGAAAACAGAGGGAAGTAACCGGCATAGATGTTACGCGGGGCCACCTTGGCAAACTCTCTATGAAGAATTGGAAGGTTATTGTGACCCAGGAAACTTGAACACCGTGGACACCAATGACCCTCGTCCTGAAATACCCATATTCGACAACCCTCCTACTTCATTACCCAACATGAATGACCCTCCTCCCGAAGATCCCATCTATAATGACCATCCTCATGCAGTTCCAAACATGAATGAACCTCCTCATGAAGTTCCCATTATCAATGATCCAGCTGGCGAGGTTCCCATATTGACTGACACGGACGAAGAAGATGACCGAGATCATAACAGTGTTATGGGCAGTGCAATGGGCAATGTGGAGAATTTAATTGCAGAAGAATTTGATCCTGTGGAGGAGTTTGTTTGGGGTAGCCCAATAGAAAATGAACATGATGGAGGTAGTGACCTATGTAGTTATAATAATAGTAGTCTATTTACTATAATATGCTACTACATATCTTGTACTCTGCCATTAAACATACACGACTAAGTATAATATTCGACTATTTGCAAATATCATACTAATTAAAATAATAGAAGTCTATTTAATATTTCTCAGGAATATGTACATATAACTAGTATCTTAATTATATGACTATTTCTATAAAATATCATACTATTTCTCAGGGAAAATAACAAGTTCTGTTTCGTTTAATTTTGTTTTCAGGATCCCCACACGGTGCGAATGTGGAAAGTCTCTTCGTTGGTCGTGTATTCAAGCACAAAGCAGACTTCAGACTGCAACTTTCAATCAATGCTATCAAAGAAAAATACACTTTCAAAACATTAAGGTCTTCTCCAAAACAAATTGAGGTAGTATGCATATGCATGGAGTGTCCTTGGCGTATTTTCAGCTGCATTGTTGAGGGAGGAACCGAGTTTGAAGTGCGATTCGCAAATTTAGTTCATTCTTGCAATGTGGATGAAAGACGTCACTACAACAAACATGCAACTGTTGAAGTGTTGGGCGAACTAATGATGCCACGTTTTGTTGGCGGTCGTCGTGGACCTTCCCCCATTGAGATACAACGGTTAGTCCATGTAGAACACCAGGTCCAAATTACGTACTGGAATGCTTGGAAGTGTAGGGAGATTGCAATGGAGAAAGTTGTTGGCTCGATCAGTGGGAGTTATGCAATGTTGCCATCTTATTTGTCTAACTTGATTGACAAGAACCCCGGGTCAATATGTAAACTTGAGTGTGACAACGATGTGACCGGCGAGAGGAGGTTCAAACACTTGTTCATTTCGTATGGGGCATCCATAAAAGGCTTACCGTTTCTCAGGCCCGTCATTCTTGTTGGCGGGACACATCTAAACGGTCGATACGGCGGATGCCTACTAATTGCTAGTGGACAAGATGGGAACTTCCAAACATTTCCCATTGCATATGCAGTAGTGGACAGTGAAAATGATGCATCTTACGAGTGGTTTTTCAAATGTTTACTAGAAGTAGTCGATGACCACCGCTACCTAGTCTTCATATCGGACCGTCACCCAAGTATCAACAAAGCTCTAGAAAAGGTATTAAATGGTCTACTATATCCATACTTAAATACTAAAATGTATTGGAGAAGTGTGTATGTTTGAAATAGCTGATATTTATTGTGTAGTAGACTACATATTATAAATAAATAGTTGACTTGTATATAGAAGACCAGTAGGTAATATATATAAATAGCTGACTACTATAGAGTTATAGCTAACTATATCCTTTATAAACTGATTTAGTGCTAAAATTTCTTTGGACTTTTTCTGACACAGGTGTACCCACAGGCAAGTCATGGGGCTTGTCTTGTGCATCTTACCAGAAATGTTGCAACGAAGTTTAGCAGGGAAAAGAGATTGCCTGGATTGGTGGTACGAGCTGGGAAAGCTTACACAGTTTTTGAATGTGCTATAGCCATGGCAGAGATAGACTCTATCAGCCCAGCATGTAGAGAGTATCTACAAGATGTTGGTTTTACACGTTGGACTAGAGCCTATTTCATGGGAGATCGCTACAACCTAATGAACACAAATCTCGCCGAGTCGTTGAACAACGTGCTTAAGGAGTGTAGAGGACTACCTATTGTTGCAATGCTAGAGGCAATTCGGCTTAGTTTACAAGGATGGTTTAATAAAAGGAGGAATTTTGCTAGTAGAGATAACCATTCCCTAACACCCCGTGTCAGAGCAATGCTGGAGCCAATATTCGACGAGTCTCATTACATGACTATATATCGGATCAATGAAGGAGAGTACGAGATTCACGATAGGGCGGGTGGTAAGTTTTTTGTTAACTTACATACGAAGTCTTGCTCGTGCAGGTTTTGGGATGTGGAAAAGATACCATGTCCCCATGCAATGGCTGCTGGCCATAAAGAAGACATGATGTCAGAGGACATGATTACAGAGAAGTATTACCAAGGTTACTTGCAGCACACATGGGCTGAAGGCATATATCCATTCCCCGCTCCGGTTGTCACTCAACCACGGGTGTTACCACCGTGGACAAAACGACCACCCGGGAGGCCGAAGAAGGAGAGATACAAATCAAGAGTCGAGATGATGGTATGCATTTTACTATTGTAGGATAAGGAAGTTTATTTATAGAAACGAAGAGAATGACTAATAAATCCTTTATTTATTTAGAAACAATCAACAAATAAGAGGAAGTGTTCAAGGTGCAAAGGAAGAGGGCACAACAAAGCAACGTGCAAGAAGCCTCTGCGCGAGAAGGGTCCCGTGTAACAATAGTGAATCACTGGTTACGTAATGGGTTGAAGACATGCTATAATCACAATTTAGTCGGCGTATAGAAATAGGAGGCTATTTTGTTACATTTTGGCCTAAAATAGCCTCCTATTTCATATTATGTTGTACGTTAAAAACTTTGTCACGGTATTACCGACATAGTAGGCTATTCTAGTTCAATTTTTTGTGGTAATAGCCAACTATTTCTGTGAAGTTTGTAATATTAAAACTTTTGTGGCTGTCTGTAATAAACCCAAGGAATATGTTTGAATGTAGGTATTATGTCTTAAACCCGTAAACCAATATCATAGTAGATAGTGCCAAACACGTGGAAGACAATTCTATTTTACAGATATTATGTTATCACCTATACAAATTAGACTTCTATTATAATTCAAAAATTATTTACTCTACAAACAACTATTATTTGATAAATAGTGAGCTATTTAAATGTAAATAAGACTCAGAATATGGTCGCCATTACACCAATAAAACTCACCGTTTTGATATGTTATTAACCGAGAAAAAACAGCAGGTCTTGTGGTGATAATTTGGAAAAATAGTAACTATTTCGATGAGTTAAAAATATCTAAATACACCAAAACGTAAACTTTCCAAATTGATTTCAAATAGTAATTATTGACATGACAACACGCCTCCTCTACTTTGCTTTTGTCACATCAGTTTTTATTGCCAACTGCAAAAAGCAGGTCTTGTACTCTCTACTCCAAATCGATTTGGGGATAAAAATTAGGGTTCTTATTTGTTTATGTGTGCGATTTTAGGTGAGAAATGGGAAGAACTTTTAGCTTTAGTTTGAGTGATCCTACAGAAGCTCCTGGGTTCGATTACGGAGATGAAGAAGTGACCAGCTCATGGGTTCGATCCGAAATTAACTCTGGCGACGCTTATGACGATGTTGCTGGATTCGGCTTTCCACGGGTATGTTTATGTGGAAATGATGTTATAATCGAGGCTTCTAATACTGCAACGAATCCAGGACGACGCTTTTTCACATGTCCTGCAAGAGATGTAAGATCTTGAATGTGTTATTGAATGATATTGAATTTGGTAGTGAGTCATGGTGATATGTTAGTGAATGGTATTGATTTGTTATTGATTTGATAGGATGGGGAATGTCATGTATGGAAGTGGTGGGACGTGGCGGTAATGGAAGAGTTTCGTATTGTTCAGAATAATTCTAAAAGAATTGAAGAGAAGATGGATTCAATGATTGAAGAGAAGATGGATGCAATGACAGTGTTAGAAAACTTGGTTAAGAAGAGAAGTGTTGAGATTGATGTAATGAAGAAGACAATCAAGATGGGTTTCATTACTCTTCTTGGTTTACTTGTTGGTGTTGTGGTTGCCTACAAGCTCGAAGGCTTGTAAAGTTGAAATCATGTTAAGTAATGTTATTTATGTCATGTTATGTGATGTTTGTGGATCTTTATTTAAGTCATGTTATGTAATGTTATTTAAGTAATGGTAAATCGTATTGGAGAAGTGTGTATGTTTGATATTTCCTCTATTATTGGTGAAATCGATTATGTTTGATTAAATATAGATCCACAAATAGCACATAACTATTATTTGATAAATAGTGAGCTAGTTAAATGTCAAAATAGGTTGTAACATGCGAAAAATCATTGTTTAAATAATTTTCATTTATAATCCCTAAACCCTAAACCCTAAACC
This sequence comes from Cochlearia excelsa, assembly GCA_963556525.1. Lineage (NCBI taxonomy): Eukaryota > Viridiplantae > Streptophyta > Magnoliopsida > Brassicales > Brassicaceae > Cochlearia > Cochlearia excelsa. The sequence goes on from CAUVZT010000005.1 coordinate 1,480,346, forward strand.
CTAAACCCTAAACCCTAAACCCTAAACCCTAAACCCTAAACCCTATACCCTAAACCCTAAACCCTAAACACAAACCCCTAAACCCTAAACCATATACCCTAGAGAGTAAAACCTGATATTATGTTATCAACCATACAAAGTAGACTCCTATTATAATTCAATTATTATTTATTATACACACAACTATAATTTGATAAATATTCAATTATTTAAATGTCAAAATATATGAAACATGGTAAAATATAAGTAAAAAATATTTTCATTTATAAACCTTATACCCTAAACCCTATATCCTAAACCCTAAACCCTAAACACAAACCCCTAAACCCTAAACCATATACCCTAGAGAGTAAAACCTGATATTATGTTATCAACCATACAAAGTAGACTCCTATTATAATTCAAATATTATTTATTATACAAACAACTATAATTTGATAAATATTCAACTATTTAAATGTCAAAATATATGAAACATGGTAAAATATAAGTAAAAAATATTTTCATTTATAAACCCTAAACCCTAAACCCTAACCCCTAAACCCTGATCCATAAACAATTAACCATTTACCCTATAATTGTTACCCTTTATAGGAGCTCATGGTAAAATATATGAAACATGGTAAAATATAAGTAAAAAATATTTTCATTTATAAACCCTAAACCCTAAACCCTAATCCATAAACAATTAACCATTTACCCTATAATTTTTACCCTTTATAGGAGCTCATGGTAAAATATATGAAACATGGTAAAATATAAGTAAAAAATATTTTCATTTATAAACCGTATACCCTAAACCCTAAACTCTAAACCCAAACCCCTAAACCCTAAACCATATACCCTAGAGAGTAAAACCTGATATTATGTTATCAACCATACAAAGTAGACTCCTATTATAATTCAAATATTATTTATTATACAAACAACTATAATTTGATAAATATTCAACTATTTAAATGTCAAAATATATGAAACATGGTAAAATATAAGTAAAAAATATTTTCATTTATAAACCCTAACCCCTAAACACTGATCCATAAACAATTAACCATTTACACTATAATTGTTACCCTTTATAGGGTAAATTACATAAACTATTAAACCTAAATCCTTTTCCTTACCATATACCGTAACCCTCAACCGTAGTCCTAGTTATGAAACATGGTGAATACATCATTATTATAATTTTAAAATAATTATTTTTCTAGTTGACTATTTTTATAAATAAGCAACTATTTAAATGTATAATATTAAGATAAATATGAGAATATGTTAGTGGGATTAAAAGACGAACATAGAGAATACAGAAATTGTATAGTTATTACATGGTTGACGACACATAGTATGCAGGAATAAAACATTTAAAGAGTATTAGACAAGACAGTATGGAGGCAGACCAAATAAGAAGTACATGTTCTTCTTATTTGAGGTAGCATTTCATTATGGCGTGGAAAAGTTGAACGGCATAATTCTGGGAAGCATTTTCAACCTGATTACGCGTAAGCTCGATTTGATCATCTAACATGTCGTTGGCATGTAGCAACATCAACATGATCGACGCAATCCCACTAAGCTCTGCATGAAAAATACATAACACACATAGTTGAAGCACTAGTAAAAAAAACAGGTATAGCCACGATACAGCCACGGGCAAACGTGGCTTTTCTTTACAAAAGCCACGACAATGCCACATTTTACCAATCGTGGGAAAAATAAGCCACGAATAAACCACGATTTTTAAATCGTGGGAATAAAAAGCCACGACATGGCCACAAATCCATATTCGTGGTTTTATTAAGCCACGATTTTACCACGTCCTCTAAAGCGTGACAAAAAAAGCCACGAATAAGCTACGATGAATGCGTGGCTATTTACTTTTTCTGCTGTGTCAGAAATGTGTCGGAGATATTTATAAAATTTTAAAAAGCCACGATATGTTTGTGGCAATTTCGTGGCTTCGGTTATAATTCGAAAAAAAGTCACGGTTTTAAACCGTGGCTTTCCGTGGCTTTGTTTAATACCATTATCTTTCTATCATTTTTCTTATTCTCTTCTCCACCCATCCTCATCTTCTCCTCTTCTCCTATCTTCTCTTCTTCTTCTTTTCTATTCTTCTTCTTCTTTTCTATTCTTCTCCATTGTAATGCAATGACTCATTATTCCCAATTAAGAGGATGGATGGATAGACGTATTGATCCGAATACTAATTGTGTGAGTGAAGAATTTACAACGGGCACTCAAGAGTTTCTGTTATTTGCTTGTAATCAACCATCCTTCCAAGAGCTAAACACCATTTTGTGTCCTTGTGCCCGATGTAAAAATGAGAAAGACCGTGATCCAAAAATGGTGTCAAGACATCTATTTCGATATGGATTCAAAGGAAATTATTATGTGTGGTTCAACCATGGAGAAAATGCTTATGAAGAAATCGGAGAATCTTCAAGAAGAAATCATTTTATTGGCACCGAAGAAACGATACGACCACAAAGTCCTTCAAATTTCCAAGTTCCTATGAATACAAGCGAATATCCTCATTACACAACATCTCCACATATGGAAACAATGTTCAATGAAGAGCCGTATCAAGATAGTGTATTTGAAGCTTTTGAGGTCGCTACTAAACCTCTCTACGAAGGTTCTCCCAAAGGTATTACTCAATTGTATTTGGCATCGCGGATTTTGAAAGCAAAAACGGATTACAATTTAGCCGAGGCGTGTGTTGATGAGATAGCAAAAACTTTCAAAGATGTTCTCCCTAAGCCGAACAATGCTCCTGCATCATACTACGAAATAAAGAAGTTAACACGGTCTCTTGGACTACCTGTACAAAAGATTGATGTTTGCGAGGATAATTGTATGCTCTTTTGGAAGGGAGATAGAGATTTGTTAAGTTGTCGTTTTTGTGGTAAAAATAGATATCATACAAACAACGGAAATGGGAAGAATCGGGCAAAACGAGAGGATGTTTTATATGCCGATAACGAGATCGGTTGAAGCGGTTATACCAATTAGAGGCGACTGCATCTCATATGCGATGGCACGCAGAGAATATTTCTCCAGAAGGAGAAATGCAGCATCCTTCCGACGGAGTAGCGTGGAAGCATTTCAATCAGGTATATCCACATTTCGCCGCTGAACCTCGTAATATATATCTTGGGTTGTCAACAGATGGATTTAATCCTATTGGTATGAGCGGGGAAGCCCAATCAGTCTGGCCTGTGATACTCACGCCTTACAATCTACCACCAGGGATGTGCATGAAAAGAGAATTCTTCTTTTTGTCGGTACTAATACCCGGACCAAAACATCCGAAAAAAAGCCTTGATATCTATCTTCAACCATTGATCGAGGAGTTGCAAAGTTTGTGGAATCATGGGGTGGAAGCTTTTGATGTATCCATAAAAGAAAGATTTACAATGCGAGCTGCGTTGATGTGGACAATTAGCGACTTCCCAGCGTATGGCATGCTCTCTGGTTGGATGACTCATGGGCGTTTATCGTGTCCGTATTGTATGGATGAGTCTGAAGCGTTTTGGTTACCAAATGGAAGGAAGCATAGCTGGTTTGATTGCCACAGAAAGTTTTTACCACTTGACCATCCTTATAGAAGGAATGTGAAAGCTTTTAAAAAGGGGAGAAAAGTGACTGGACATCCTCCGGCGTGGTTGACTGGCCAAGAAGTACTTACTGAAAGAATAGAGAGCATTACAGGGATAAGAAGAACAGTGGATTGTGGTGGAAATGGTCACGATAAAGCGTCCCGTACAATCGAAGATTATGGAGTTCATCATAATTGGGTGAAGAAGAGTATATTTTGGGATCTACCTTATTGGGAAAACCTTCGCTTCGACATAACTTGGACTTTATGCACATTGAGAAGAACTTCTTTGATAATGTGATCAACACCTGTGATGAATGTTATTGGAAAATCAAAAGACAACTTTAAATCGAGATTGGATCTCCCGGAAATATGTAACAGACCTGAAGCTCATATTACCGAGAGTGGTCAGATGATCGCACCGATATTTAGGTTATCGCATGAGAGGAAGAAGATTTTTCTTCGGTGGATGAAAAATGAGATTAAATTTCCTGATGGATATTCATCGACGTTTGGTCGTTGTGTAGATGACAACCATTCTAAGTTATCGGGTTTAAAAAGTCATGACTGCCACGTCATAATGCAACGACTTCTTCCTTTTGCATTTGTAGAGCTTCTTCCAAAACCCGTTCATGTTGCTATCTCAGGTAAACTTTTACCCTAAAACAAGTTTATACTTTCAAGCCCACGAATGCACACTTATATAGCATGTAAACTATTACATTACACAACTTGTCAAATGACTGGAACCATATAATGAATACTCTGACATTGATTTTTTGTGTAATGTATGCAGATATTGCAATTTTTTTCCGGGACCTATCTTCGAAGACATTACGAAACGACGACGTTGCTATTTTGAAATCCAATATTGCTTTGAAGATTTGCAATTTAGAAAAGTTGTTTCCACCTTCGTTCTTTGATGTTATGGAACATCTACCTGTGCATTTACCCGATGAAGCAGCTTTAGGTGGTCCGGTTCAGTATCGATGGATGTATCCTTTCGAAAGATACATGTATCACCTGAAGAAAAAAGTTAAGAACAAGGCACACGTTGGAGGCTCGATTGTTGCTCAGTGTATAATGGAGGAAATTACTCATGCAGCTTCAAGTTATTTTGGACATCCCGAAGTGGTGCAAGAATCAGTAAACGGAGAAATTCGATTTACTTATTTAGATCCGGAAGTGCCCGACTTGTTTCACCATGAAGGTCGAGTCGGTGGAAAAGCAAAAGATGGTTGGTTTACAGATGATGACTACACCGTTCTCCAAACGTTTATGTTGCTAAACTGTGACCAGTTTGAGCCTTATGAAAGGTACAATATTCATTAAATTATATAAATTGTTTATGACCATGCAACCTCAATTACATTTTATCTTTAAATATTTTATAGGATGTTCGAACAATTCATGATGGAATCCAACCCTGGAATTAGCAGTAACATCATGCAAAATGCGAAAGACCAATACTTTGCTCAATGGTGTAAAAACTATGTAAGTGTAACATTTATAAAGTCATTATTAATCATATTATACTTGCTTAGATACGTGGACTTTATTCATTTTGCAGATTAATGAAGCCTCTTCTTCCTATACATTTCCTTTTTGGATGTTGGATTTTGTACAAGGTCCTAAACGTAGTTACACTTCCTGGCCTATGTATCGATCACGAGGTTATTCTTTCCACACAGAAAAACATGGCAAAGATAGGAAAAGTCAAAACTATGGTGTCTACGTTAACGGAACCACTGATATAGATTATTACGGGTTGATAGAGGACATAATGATGATCGAGTACCCTGGATCTATTGGTCTCAAAGCAATGATTTTCGGATGCAAGTGGTTTGATACAACTTTAGGTCGGGGCATTCGAAAACACCCATCGGGTATTATCGATATCGCACCTAGTAGAAGATACGAGAAATATGATCCTTTCATACTATCTCGGTAACTGTGATCAAGTTTGTTTTGTTCCTTATCCTCGTGAGGGTCGATCTCGCGGCAAATGAATGGTGGGTTTGTACTAAAGTTATGCCTCGTGGGGTTCGTGAAACATCCGAAGATGCTCGACCGCTTTACAAGAAGACACACGCAATCGGAATGTCGTCCCGAGTGGCATTATTCGTGTAGAATCACATGTCGTGGAAGATGATTCGGATTTCGATTCAATACTCGTCGAGCCTCCTAATGATGAATACATAACAGAAGACGAATTTGAAGATTCTAGCAGAGATTCAGATTCGGAGTAAGCCTTATATATAGAGGTTATTGTAAGATATTTATGTATTTTGTATGATAGTAATGATTTTGTAATATATTTAAGCATTTTGTATGATATAGAATGAATTTGTAATATATTTATACATTTTGTATGATATTAATGATTTTGTAAGATATTTAAGCATTTAGTTTAAATTCTAATGATGATTTTGTATAACCTATACCTTATAATAAACCCTATATAACCTAAACCTAAACCTAAACCTAAACCCTTAGCTCTAAACACTAAACATTAAACGATAAAGCCACGGATATACCACTGTTTGAATTCGTGGCTTATTTTGAAATAGTCACGGAAAAGCCACGGTTTAAAACCGTGGCTTAATATTAGGGCGTACAAATCTCCTTCGACACTTAGAAAGTTTTGTTTCTCCTTATCTTCGCCGATTTCTCCTTCTCCTCCTTCTCTTCGCCGATTTCTCCTTCTCCTCCTTCTCTTCGCCGATTTCTCCTTCTCCTTCTTCTCTGTCTTCTTCTTCTTCTTATTCTTCTTCTCCTTCTTCTTCGTCGCTGATTTCTTCTTCTCCTTCTCCTTCTTCTTCGTCGCCGATTTCTTCTTCTCCTTCTTCTTCTTCGCCGATTTCTTCTTCACCTTCTTCTTCGTATCCGATATCTTCTTCTCCATCTCCTTCTTCTTCTTTATCTTCTTCTTTCCTTCGATTTCTCCTTCTCTCCCTCTATCCTTTCTTCGTCCATGAGTTCCGGTGGAGGTCGTGGTCGTGCTATTTCCGGTGGAGGTCGTGGTCGTGCTATTTCCGGTGGAGGTCGTGGTCGTGGTCAATCACATCCCGGAGGAGCTAATCTTTCAGTTCTTTGTTCGAATCTCTCAGGTTATGCCCTTCTCCTTCATCTTCGTGTGTAGGTAATTGCTAATTGTTTGTGCTTGTGTCTGCGTTTGAGTTTAGGGTTTTTGATGTTTAGGTCTTCGTTATGTCTCTGTCTGTTTAGGTCTTTGAGGTTTAGGTCTTGTTTATGTCTCTGTCTATTTAGGTATTTGAGTTTCGCCGTATGTATGTTGGTAAGTGTTAATTGCTTGTGTTTGTGAGAAACTTTGAGTTTCAACGTATGTGTGTTGCTAATTGTTTGTTCTTGTCCTGCTTGTTTGTGTATGTGTGTGTGTGGAAATCTCTGTGTTTGTGTGTGTAGTTGCATGTGTTTGTGTGTGTTGATATCTCCGTGGATGTGTGTGTAGTTGTCCGTGTTTGTGTTTGTGTGTGGGTATGTGTGTGACACTTTGAGTTTATTCTACTTCATTGCCATCTCTTGTCTTTCCGGAGATGCCACCAGGGACTACTTGGATCTAACACGTCGGCCTCGGCTGCTAACAACAACTTCAATCAAGTGACAGAGGAGCAATTGCTAGCTGCTCCACAGAGAGAATTTCAACCACATCTCCATCCAAGGAAAGCTAATGGGGCCCTTTGGTATGTTCTCATCTCTCACTTACTTAAACCTCATCAATTTCCCTCTAATGCCTTTACTTTTTGTTTCAGGTTTGGTGTGGACCCATGTGTCAACAGATTTGTTAGAAAGACATGGCAAGGCTACTACATGGGACCTTGGAGAAGCTGGATACATGTCCCTGAAGATAGGAGAGCTACTTGGTGGCACACTTTTGTGGTAATGTCAAATCTGTTTATGTTTTGTTTTTTATTTAATACCTTTTGTTTGATTCATTTCTAATACGCTTTTGTTTTCTTGTAGCAAAACTACTATTGGGAACCAAGGTTTCATGCTACTGTCTACTTTCACTGGAAGCATGAGACAACAACAAGTATTTGTGAACGTATCAGCAAGAAGTGGAGAAACAAGAAGAAGCCAAAGTACATTGGTGAACAAGATTGGACGCTTATGTTGGAGTATTGGGACACCGAGGAAGCTGCAAAGAAGAGCAAGAAAGCTGCTGCGTCTAGGACATCTGATCCAGATGGCAAAGGGATGCACAAGCATAGTGGAGGTCCCAAATCTTTCCTAAAGCATGAGTTTGACATGGTAACCTACTTGTTTATCCTCAGCTAATATGTTTCTATTCTTTATTTTAAAAGTTTTGTGTTTTGCAGATGGTTGAGGCAGGTACTGATGAACCACCAGCTTTCACTGAACTTGTCCGAAAGACTCACACACGCAAGGATGGGACATTTGTCGATCCAAGGGCGGAAGAGATTGTTACAGAAGTGGAGCAAGCAAGCAATCGAATTCACGAAGAAGAAGGATCTCCCAATGGCCTTAGTCAAACTGCCTCTTCGGTCCTTCACGCCATCTTCCGAACAAGGAGTATATTAAGGTATTGTTTCTGCTTCTTCATCTCTCACTTTGGATTTTATATTTATTTGACTTAAAATGTTTATTAGGAGCTACTTTTGTCTATTTATTGATATGTAACTTTCTAGATTATGAGATTGCAAAATTGATTATGTCAGCTTCTTTGTTTATGTGTGTGTGTTTGCTTCTTTGAGTATTTGTGTGTGCTTATGTAAGTGTGTGTGTGTGTGTGTCTCTGTGTGTTTGCTTCTGTGTGTGTATTGTGTGTGCTTGTGTAATTGTATGTGTGTCTGCTTCGTTTGTGTATCCTTATGTGTGTGATTGTGTCATTGTGTGTGTTTTTGTTGATTGTATCTTGTAATTGTTTCTCTGTTTATTGGTTTGTAGCGTGGTAAGAGACACAAAGGAAATATATATGGGATAGGGAGTGTTCAGTATCGAGAGAAGACGCCAATGGAGTCCGTTGAATCAAGTATAGTGCGAAACGTTGATATAGACGCGCGAATAGACGGGCTTGAGACTAAGTTCACGAAAGTGAATGACAATGTTGATGCCGTGAGGAAGGAGATGGTGGAGTTCAAAGAAGAAGTGGGAGACATCAAGAACTCTCTCCATGCATTGTTGAAGCATCTCGGGATTCCTCAAACAACCACATCTTCGACAGGATCACAACAGTCCGTCGAACATCACGTGGATCAGCCCGTCGATCGACCTCGTCGAACGACTCGTCGTGACAACTCCGGAAGTGGTTCCAGCTCCTTCTCCTACTAACCAAAACCAAGATTTCAGCAGGTGGTGTACTAATCTAGGTCTCTAGTTAGTTTTGTTATGTACTTTGGATGCCTTTAAAGGCTTGTTATGTACTTATACATTTTTTTAAACTTATGTTGCGAAGCATTGCATTTGCAATGCAATGAATGATGTGTTTGGATTTTTATTTTCATAAATATGTTTTGGTCATTTGGTGCATTGGAATGTATGTATTGTTGCATTGCAGGAACTGGTTTCTTAGAAACCAGTGCTTTTTTTTAATAATCGTGAAAATAAGCCACGGAGGAATCGTGGCTTTAATTTCCACTAAAATGCCACGAATAGAACGTGGTATGTAAACCGTGGCTAATTTTGCCACGTACTTATCGTGGCTTTATCGTGGCAGAGTTAAGCCACGCTACTATTTTTATTACCCGTGACTATATTCGTGGCTAAAAGCCACGATTATAAACTGTAGTTAAGTCGTGGCTATAAAAAGCCACGAAAAGCCACGAACCAAGAAAGCCACGCAGCTATAGCCACGATTTTCTGAAACGTGGCTTTTACGTGGCATTGATCTCAATAGCCACGATTTTTGATTCATAGCCACGAAAATAATTGTGGCTATGTCTGTTTTTTTTACTAGTGAAGGAGGTGATTTAGGCAAATAGAAACAACAAATTAGGGAGGAAAAATTACAAAGTGCAAACCTGGATCTGTTAGCCGAGTCTTTATGGGAGGTCTGGTAATTGCGAAGGGTTCCAAAGAGTCGTGCCTCATCTCAGAATTGTAAGCCAGCTGTCTAGTGACATAGGGAAGTGCAGATGCAAATGGAGTAAGGAGCGCCTCAACAATTGGGGTCTCGACAACATCAGGATTACAATCAAGGACCACAAGCTCATGTTCAGACAAGTTAACAACAACCCCCACCCAATGTTTGTCTTCCAGTAAGAAAGGACAGAGAAGAGTTTCCACTTCAGTGTAGAGATTCCTTCTAGACTTGACATAGTCACATAGTTGTTGTTTGATGACAATTTTTTTCCGGCGCTTTTCAGGTTGAATCAACTCATGCAGCAAGCCTATGTCATTGAGAAATGTGCAGTCCAAGAAATCATACTTGGTTGGGTCCCTTTTGGTGGAATGGTCAACAAGTTTGTTGTGTAGGTAAGAAACTAATGTATCCATCACCTAGCATAATGGCAAAATTAATATAAAAGGACTAACAAACAAATTGATATGCGTGGGAATATACTTACAAGTGTGGAGGTTAGTGAAGCTGGAGCAAGAAGCTCAAGAAAGCTAGACTCTACCAAAGTGTGTCCATCGTATGTTGGAAAGTAGCTGCCATAGACATCTACTTTAATGACCAAGAAATTTTTATTTAAATTAGTTCTAGTAAGCGTGTACCTTGGCATTTCCATTAGTTTGTTGATCATGTCCACGTTTTCCTGTCCTGGTTGTGGGAACATTGTAGTGACGACACATTGCTTTCCTTTGCCTGGTATGTCAACAACAAAGTCGTTCAACGAGGAAGACGTATGTTTGGCCCGTTTGCTTTTCCTTGTGTAAACCTGGTTAAATAGTTTTCTTTTTTGGATTTCCTGCGTCAGGCCTAGGGAAAAGGAAGGGGTTATATTGACATTGGGTTCTGTTGGTCCTGCTATAGTAGCTTCCAGCTCATTGTTTGAGGATTCTCCATTGTCCTTGTAATGAAATATAAATCAAAGGTTCAACAATTCCATAATAGATTCAAAATAGGATAAATAAGTTCCTCAATAGCTGAAAATAGAAGAATATATTTACGTAAATAGTCATTTATTATGTTCCACAAAAATAGTTGTCTATGAAAAGATATAGTTAACTACATATACTGAGAAGAAATGCGAACTCACATTGGTAGGGGGCTGCATGTCCACGTCACCTTCTTGTACTCGACCAGTAGACTCCATGACATTGGGACTTTCTCCACCATCCTTGTCATGAAGAAGGAAATTAAAAGTTATGGTTACATAGTGTAAGACGTGTTATATATGCAAATGTAGATAAATGTATACACACATGGATGTTTATTTGTATAATTTCAGAACCTTAGTAACACTTCCAGAATATATACAAAATAAGGTACTAAAAAGCTAAAATAGACGCATATATGTACTTAAATAGTCATTTACTAAGTTCCTCTAAATAGAAACCTATGACAGATATAGTTAACTACATGCTGTTTTCATTCACTTACAGTGTGAGGAGGTTGAATCGTGTCTTGAACTTATGGTACTTCAAACACGCCTGTGTACCCTAACAATATGACCTGTTCCTCTTCATCCTGATGCATTAGGTTGAATTCTGGACTAACAAGTACATCTCCTGGGCACTGTAAATACCAATGTAATCCATAATCATGAGTTAATAATAGAGGTCTATTTACTTTAATATTTCACTAAATTTCTTTTACTCTACCATATAACCTATACAACTCATATAATATGCGACGATACAAACATATGATACTATGTACATAAACCGATTATTCTAAAAATATCATATTATTAACATATACAGACTATTATAATATATTCCGTTGTCGTACCTTCACGTTAGGAGATGTTAAATCTTCGTTAGTTATTGGATCAGGTTCATGAGGAGACTTGTCATCTCCCGAGTAGAATTTTTTTCACGTTTCCCTTCAACGGCAGCTTCATTCATCGTATCCTCCACGTCTTCTAAAACGGGTTCAACAACAGTACGACTCCCATCTCTACCCATTGAGTCTTCGACCGTCATTGCATTAATATCCGCTACCACATTCCTTACCATAGTATCTGGGGATTGAACCAAATCCGCATCAATTTTCTGGGACTCATCAGACACATGGTTGAGGTTAGAACCGTGAGGACCAGGGGGGGTTCTGTCACACTCACCATCATCAGATAGATGGTTGGAGTTAGTGTCATTGGGGAGTACTATAAGAGGAGTTTGGCTCACAAAAAGGATGAGGAGGGGTAGATGTTGGACATGATGGTCTGTGCAGATCATGAAGTCCTTCAATGATGGTCTCCATGTGACTAAATTTTAGTACCATATCCGTTTCAATTGAGGTAATTGCATAGTCAATCATGTCTTGCATCTTTCCAGCAAGTTCATCTGTTAGGGCTTTCACCCTCGCATAGCACGCATCACCAACATCAGCAATTATCTTCCGAATATCAAAATGACTTGACTCACCCTCTTCTACTTTCCTAGGTTTCGGAACATCGGTCGCCTTGATCCCTCCTCTCCATGATTCGTGTGTGAACTTATGTCCGGACCGTATAATGGTAAGCATGTCATCTACAGATGGGTCCGGTAGATCACCTCCTACAATCAGCTTATCTAAACCTCGTTGAAGCGGAGATGCTTGCATTATCGATATCACATCACCCTATAAAACATCCACACAATTTCATTATGAATGAGTAAACATTAGAAATAATTATACTATATTGTAATGAAATATACACATATTAAGGAAAATATTCACATATTCTATGTTTCCTCTAATAGCGAAAATTTAAACAAATTAGCCTCCGACTATGTCTGTGAACTACATTAGCCTACTATTTCTGTGGTAATCCTCTACAATTATATTTGGTAATAGTCTACTATTTTATTTGGTAATAGTCTACTATTTTATTTGGTAATAGCCGACTATTTTATTGGTAATATACTACTTTGTGAACATATTACAAACATAGTAGGACTTTTCTGTACAATTCTATGTTTCTTAAACATATCTAACTACTTATTAAAAATGTCCAATTACCTGTCTTCCTTTATCATCATTGTCAAGACGGCGCACAAGAGGCATGTACAAGTTAATGGGTTTGGTGACACCCCCCTGCACAGAATAGCTCTCCTCATCCTCTGATCCAGTACAAGATGACACACCAGGATCGGTTGTCAATATATTAGGAGAACAAGCAAGCACAACCATTAGTAGAGCATGAGGAAATCCTTGTATGGCCGCCGAGGGTTGTGTGTATTTGTGGGTGAGCGTGTATTTAATGGTGCCCATTGTCATATCAAATGATTTACGGCCCCAAGGATGCGAAATGAACCTATCAATATCCCTCACAACTTCAATAGATTCTAACGATATCTTAGCTTCACCAGACGTGCGACACAACACACCGTCAACAATCAGCAAAAGGGCCAACCTCATCCTAGTGTCCCTGTCCCTATAAGGTGCTCCACTAAGCTTCTCAACTATCCATTTGGGTGTGGGAGGCAAGTCTTGACCAAATAGCTCTTTAGAAAATGTCTTCGTTTCTTCTGTAACTACAATCTCATCTTCATTAGACATCATAGAACAGTTCAGATTGGTAGCAAGTGCAAACTCTCGAAGAGAAAACCTTATCGGTTGACCGCCAAAAAGGACCCAAATTTCATGAGTCTTTTTGGTTATAACTTGTCGACATAGGAGGAAGTGTGCAAACTTAACAGAGAAAGCGATTTTGTTTCCAATCCCCAATAACGTACCAAACTGAGAATCAAGAAGCGTATGGATTTGGTCCTCGTCCAACGCTTTCTTGATAACTTCTAGATGATTCAAACTGAAATAAAAATTTACTTTATTGTTCACAGGTTCGTGGCCGCGAACAAACATACGCAGAGGAAGAGAGAGGGATGAATCACTTTGCCTAAAAACCCAACAACCAAATAACACACGATTAATCGAAATCTAATAGATGTAAACAAAATAACACTAAACCCACAATAATCCAAATTTCAATAAGCGTTTTGAATAATTAGAAAATTAAGAGGAAGAGAAATCTGGGAAGAGAAATCTGAGATGATAACACCATTGACGCTTACATAAAGCAATAAGAAAACGAACCTCGTTCTTCTCTTCGAGGATGCTACTTCCGCGGCCGATTTCTTCGAGGATGCTACTTCCGCGGCCGATTTCTTCGAGGATGCTACTTCCGCGGCCATATCGGCTATTGTTTTTTCCGGCGAGGAATCTTTCCGGCGTGATTTTCTTCTTCCTTTATTCTTCTCCATTTTCTCTCTCCGGTCGATAACTTTTGCGAGTTGGAAATAAAAACTGAAGTGACTAAAGCGTAGGAGAAGCGGCTTGTTGTCAGATTTTATAATTATTTGTTGGTTTAAATTATTTGAAATCAATTTGGAAAGTTTACGTTTAGGGGTATTAATGTATTTTTATGTCATCGAAATAGTGACTATTTTTTTCCCAATTATCACCTCAATAACATATATCTACCCTAATTTCCCTATTAAATATGCATAGAGCATACCGTTCCCACATTAACTAAAGGAACAAATATTCTTCTCTTTTTTTTGTCAAACTCTATAGGAACAAACATAAAATTAGTTTTTTTTCCAGATAAAAATGTTTTATCTTAAAAAAACATCATATTTCATTTTTGACCATGAAGTTAAGCTTGTGGCTTCGGTGGCATCATCTCCTATGGTGGTGCTAGCCGGTTTATGAACTCTGGTGTAGATATGCAGCCGGCTTTATGTCCGAAATTTCTGGTTTTCTCAACAGAATTGTTCGGCTTTTTTTGTCTACCAGCTAGCGTTTGGTCGTCGTGGCTGCGTTTGGGTGGCTTCCGTCTCGATATCGTCTAGTTTCCTTTTAACGACGATGATCGGCTTTTGTCTATGGTATAGAAGGCCGGAGAAGAAGAAGAAGAAGAAGAGATCTATTCTCGGTGGCGAAGGTTACCGGCGGTAGGAAGTAACGGAGCAAACCTGAGGCTCCCACGTGGTTAAGCGGTGGCAACTTTCTTTTTATCCTTATGCGATGTCGTTTTTGGTTATTGGGTTGGGTCTAATTTAGGTTTGAATGTAAGGATAGGCCTGTTTGTGGTCTAATTAAGATTTGGTTTAAGGGTGTGACCAATGTAAACAATCTCTTCTTTTGGGGTTACAATACTTCCATGGATGATGAGCTTTAACAAGCTTTTGAATTAGCTCTTGAAAATGGAATCAATTTGTTAATTAATGCCTGCAGGTTTTTTTCCTTTATTCTCTCTAAAGTGTTGCTTATTGTCTCTGCTTTTGTTGGAAGACTATTTGATCAAAAGATTGTTTTTTTTTGTGTGTGTTATTAAGAGCTTCCTTTGACCGGCTTCAGATAGACCAGCTCGGTATCGGACAACTGCAAACTACGCGCCGCTTCAAGAGATTGCTCTCTGAGATGGTTTTAGTGGCAATGTATGAGAACGTTGTTTGTGTAATATGAGAATTCACTTTAAACAAAATGATGTTTAAGTGTTTCCTATTTTTCTGAGAGATTAGTTAAAGCCGTTTGAGTTAGTAACTTATTATGGACTAAACAGCTCGCGAAGATCGATGAATTATCTCAAGACTCGAGGTGTGCCTCTATGCTCTGCTCAAGTGCTATTCTCATTGCTAAGCATTGGGGAAGGAGAAACAAGACATTAAAACAATATGCAAAGAGCGTGGGATTCGATCAATCTCGGGTTTAGGAATGTTAACCGGGAAAATATTCATCTTCGAAACTTTCCCACCGGTCCTCGGTTAAGTGTGCTCTCAAGCTTTTTAATTGCTTTAACATTTAGATTATCTTGCTTTTTCGTAACTTTTATTCAAACAATTTTGTAAAACAGATTGTTTCGTTTCGACAAATTCTTCCCGGATTAGATCCTTTGCTCATAGCACTTAAAAGAGACTGCGGAGAAACGAGGAGGAAAGACTATGCCTCAGGTTAGTTCGAAATATGTTGGTTTTGGTTTATGGTAGGTTCCAATAAATTGGTGTATATGTAAAGGGACAGTGCCGATACCGGGAGCTTATTGGAAATTTTTCAGCTAGAATATGCAGCTAAAGAATCTCCGAGATCGATGGTTCAGAACATTTTTCAGACAAGATGATGCGATTAAGAGAAGAGGCTTGTACAACAACTTGACCACAAATGTGAATGTTGTGTAAGTAAATTTCATATGTTTTTATGTATAGGCACAGATTAGTTTCTGAACACATACTAGTTTCTGAATTTTTATTTAGATTCAGTATTTAGGTTTAGTTTTGGAGTAGGCTTTAGTGTTAAAGAGTTTAGAAAGCTTTATACACATGTTGTTGTGGCGCAACGACGTTAAAGCCACCATCACATATTCACATTAGGATCATGAGACAAAAGTAAACTTTTACAAAACCATTAACCGTAGATTAAAAAAAAAACAGAACACACTTTATAGAGTTTTAAAGAAACTAGTGTCTCACACTTATAAAGACTTGGTAGCATCGGATCTAATACGAAGCATCGGATTTAATACGAAGCATCAGATTTAATACGGATATCAAGATGTTGAATCTTAAGCTTAACCGCAGCATCAACACATGATTTGAGATAAAGAAAATGTCATCTACACTTTGGTCATTTTGACTAATAGTTAACTTGGACTTTAGTTAGGAATGAGACCTTACTAGAATCGAATAACATATCACCAAAACTCAAAAAGGCTTTGAAATCTGAAAAAAACAAGATGACAAGTCCAAGCAAGGAAGACAAAGCCATAGACTTGATAGTTTTAAGTGGTTTTTGACAATAAAATCAAAAACTAAAAGCTAAAAACTATAAACCAAAAGCTAAAAACCATAATATAAAATCCAAAAACCCACTTAAAACAATAATATTGTCAAAGTTGAAATACGAACAAGTATTAGCAGAAAGTAAAACTAAAAAGCAAAATAACAATCATCATCTCCAAGTGAAACATAAATAAAAAACAACAAATTAAAGGTTAAGTCTTTAAACAACACATTCATGCCTTGAACTTTTTTGGTGATTTATGACTGCTTGCATTCTGGTGGATACTCACCTTCTTGAGCCTCCTTATGTAATTCAAAGTGCACATAAGAAAACATATGAATCAAATTATGAGTAGAGAGTTATTCGTGAGAATCGATTATATATTCTAATGAATGAAACTATAGTAAATATGCATCTATATATGATTCAACACCTTGTCTACTACTCTCTAATCTATATATATATATATATGCTTATGAAAGAGTTTCGGTTTTATCGACATCTACGAAACATCTTGTGTTTCTTGGTAGTTTATGACCTGATCTTGAGTTACGCGTAATCGGAATAGAAGGAATAACTAGAAAACACATACTTGGAGCAAGTCATATACCTTCTCTTCTTCGTTTTCCTCGACATGATCGCCGAATATAAACTCCTCTCCTTTCACAGCCTCTCCGGTAAACCATAAAACAGCACGAGGGATGATCTTCTCTCGGATAGTAGTCCTACAAAATATCGACAAAAGGGACTATTCAACGGTTTTGCAAAACTCAAAGTAAATCCATAATTTTAAAAAGAAAACCACATAACACACAGAACAATTGTATTTAGAGAAACACTAACCCTATGTTATAATCATGATTCATCAGATTATGAATTTCCTCAGCCTGCATCAAAGAAAGATAAAAAAAGACATTACTAAAATATGTAAAACCAAGAGATTATATATATATAGGTTTTGCATAACAATCAAATATTCTACTTTGTCCTCGTCGAAATCCTCCTCCGGAATTGTTAGAGGATTGAAAAAGTTGAAGAAGCTCTCGCAATCTTCCATTTCAATGATTACTTCATTCTTCTCCGGAATTTTCTCAAGAATCTTATGTGTTAGACACTTTCCACGGTACCAATCAATCTCCGTCCTGAAATAATGAAAATAATATAAGTGAAAACAATTTCTACGATAAGATAATCACAAAATATACAATTGTAGGAGAGAGGAGAGAAGTAAGCATTTACCCCATAGCCTTCTCAAGCAATGGTTGATCATCTTCACCATGCATATGGTAAGACTTTGTCAATACGGTGTTTTTAAAATAGGGGTTCGAGTCAAAGAAGAACTCGAGTTTGAACCCTTTAGGCTCCTCAATCTTGCACCACTTGATATCTTTAAGATATTCAAGAACCTTTTCATCACTCTTTGTGACCTGCCATAAATCAAATTACAAATTACGCTATAGTTTTTTTCCGTAAATATGATTAAAGTATTATAAGATACCTTATTAGAAATAAGATCATTGTTTTTCAGGGCTTTTAGCCAAAAACTTGGAACTCCTTTCTCTGTGATACAACAAACATAAAACATGTTTTATTAATTTGATTTCATATTTCCAAAAAAAAAAACAAAAACAAAGAAGACATTGTTTTGCTCATGAAGTTTATACCTTCAATGGTTATTTCCTCTCCTTGTTCCATCTCCATTTCCTTTGGAGCTAGTTCGACTTCGATAGTTCCATTCACAATCTCAAAACGCTATTTTAACACAAGATCGCCAAGAATTACACATGAGCTAACTTTTAGAATATATTATCATAAACACAACAATTATGTAGTAGACATATGCAAAGAAAGTATATATACACATCTTTTCCTATCAATTTCTCACTAATAAAAAAAATGTGTACCTTAGTATACAAAGGTTGATACATCTTTTGATACTTTGCTTCAAGAGTGGCTTTCTCCTCAAGAAACTTGGCCTCAAGTTCATCATGTTGAATCTAAAAAATTAGAAAGATCACACAAAGGCGAATAAATACACACATCAACAAATAAATAATGCTATATATATACATAAGATTTTTTACACATAATTATGAAAAAAATTAAGGAAGTTCCCTCTAATTAATAAACCTGTATATCCCACAATGAATCAACACGGTTTCTCACAATAGGAGTCAAATTCTCAAGCACATCATCACAACTTTGTCCATCCACATTCTTTATAATTAACAAAACATATATATAAAAATTACTTTCAAATAATAACAATCTATATAAGTAAGTAATTAACAAATTATCATTCAGAAAAACCAATAACAATCTCACCCCAATTACTTCCATATCCACCGCTTCATCTTCTAGATCGTTGAGAACTAAATTAATTAAGTAAAACCATGAAGCGAAGTACTCAATTAGGGTTTTTGGATAAAATAAAATGACTATATAAATAAACATAAAATTAACCGCAAAGAAACCTAACTAGGGTTTATAGAGGAGAGAACATAATAAACTAACCAGAGGTAAGATCTGTGACGCTGAAATTATCCTTCTCGTTGCTCATCTTTCTCTTAGGTTTTGTAAAAAGAGTGGTTACAACAAAATATGAAAGAGATAAAAGAGAGTTTTTGTTTTTGGGAACTTCTCTCTGTATAAACCAAATTAATAAAAACCTACTAAAGTTGTAACCGTAATCTTAAAAATTAAACCTAGTAAAATCCCGCCTATTACCCACTTCCCCTAAATACAAGTAAACCAAATTAATATAAATGAAGTTATATGTATATATATTATGATTTTTTTTACTCGTATAATGTGTCAAAAATATGTATATATATTAATCTCTCATTACTAAATCAGTAGGGGTGGGCATTTCACCTGAGATCCGAAATCCGACCCGAACCCGACCCAAAAAACCCGAACCGAAACCGAACCGTACTTCCAAAAAACCTGAACGGTTTTAGAATTCTTTAATCCGGGTACCCGATCAAAACCCGAACCGAATCCGAACGGGTACCGAATAAACCCGAATATATATATGTGTATATAGTTTTAATAGGGAAATTTTGAATTTTCATAGGGTAGTTTGGATTTTAATAGGCTATTTTAGTTTTTTGTGGGTAATTTGGGTTAACCCGAACCGAAATCCGAATAACCCCAAATCGGAACCCGAATTTCTCACCAAAAATCCAAAAACTACAAAAAATCCCAACCAAAACCCAAAAAACCCGAACCGAAACCCGAAAATTCCGAAGTCGATAATATTTCGGTTCCATGTCGGATTTTGTTAAAAATGTGAAACCCGACCCGAACCCGAATAGATCCGAACCAAACCCGAACCGAATTTGTAAATAACCCGAACGGTTTCTAGATAGTCGTACCCAAAAAACCCGACCCGAATCCGATCCGAAAACCAAATGCCCACCCCTTTAATCATGTTTAACTTTTTTCACACTAAATCATGTTTAGCTATGTGTCAAGTATTTGTATATATTCTTTGTATATGTCAAGAATATATTGTGAAGTTGGATATTATGATTTTAAAGTTAGTCTGAATACAAGTAAAGGAATTCAATATAAATGAAGTTATCTATATTTAATAAAAACATTTTTATAAAGAGGACAAAAAATTGTATTTACAATACAATGCCGCTCATTTTAACATATGCTTAAAATATATATGGGAAAATTAATTTTTAAAAAAGAAACAAAAAAGGAAACTATAAAAATATTTCAAATAAAAATAATAAAACAAAAATGTAACAAAAAAGCGAATAATAATATAAAAAATTGTAATATGATATATTTTAAGAATTCATATATTGCCGAGTTGATTAAAAACAAACAAAACAAAGAAAGAAAACATTTTTTATTTCAAAATCAAAAAAGAAAACAATAAGAATTCAAATAACTTGATCTTATCTATTTGAGAAACATTTTTACAAAGAAGAAAAAAATGTATTTACAATGTAATTGTAGATTTTATGGATTAATTTATTAATAAGGTAAGATAATTTTTTACGATTTAATTTCATACTTAGATTTTAATTTTTTATATTCAATTTGAACATAAATTATGATCTCCACGTATTATAATTTTTGTAACGGGTCATTAAAATCACAAATCAAATTTAAAAACACAAATGATAATTGTTATTATTCTAAAGCAAGTTTAGTTTGTCAAATATTTCTTTTTATATAATTAGTTATGTTACTGGAAGAATAAAAGTATACTTATATTACGTACCTATAACATTCATGTTTTTGTTATGTTGGTTGGTTCCATATTGATTTTATCACTTCATCTAGATGGACATGCCTCAACAACATAGCAGTCGGTAGAATTTTATATGCTAGAGGCGACTATAAAATTAGTTTAATTGATATAAAATTTTATTATTCATGAAAGAAATGCAATTTTTTTTATAAACAATTATAGAGATATCGACGACTCGCCAAACATCAATCTTTTTTACGAATATAGATATTTCTCAAGAAATGTAAAACAATGTATAAGAGATTTTTATTAAAAACACATTTTAATTTACACAAAATATTTTGTTTTGTTTCGGTATTGTTACTTTCAAAATAATATATTAAAAGTATGAAAAGTTTTCATATATCAAAAATCTAATTTTGAAAAGTACAAATACAAAGAAATTATCTCTTTTAGACATCATCAATGTAAAGTACAATACAAAAATTATTTCCTTTATAAAGTAGGTTTTACAAAATGTGTTTTTTTAAATTAGATTCTAAAATGATAACATAGTTATGCCTCTTTTCAACAAGATGTCAAAACAAACAGGAGCCGAAGAGATGCGTTTGAAAGAAGGTTACTTCACACCTAATTCTACTCTACATTACTTTTTTTGCTTTGTTAAGTGAAGACGAACGACTAAACTAGTATATTTGTTTACTATACATCTACATAGGAATCCATATCAACAAGAGTGCTAACGTTGGGAAATGTAATCAGCGCATTAGGAGATGATAAAAAAAGAAAGGAAGGATGTCATGTTCCTTACCGAGACAGTTAGACAACAAGGTGTCAAAACAAACAGTAGTCGACGAGATGCGTATGAAAGAAGGTTATCTCACACCTAATTCTACTTTATATTAATTTTCATAGGTATCCACATAAATAAAGGTCTGCTAACGTTGGGAAATGTAATCAGTGCACTAGGAGATGAGAGAAAGAGAAAGGAAGGATGTCTTGTTCCTTACCGAGACAGCACAAGTTAACTCGTTTGCTTTAGGTATTCAAAATTTTAGTAGATTTTCTACTATACATTGTCATGTGAATTAACCATGCTAACATGTAACTTATGATTTCTTTAGTGGCAATATCAAAATTGTGATGATCGGTAATACGAAGTATGCAACGACGAAACGACGACGTTGCTATTTTGAAATCCAATATTGCTTTGAAGATTTGCAATTTAGAAAAGTTGTTTCCACCTTCGTTCTTTGATGTTATGGAACATCTACCTGTGCATTTACCCGATGAAGCAGCTTTAGGTGGTCCGGTTCAGTATCGATGGATGTATCCTTTCGAAAGATACATGTATCACCTGAAGAAAAAAGTTAAGAACAAGGCACACGTTGGAGGCTCGATTGTTGCTCAGTGTATAATGGAGGAAATTACTCATGCAGCTTCAAGTTATTTTGGACATCCCGAAGTGGTGCAAGAATCTGTAAACGGAGAAATTCGATTTACTTATTTAGATCCAGAAGTGCCTGACTTGTTTCACCATGAAGGTCGAGTCAGTGGAAAAGCAAAAGATGGTTGGTTTACAGATGATGACTACACCGTTCTCCAAACGTTTATGTTGCTAAACTGTGACCAGTTTGAGCCTTATGAAAGGTACAATATTCATTAAATTATATAAATTGTTTATGACCATGCAACCTCAATTACATTTTATCTTTAAATATTTTATAGGATGTTCGAACAATTCATGATGGAATCCAACCCTGGAATTAGCAGTAACATCATGCAAAATACGAAAGACCAATACTTTGCTCAATGGTGTAAAAACTATGTAAGTGTAACATTTATAAAGTCATTATTAATCATATTATACTTGCTTAGATACGTGGACTTTATTCATTTTGCAGATTAATGAAGCCTCTTCTTCCTATACATTTCCTTTTTGGATGTTGGATTTTGTACAAGGTCCTAAACGTAGTTACACTTCCTGGCCTATGTATCGATCACGAGGTTATTCTTTCCACACAGAAAAACATGGCAAAGATAGGAAAAGTCAAAACTATGGTGTCTACGTTAACGGAACCACTGATATAGATTATTACGGGTTGATAGAGGACATAATGATGATCGAGTACCCTGGATCTATTGGTCTCAAAGCAATGATTTTCAGATGCAAGTGGTTTGATACAACTTTAGGTCGGGGCATTCGAAAACACCCATCAGGTATTATCGATATCGCACCTAGTAGAAGATACGAGAAATATGATCCTTTCATACTATCTGGTAACTGTGATCAAGTTTGTTTTGTTCCTTATCCTCGTGAGGGTCGATCTGCGGCAAATGAATGGTGGGTTTGTACTAAAGTTATGCCTCGTGGGGTTCGTGAAACATCTGAAGATGCTCTGACTGCTTTACAAGAAGACACACGCAATCAGAATGTCGTCCCGAGTGGCATTATTCGTGTAGAATCACATGTCGTGGAAGATGATTCAGATTTCGATTCAATACCTGTCGAGCCTCCTAATGATGAATACATAACAGAAGACGAATTTGAAGATTCTAGCAGAGATTCAGATTCAGAGTAAGCCTTATATATAGAGGTTATTGTAAGATATTTATGTATTTTGTATGATAGTAATGATTTTGTAATATATTTAAGCATTTTGTATGATATAGAATGAATTTGTAATATATTTATACATTTTGTATGATATTAATGATTTTGTAAGATATTTAAGCATTTAGTTTAAATTCTAATGATGATTTTGTATAACCTATACCTTATAATAAACCCTATATAACCTAAACCTAAACCTAAACCTAAACCCTTAGCTCTAAACACTAAACATTAAACGATAAAGCCACGGATATACCACTGTTTGAATTCGTGGCTTATTTTGAAATAGTCACGGAAAAGCCACGGTTTAAAACCGTGGCTTAATATTAGGGCGTACAAATCTCCTTCGACACTTAGAAAGTTTTGTTTCTCCTTATCTTCGCCGATTTCTCCTTCTCCTCCTTCTCTTCGCCGATTTCTCCTTCTCCTCCTTCTCTTCGCCGATTTCTCCTTCTCCTTCTTCTCTGTCTTCTTCTTCTTCTTCTTCTTCTTCTTCTCCTTCTTCTTCGTCGCTGATTTCTTCTTCTCCTTCTCCTTCTTCTTCGTCGCCGATTTCTTCTTCTCCTTCTTCTTCTTCGCCGATTTCTTCTTCACCTTCTTCTTCGTATCCGATATCTTCTTCTCCATCTCCTTCTTCTTCTTTATCTTCTTCTTTCCTTCGATTTCTCCTTCTCTCCCTCTATCCTTTCTTCGTCCATGAGTTCCGGTGGAGGTCGTGGTCGTGCTATTTCCGGTGGAGGTCGTGGTCGTGCTATTTCCGGTGGAGGTCGTGGTCGTGGTCAATCACATCCCGGAGGAGCTAATCTTTCAGTTCTTTGTTCGAATCTCTCAGAGTTATGCCCTTCTCCTTCATCTTCGTGTGTAGGTAATTGCTAATTGTTTGTGCTTGTGTCTGCGTTTGAGTTTAGGGTTTTTGATGTTTAGGTCTTCGTTATGTCTCTGTCTGTTTAGGTCTTTGAGGTTTAGGTCTTGTTTATGTCTCTGTCTATTTAGGTATTTGAGTTTCGCCGTATGTATGTTGGTAAGTGTTAATTGCTTGTGTTTGTGAGAAACTTTGAGTTTCAACGTATGTGTGTTGCTAATTGTTTGTTCTTGTCCTGCTGTTTGTGTATGTGTGTGTGTGGAAATCTCTGTGTTTGTGTGTGTAGTTGCATGTGTTTGTGTGTGTTGATATCTCTGTGGATGTGTGTGTAGTTGTCTGTGTTTGTGTTTGTGTGTGGGTATGTGTGTGACACTTTGAGTTTATTCTACTTCATTGCCATCTCTTGTCTTTCCAGAGATGCCACCAGGGACTACTGGATCTAACACGTCAGCCTCGGCTGCTAACAACAACTTCAATCAAGTGACAGAGGAGCAATTGCTAGCTGCTCCACAGAGAGAATTTCAACCACATCTCCATCCAAGGAAAGCTAATGGGGCCCTTTGGTATGTTCTCATCTCTCACTTACTTAAACCTCATCAATTTCCCTCTAATGCCTTTACTTTTTGTTTCAGGTTTGGTGTGGACCCATGTGTCAACAGATTTGTTAGAAAGACATGGCAAGGCTACTACATGGGACCTTGGAGAAGCTGGATACATGTCCCTGAAGATAGGAGAGCTACTTGGTGGCACACTTTTGTGGTAATGTCAAATCTGTTTATGTTTTGTTTTTTATTTAATACCTTTTGTTTGATTCATTTCTAATACGCTTTTGTTTTCTTGTAGCAAAACTACTATTGGGAACCAAGGTTTCATGCTACTGTCTACTTTCACTGGAAGCATGAGACAACAACAAGTATTTGTGAACGTATCAGCAAGAAGTGGAGAAACAAGAAGAAGCCAAAGTACATTGGTGAACAAGATTGGACGCTTATGTTGGAGTATTGGGACACCGAGGAAGCCGCAAAGAAGAGCAAGAAAGTCTGCTGCGTCTAGGACATCCGATCCAGATGGCAAAGGGATGCACAAGCATAGTGGAGGTCCCAAATCTTTCCTAAAGCATGAGTTTGACATGGTAACCTACTTGTTTATCCTCAGCTAATATGTTTCTATTCTTTATTTTAAAAGTTTTGTGTTTTGCAGATGGTTGAGGCAGGTATTGATGAACCACCAGCTTTCACTGAACTTGTCCGAAAGACTCACACACGCAAGGATGGGACATTTGTCGATCCAAGGGCGGAAGAGATTGTTACAGAAGTGGAGCAAGCAGCAACTGAATTCACAGAAGAAGAAGGATCTCCCAATGGCCTTAGTCAAACTGCCTCTTCTGGTCCTTCACGCCATCTTCTGAACAAGGAGTATATTAAGGTATTGTTTCTGCTTCTTCATCTCTCACTTTGGATTTTATATTTATTTGACTTAAAATGTTTATTAGGAGCTACTTTTGTCTATTTATTGATATGTAACTTTCTAGATTATGAGATTGCAAAATTGATTATGTCAGCTTCTTTGTTTATGTGTGTGTGTTTGCTTCTTTGAGTATTTGTGTGTGCTTATGTAAGTGTGTGTGTGTGTGTGTCTCTGTGTGTTTGCTTCTGTGTGTGTATTGTGTGTGCTTGTGTAATTGTATGTGTGTCTGCTTCTGTTTGTGTATCCTTATGTGTGTGATTGTGTCATTGTGTGTGTTTTTGTTGATTGTATCTTGTAATTGTTTCTCTGTTTATTGGTTTGTAGCGTGGTAAGAGACACAAAGGAAATATATATGGGATAGGGAGTGTTCAGTATCGAGAGAAGACGCCAATGGAGTCCGTTGAATCAAGTATAGTGCGAAACGTTGATATAGACGCGCGAATAGACGGGCTTGAGACTAAGTTCACGAAAGTGAATGACAATGTTGATGCCGTGAGGAAGGAGATGGTGGAGTTCAAAGAAGAAGTGGGAGACATCAAGAACTCTCTCCATGCATTGTTGAAGCATCTCGGGATTCCTCAAACAACCACATCTTCGACAGGATCACAACAGTCCGTCGAACATCACGTGGATCAGCCCGTCGATCGACCTGTCGAACAGCCTGTCGTGACAACTCCGGAAGTGGTTCCAGCTCCTTCTCCTACTAACCAAAACCAAGATTTCAGCAGGTGGTGTACTAATCTAGGTCTCTAGTTAGTTTTGTTATGTACTTTGGATGCCTTTAAAGGCTTGTTATGTACTTATACATTTTTTTAAACTTATGTTGCGAAGCATTGCATTTGCAATGCAATGAATGATGTGTTTGGATTTTTATTTTCATAAATATGTTTTGGTCATTTGGTGCATTGGAATGTATGTATTGTTGCATTGCAGGAACTGGTTTCTTAGAAACCAGTGCTTTTTTTTAATAATCGTGAAAATAAGCCACGGAGGAATCGTGGCTTTAATTTCCACTAAAATGCCACAAATAGAACGTGGTATGTAAACCGTGGCTAATTTTGCCACGTACTTATCGTGGCTTTATCGTGGCAGAGTTAAGCCACGCTACTATTTTTATTACCCGTGACTATATTCGTGGCTAAAAGCCACGATTATAAACTGTAGTTAAGTCGTGGCTATAAAAAGCCACGAAAAGCCACGAACCAAGAAAGCCACGCAGCTATAGCCACGATTTTCCGAAACGTGGCTTTTACGTGGCATTGATCTCAATAGCCACGATTTTTGATTCATAGCCACGAAAATAATTGTGGCTATGTCCGTTTTTTTTACTAGTGAAGGAGGTGATTTAGGCAAATAGAAACAACAAATTAGGGAGGAAAAATTACAAAGTGCAAACCTGGATCCGTTAGCCGAGTCTTTATGGGAGGTCTGGTAATTGCGAAGGGTTCCAAAGAGTCGTGCCTCATCTCAGAATTGTAAGCCAGCTGTCTAGTGACATAGGGAAGTGCAGATGCAAATGGAGTAAGGAGCGCCTCAACAATTGGGGTCTCGACAACATCAGGATTACAATCAAGGACCACAAGCTCATGTTCAGACAAGTTAACAACAACCCCCACCCAATGTTTGTCTTCCAGTAAGAAAGGACAGAGAAGAGTTTCCACTTCAGTGTAGAGATTCCTTCTAGACTTGACATAGTCACATAGTTGTTGTTTGATGACAATTTTTTTCCGGCGCTTTTCAGGTTGAATCAACTCATGCAGCAAGCCTATGTCATTGAGAAATGTGCAGTCCAAGAAATCATACTTGGTTGGGTCCCTTTTGGTGGAATGGTCAACAAGTTTGTTGTGTAGGTAAGAAACTAATGTATCCATCACCTAGCATAATGGCAAAATTAATATAAAAGGACTAACAAACAAATTGATATGCGTGGGAATATACTTACAAGTGTGGAGGTTAGTGAAGCTGGAGCAAGAAGCTCAAGAAAGCTAGACTCTACCAAAGTGTGTCCATCGTATGTTGGAAAGTAGCTGCCATAGACATCTACTTTAATGACCAAGAAATTTTTATTTAAATTAGTTCTAGTAAGCGTGTACCTTGGCATTTCCATTAGTTTGTTGATCATGTCCACGTTTTCCTGTCCCGGTTGTGGGAACATTGTAGTGACGACACATTGCTTTCCTTTGCCCGGTATGTCAACAACAAAGTCGTTCAACGAGGAAGACGTATGTTTGGCCCGTTTGCTTTTCCTTGTGTAAACCTCGGTTAAATAGTTTTCTTTTTTGGATTTCCTGCGTCGAGGCCTAGGGAAAAGGAAGGGGTTATATTGACATTGGGTTCTGTTGGTCCTGCTATAGTAGCTTCCAGCTCATTGTTTGAGGATTCTCCATTGTCCTTGTAATGAAATATAAATCAAAGGTTCAACAATTCCATAATAGATTCAAAATAGGATAAATAAGTTCCTCAATAGCTGAAAATAGAAGAATATATTTACGTAAATAGTCATTTATTATGTTCCACAAAAATAGTTGTCTATGAAAAGATATAGTTAACTACATATACCGAGAAGAAATGCGAACTCACATTGGTAGGGGGCTGCATGTCCACGTCACCTTCTTGTACTCGACCAGTAGACTCCATGACATTGGGACTTTCTCCACCATCCTTGTCATGAAGAAGGAAATTAAAAGTTATGGTTACATAGTGTAAGACATGTTATATATGCAAATGTAGATAAATGTATACACACATGGATGTTTATTTGTATAATTTCAGAACCTTAGTAACACTTCCAGAATATATACAAAATAAGGTACTAAAAAGCTAAAATAGACGCATATATGTACTTAAATAGTCATTTACTAAGTTCCTCTAAATAGAAACCTATGACAGATATAGTTAACTACATGCTGTTTTCATTCACTTACAGTGTGAGGAGGTTGAATCGTGTCTTGAACTTATGGTACTTCAAACACGCCTGTGTACCCTAACAATATGACTCCGTTCCTCTTCATCCCGATGCATTAGGTTGAATTCCGGACTAACAAGTACATCTCCCGGGCACTCGTAAATACCAATGTAATCCATAATCATGAGTTAATAATAGAGGTCTATTTACTTTAATATTTCACTAAATTTCTTTTACTCTACCATATAACCTATACAACTCATATAATATGCGACGATACAAACATATGATACTATGTACATAAACCGATTATTCTAAAAATATCATATTATTAACATATACAGACTATTATAATATATTCCGTTGTCGTACCTTCACGTTAGGAGATGTTAAATCTTCGTTAGTTATTGGATCAGGTTCATGAGGAGACTTGTCATCTCCCAGAGTAGAATTTTTTTCACGTTTCCCTTCAACGGCAGCTTCATTCATCGTATCCTCCACGTCTTCTAAAACGGGTTCAACAACAGTACGACTCCCATCTCTACCCATTGAGTCTTCGACCGTCATTGCATTAATATCCGCTACCACATTCCTTACCATAGTATCTGGGGATTGAACCAAATCCGCATCAATTTTCTGGGACTCATCAGACACATGGTTGAGGTTAGAACCGTGAGGACCAGGGGGGGTTCTGTCACACTCACCATCATCAGATAGATGGTTGGAGTTAGTGTCATTGGGAGTACTATAAGAGGAGTTTGGCTCACAAAAAGGATGAGGAGGGGTAGATGTTGGACATGATGGTCCGTGCGGATCATGAAGTCCTTCAATGATGGTCTCCATGTGACTAAATTTTAGTACCATATCCGTTTCAATTGAGGTAATTGCATAGTCAATCATGTCTTGCATCTTTCCAGCAAGTTCATCTGTTAGGGCTTTCACCCTCGCATAGCACGCATCACCAACATCAGCAATTATCTTCTGAATATCAAAATGACTTGACTCACCCTCTTCTACTTTCCTAGGTTTCAGAACATCAGTCGCCTTGATCCCTCCTCTCCATGATTCGTGTGTGAACTTATGTCCAGACCGTATAATGGTAAGCATGTCATCTACAGATGGGTCCGGTAGATCACCTCCTACAATCAGCTTATCTAAACCTCGTTGAAGCGGAGATGCTTGCATTATCGATATCACATCACCCTATAAAACATCCACACAATTTCATTATGAATGAGTAAACATTAGAAATAATTATACTATATTGTAATGAAATATACACATATTAAGGAAAATATTCACATATTCTATGTTTCCTCTAATAGCGAAAATTTAAACAAATTAGCCTCCGACTATGTCTGTGAACTACATTAGCCTACTATTTCTGTGGTAATCCTCTACAATTATATTTGGTAATAGTCTACTATTTTATTTGGTAATAGTCTACTATTTTATTTGGTAATAGCCGACTATTTTATTGGTAATATACTACTTTGTGAACATATTACAAACATAGTAGGACTTTTCTGTACAATTCTATGTTTCTTAAACATATCTAACTACTTATTAAAAATGTCCAATTACCTGTCTTCCTTTATCATCATTGTCAAGACGGCGCACAAGAGGCATGTACAAGTTAATGGGTTTGGTGACACCCCCCTGCACAGAATAGCTCTCCTCATCCTCTGATCCAGTACAAGATGACACACCAGGATCGGTTGTCAATATATTAGGAGAACAAGCAAGCACAACCATTAGTAGAGCATGAGGAAATCCTTGTATGGCCGCCGAGGGTTGTGTGTATTTGTGGGTGAGCGTGTATTTAATGGTGCCCATTGTCATATCAAATGATTTACGGCCCCAAGGATGCGAAATGAACCTATCAATATCCCTCACAACTTCAATAGATTCTAACGATATCTTAGCTTCACCAGACGTGCGACACAACACACCGTCAACAATCAGCAAAAGGGCCAACCTCATCCTAGTGTCCCTGTCCCTATAAGGTGCTCCACTAAGCTTCTCAACTATCCATTTGGGTGTGGGAGGCAAGTCTTGACCAAATAGCTCTTTAGAAAATGTCTTCGTTTCTTCCGTAACTACAATCTCATCTTCATTAGACATCATAGAACAGTTCGGATTGGTAGCAAGTGCAAACTCTCGAAGAGAAAACCTTATCGGTTGACCGCCAAAAAGGACCCAAATTTCATGAGTCTTTTTGGTTATAACTTGTCGACATAGGAGGAAGTGTGCAAACTTAACAGAGAAAGCGATTTTGTTTCCAATCCCCAATAACGTACCAAACTGAGAATCAAGAAGCGTATGGATTTGGTCCTCGTCCAACGCTTTCTTGATAACTTCTAGATGATTCAAACTGAAATAAAAATTTACTTTATTGTTCACGGAGTTCGTGGCCGCGAACAAACATACGCAGAGGAAGAGAGAGGGATGAATCACTTTGCCTAAAAACCCAACAACCAAATAACACACGATTAATCGAAATCTAATAGATGTAAACAAAATAACACTAAACCCACAATAATCCAAATTTCAATAAGCGTTTTGAATAATTAGAAAATTAAGAGGAAGAGAAATCTGGGAAGAGAAATCTGAGATGATAACACCATTGACGCTTACATAAAGCAATAAGAAAACGAACCTCGTTCTTCTCTTCGAGGATGCTACTTCCGCGGCCGATTTCTTCGAGGATGCTACTTCCGCGGCCGATTTCTTCGAGGATGCTACTTCCGCGGCCATATCGGCTATTGTTTTTTCCGGCGAGGAATCTTTCCGGCGTGATTTTCTTCTTCCTTTATTCTTCTCCATTTTCTCTCTCCAGTCGATAACTTTTGCAGTTGGAAATAAAAACTGAAGTGACTAAAGCGTAGGAGAAGCGGCTTGTTGTCAGATTTTATAATTATTTGTTGGTTTAAATTATTTGAAATCAATTTGGAAAGTTTACGTTTAGGGGTATTAATGTATTTTTATGTCATCGAAATAGTGACTATTTTTTTCCCAATTATCACCTCAATAACATATATCTACCCTAATTTCCCTATTAAATATGCATAGAGCATACTGTTCCCACATTAACTAAAGGAACAAATATTCTTCTCTTTTTTTTGTCAAACTCTATAGGAACAAACATAAAATTAGTTTTTTTTTCAGATAAAAATGTTTTATCTTAAAAAAACATCATATTTCATTTTTGACCATGAAGTTAAGCTTGTGGCTTCGGTGGCATCATCTCCTATGGTGGTGCTAGCCGGTTTATGAACTCCGGTGTAGATATGCAGCCGGCTTTATGTCCGAAATTTCTGGTTTTCTCAACAGAATTGTTCGGCTTTTTTTGTCTACCAGCTAGCGTTTGGTCGTCGTGGCTGCGTTTGGGTGGCTTCCGTCTCGATATCGTCTAGTTTCCTTTTAACGACGATGATCGGCTTTTGTCTATGGTATAGAAGGCCGGAGAAGAAGAAGAAGAAGAAGAGATCTATTCTCGGTGGCGAAGGTTACCGGCGGTAGGAAGTAACGGAGCAAACCTGAGGCTCCCACGTGGTTAAGCGGTGGCAACTTTCTTTTTATCCTTATGCGATGTCGTTTTTGGTTATTGGGTTGGGTCTAATTTAGGTTTGAATGTAAGGATAGGCCTGTTTGTGGTCTAATTAAGATTTGGTTTAAGGGTGTGACCAATGTAAACAATCTCTTCTTTTGGGGTTACAATACTTCCATGGATGATGAGCTTTAACAAGCTTTTGAATTAGCTCTTGAAAATGGAATCAATTTGTTAATTAATGCCTGCAGTGTTTTTTTCCTTTATTCTCTCTAAAGTGTTGCTTATTGTCTCTCGCTTTTGTTGGAAGACTATTTGATCAAAAGATTGTTTTTTTTTGTGTGTGTTATTAAGAGCTTCCTTTGACCGGCTTCAGATAGACCAGCTCGGTATCGGACAACTGCAAACTACGCGCCGCTTCAAGAGATTGCTCTCTGAGATGGTTTTAGTGGCAATGTATGAGAACGTTGTTTGTGTAATATGAGAATTCACTTTAAACAAAATGATGTTTAAGTGTTTCCTATTTTTCTGAGAGATTAGTTAAAGTCGTTTGAGTTAGTAACTTATTATGGACTAAACAGCTCGCGAAGATCGATGAATTATCTCAAGACTCGAGGTGTGCCTCTATGCTCTGCTCAAGTGCTATTCTCATTGCTAAGCATTGGGGAAGGAGAAACAAGACATTAAAACAATATGCAAAGAGCGTGGGATTCGATCAATCTCGGGTTTAGGAATGTTAACCGGGAAAATATTCATCTTCGAAACTTTCCCACCGGTCCTCGGTTAAGTGTGCTCTCAAGCTTTTTAATTGCTTTAACATTTAGATTATCTTGCTTTTTCGTAACTTTTATTCAAACAATTTTGTAAAACAGATTGTTTCTGTTTCGACAAATTCTTCCCGGATTAGATCCTTTGCTCATAGCACTTAAAAGAGACTCACGGAGAAACGAGGAGGAAAGACTATGCCTCGGGTTAGTTCGAAATATGTTGGTTTTGGTTTATGGTAGGTTCCAATAAATTGGTGTATATGTAAAGGGACAGTGCCGATACCGGGAGCTTATTGGAAATTTTTCAGCTAGAATATGCAGCTAAAGAATCTCCGAGATCGATGGTTCAGAACATTTTTCAGACAAGATGATGCGATTAAGAGAAGAGGCTTGTACAACAACTTGACCACAAATGTGAATGTTGTGTAAGTAAATTTCATATGTTTTTATGTATAGGCACAGATTAGTTTCTGAACACATACTAGTTTCTGAATTTTTATTTAGATTCAGTATTTAGGTTTAGTTTTGGAGTAGGCTTTAGTGTTAAAGAGTTTAGAAAGCTTTATACACATGTTGTTGTGGCGCAACGACGTTAAAGCCACCATCACATATTCACATTAGGATCATGAGACAAAAGTAAACTTTTACAAAACCATTAACCGTAGATTAAAAAAAAAAACAGAACACACTTTATAGAGTTTTAAAGAAACTAGTGTCTCACACTTATAAAGACTTGGTAGCATCGGATCTAATACGAAGCATCGGATTTAATACGAAGCATCGGATTTAATACGGATATCAAGATGTTGAATCTTAAGCTTAACCGCAGCATCAACACATGATTTGAGATAAAGAAAATGTCATCTACACTTTGGTCATTTTGACTAATAGTTAACTTGGACTTTAGTTAGGAATGAGACCTTACTAGAATCGAATAACATATCACCAAAACTCAAAAAGGCTTTGAAATCTGAAAAAAACAAGATGACAAGTCCAAGCAAGGAAGACAAAGCCATAGACTTGATAGTTTTAAGTGGTTTTTGACAATAAAATCAAAAACTAAAAGCTAAAAACTATAAACCAAAAGCTAAAAACCATAATATAAAATCCAAAAACCCACTTAAAACAATAATATTGTCAAAGTTGAAATACGAACAAGTATTAGCAGAAAGTAAAACTAAAAAGCAAAATAACAATCATCATCTCCAAGTGAAACATAAATAAAAAACAACAAATTAAAGGTTAAGTCTTTAAACAACACATTCATGCCTTGAACTTTTTTGGTGATTTATGACTGCTTGCATTCTGGTGGATACTCACCTTCTTGAGCCTCCTTATGTAATTCAAAGTGCACATAAGAAAACATATGAATCAAATTATGAGTAGAGAGTTATTCGTGAGAATCGATTATATATTCTAATGAATGAAACTATAGTAAATATGCATCTATATATGATTCAACACCTTGTCTACTACTCTCTAATCTATATATATATATATATGCTTATGAAAGAGTTTCGGTTTTATCGACATCTACGAAACATCTTGTGTTTCTTGGTAGTTTATGACCTGATCTTGAGTTACGCGTAATCGGAATAGAAGGAATAACTAGAAAACACATACTTGGAGCAAGTCATATACCTTCTCTTCTTCGTTTTCCTCGACATGATCGCCGAATATAAACTCCTCTCCTTTCACAGCCTCTCCGGTAAACCATAAAACAGCACGAGGGATGATCTTCTCTCGGATAGTAGTCCTACAAAATATCGACAAAAGGGACTATTCAACGGTTTTGCAAAACTCAAAGTAAATCCATAATTTTAAAAAGAAAACCACATAACACACAGAACAATTGTATTTAGAGAAACACTAACCCTATGTTATAATCATGATTCATCGGATTATGAATTTCCTCAGCTTCGCATCAAAGAAAGATAAAAAAAGACATTACTAAAATATGTAAAACCAAGAGATTATATATATATAGGTTTTGCATAACAATCAAATATTCTACTTTGTCCTCGTCGAAATCCTCCTCCAGAATTGTTAGAGGATTGAAAAAGTTGAAGAAGCTCTCGCAATCTTCCATTTCAATGATTACTTCATTCTTCTCCGGAATTTTCTCAAGAATCTTATGTGTTAGACACTTTCCACGGTACCAATCAATCTCCGTCCTGAAATAATGAAAATAATATAAGTGAAAACAATTTCTACGATAAGATAATCACAAAATATACAATTGTAGGAGAGAGGAGAGAAGTAAGCATTTACCCCATAGCCTTCTCAAGCAATGGTTGATCATCTTCACCATGCATATGGTAAGACTTTGTCAATACGGTGTTTTTAAAATAGGGGTTCGAGTCAAAGAAGAACTCGAGTTTGAACCCTTTAGGCTCCTCAATCTTGCACCACTTGATATCTTTAAGATATTCAAGAACCTTTTCATCACTCTTTGTGACCTGCCATAAATCAAATTACAAATTACGCTATAGTTTTTTTCCGTAAATATGATTAAAGTATTATAAGATACCTTATTAGAAATAAGATCATTGTTTTTCAGGGCTTTTAGCCAAAAACTTGGAACTCCTTTCTCTGTGATACAACAAACATAAAACATGTTTTATTAATTTGATTTCATATTTCCAAAAAAAAACAAAAACAAAGAAGACATTGTTTTGCTCATGAAGTTTATACCTTCAATGGTTATTTCCTCTCCTTGTTCCATCTCCATTTCTTTTGGAGCTAGTTCGACTTCGATAGTTCCATTCACAATCTCAAAACGCTATTTTAACACAAGATCGCCAAGAATTACACATGAGCTAACTTTTAGAATATATTATCATAAACACAACAATTATGTAGTAGACATATGCAAAGAAAGTATATATACACATCTTTTCCTATCAATTTCTCACTAATAAAAAAAATGTGTACCTTAGTATACAAAGGTTGATACATCTTTTGATACTTTGCTTCAAGAGTGGCTTTCTCCTCAAGAAACTTGGCCTCAAGTTCATCATGTTGAATCTAAAAAATTAGAAAGATCACACAAAGGCGAATAAATACACACATCAACAAATAAATAATGCTATATATATACATAAGATTTTTTACACATAATTATGAAAAAAATTAAGGAAGTTCCCTCTAATTAATAAACCTGTATATCCCACAATGAATCAACACGGTTTCTCACAATAGGAGTCAAATTCTCAAGCACATCATCACAACTTTGTCCATCCACATTCTTTATAATTAACAAAACATATATATAAAAATTACTTTCAAATAATAACAATCTATATAAGTAAGTAATTAACAAATTATCATTCAGAAAAACCAATAACAATCTCACCCCAATTACTTCCATATCCACCGCTTCATCTTCTAGATCGTTGAGAACTAAATTAATTAAGTAAAACCATGAAGCGAAGTACTCAATTAGGGTTTTTGGATAAAATAAAATGACTATATAAATAAACATAAAATTAACCGCAAAGAAACCTAACTAGGGTTTATAGAGGAGAGAACATAATAAACTAACCAGAGGTAAGATCTGTGACGCTGAAATTATCCTTCTCGTTGCTCATCTTTCTCTTAGGTTTTGTAAAAAGAGTGGTTACAACAAAATATGAAAGAGATAAAAGAGAGTTTTTGTTTTTGGGAACTTCTCTCTGTATAAACCAAATTAATAAAAACCTACTAAAGTTGTAACCGTAATCTTAAAAATTAAACCTAGTAAAATCCCGCCTATTACCCACTTCCCCTAAATACAAGTAAACCAAATTAATATAAATGAAGTTATATGTATATATATTATGATTTTTTTTACTCGTATAATGTGTCAAAAATATGTATATATATTAATCTCTCATTACTAAATCAGTAGGGGTGGGCATTTCACCTGAGATCCGAAATCCGACCCGAACCCGACCCAAAAAACCCGAACCGAAACCGAACCGTACTTCCAAAAAACCCGAACGGTTTTAGAATTCTTTAATCCGGGTACCCGATCAAAACCCGAACCGAATCCGAACGGGTACCGAATAAACCCGAATATATATATGTGTATATAGTTTTAATAGGGAAATTTTGAATTTTCATAGGGTAGTTTGGATTTTAATAGGCTATTTTAGTTTTTTGTGGGTAATTTGGGTTAACCCGAACCGAAATCCGAATAACCCCAAATCGGAACCCGAATTTCTCACCAAAAATCCAAAAACTACAAAAAATCCCAACCAAAACCCAAAAAACCCGAACCGAAACCCGAAAATTCCGAAGTCGATAATATTTCGGTTCCATGTCGGATTTTGTTAAAAATGTGAAACCCGACCCGAACCCGAATAGATCCGAACCAAACCCGAACCGAATTTGTAAATAACCCGAACGGTTTCTAGATAGTCGTACCCAAAAAACCCGACCCGAATCCGATCCGAAAACCAAATGCCCACCCCTTTAATCATGTTTAACTTTTTTCACACTAAATCATGTTTAGCTATGTGTCAAGTATTTGTATATATTCTTTGTATATGTCAAGAATATATTGTGAAGTTGGATATTATGATTTTAAAGTTAGTCTGAATACAAGTAAAGGAATTCAATATAAATGAAGTTATCTATATTTAATAAAAACATTTTTATAAAGAGGACAAAAAATTGTATTTACAATACAATGCCGCTCATTTTAACATATGCTTAAAATATATATGGGAAAATTAATTTTTAAAAAAGAAACAAAAAAGGAAACTATAAAAATATTTCAAATAAAAATAATAAAACAAAAATGTAACAAAAAAGCGAATAATAATATAAAAAATTGTAATATGATATATTTTAAGAATTCATATATTGCCGAGTTGATTAAAAACAAACAAAACAAAGAAAGAAAACATTTTTTATTTCAAAATCAAAAAAGAAAACAATAAGAATTCAAATAACTTGATCTTATCTATTTGAGAAACATTTTTACAAAGAAGAAAAAAATGTATTTACAATGTAATTGTAGATTTTATGGATTAATTTATTAATAAGGTAAGATAATTTTTTACGATTTAATTTCATACTTAGATTTTAATTTTTTATATTCAATTTGAACATAAATTATGATCTCCACGTATTATAATTTTTGTAACGGGTCATTAAAATCACAAATCAAATTTAAAAACACAAATGATAATTGTTATTATTCTAAAGCAAGTTTAGTTTGTCAAATATTTCTTTTTATATAATTAGTTATGTTACTGGAAGAATAAAAGTATACTTATATTACGTACCTATAACATTCATGTTTTTGTTATGTTGGTTGGTTCCATATTGATTTTATCACTTCATCTAGATGGACATGCCTCAACAACATAGCAGTCGGTAGAATTTTATATGCTAGAGGCGACTATAAAATTAGTTTAATTGATATAAAATTTTATTATTCATGAAAGAAATGCAATTTTTTTTATAAACAATTATAGAGATATCGACGACTCGCCAAACATCAATCTTTTTTACGAATATAGATATTTCTCAAGAAATGTAAAACAATGTATAAGAGATTTTTATTAAAAACACATTTTAATTTACACAAAATATTTTGTTTTGTTTCGGTATTGTTACTTTCAAAATAATATATTAAAAGTATGAAAAGTTTTCATATATCAAAAATCTAATTTTGAAAAGTACAAATACAAAGAAATTATCTCTTTTAGACATCATCAATGTAAAGTACAATACAAAAATTATTTCCTTTATAAAGTAGGTTTTACAAAATGTGTTTTTTTAAATTAGATTCTAAAATGATAACATAGCTATGCCTCTTTTCAACAAGATGTCAAAACAAACAGGAGCCGAAGAGATGCGTTTGAAAGAAGGTTACTTCACACCTAATTCTACTCTACATTACTTTTTTTGCTTTGTTAAGTGAAGACGAACGACTAAACTAGTATATTTGTTTACTATACATCTACATAGGAATCCATATCAACAAGAGTGCTAACGTTGGGAAATGTAATCAGCGCATTAGGAGATGATAAAAAAAGAAAGGAAGGATGTCATGTTCCTTACCGAGACAGTTAGACAACAAGGTGTCAAAACAAACAGTAGTCGACGAGATGCGTATGAAAGAAGGTTATCTCACACCTAATTCTACTTTATATTAATTTTCATAGGTATCCACATAAATAAAGGTCTGCTAACGTTGGGAAATGTAATCGAGTGCACTAGGAGATGAGAGAAAGAGAAAGGAAGGATGTCTTGTTCCTTACCGAGACAAGCACAAGTTAACTCGTTTGCTTTAGGTATTCAAAATTTTAGTAGATTTTCTACTATACATTGTCATGTGAATTAACCATGCTAACATGTAACTTATGATTTCTTTAGTGGCAATATCAAAATTGTGATGATCGGTAATACGAAGTATGCAAAATCGTGCAAGAAATTTTAGGAGACATTAAATACGATAAAGTTTGCAAATCGTGTGCTCGTTGTTTTAAATATTGCGAGCACGATTTGCATATTTCATTGTATTTAATGTCTCTTTAGTGTGCAAATTGTGCACGCAATGTTCAAAACATAACCAAAACATAAGCAAAACATAAGATAACAAATAACAAAAATTAACATAATTGTACCACATCATCATTTTGTTGATAAATATTAGCGACCATATTGTTCAATATTATTATATAAAACTAATTTTCAAAAACAATTTAGATCCAATAAATCTTCATTTCAAATTAACTTCCATATAATTGTTATAATTATGGTTTTCAAACTTAATTGGCAATTAGTATATTTCT
This sequence comes from Cochlearia excelsa, assembly GCA_963556525.1. Lineage (NCBI taxonomy): Eukaryota > Viridiplantae > Streptophyta > Magnoliopsida > Brassicales > Brassicaceae > Cochlearia > Cochlearia excelsa. The sequence goes on from CAUVZT010000005.1 coordinate 1,519,963, forward strand.
CATTTGTGATATATATTTTGTGAGAAAGGGATTTTATTTATCTTTATAACAAACAAACAAAAATACAGTCAATAACCTATGCAATACATATTTACTATAATTACTATAATTATATCTCTTTTAAATAATAGTATTTTGACTCAATAACTTAAGCAAAACATATTCACTCCATCATATATGAAGTATATCTTATGAGACGTAGAAGTTTAATTTTTCTTACATTTGTGTCTTTTGAGATATGAGTTTTAAGTAAGTTTTTTCTTGATGTTCTAGCTATTACTATTTCCTCATTTATGAAAATAATTGAAATGAGATTTTATTTGACTGGAGTAATGAAAAAAACTTGATAACATGTAACTTAATCTAAAATGATTGCGTTATAATACAACAAGCAAGTTTTATTATCTCATACCAAAGACATTCATAATTGTTAGGCTTTATAGACAACGACTTAAAGTCTTAAACACACTCTAGAACTCGTAATTTTTTTTTGTTAAAGGAAATTGTAAAACGTTTTATTGAAGAATGTTTTTATTTAACGTATGTATTTCTTATATATATTTATATATAAAATAAGAAAAATAAATATTCCACTTGTCCACAATAAAATGAAATTTATCTATTAGTTTCTTCGACATCTACATATATTTCATTTTTTTAATTAACGACACATTTTGAGGTATAAAATAACGTGGAACGAATAGTTTATAATCTTAAAACGGATTGATAGATTGATTAGCTCATTTTCTAGATTATATTATAATTCTTTAATCCAAACTTTCAGATTAAATTCTTGAATTATGTCAAAATCTCCCAACAATGAAAAGGCAAAAGCTTAATTAACTTGTGATTATAGACGAATAGTTTATATTCTTAAAACGATAATTACTTTGAAACATTGATTAGCTCATTTTTAGATTATATTATAATTCTTAAATCCAAACTTTCACATTAAATTCCTGAATTATGTCAAAATCTCCCAACAATGAAAAGACAAAAGATTACATAACTTGTGATTATAGAGGAGAATGATTGTAATTAAGTTTTTAGGTTATGCGATTTTGGTTTGGTTAGGTTGGGTTATATTCGGTTTAGTTCGTTTTCCCAACATATTAAACCATACCCAAAGGCCTAACACATACTCAACTTTATGACCTAGCTAATGCAAATTCACAATGCATGTAATTAGGTATTAGTATATTTTACTAGGGTCAATATTACTATATAATTACATAATAATCTTAATCTAATTAATTGTTATACATGATATATATATATATATAACTTTCAAAAATATAAGGGAAATAATTCACCAGATGAATTTCAATTACCAAGAAACCAATGTGAACAAACTTTAAAGGAGAAAGATTATTCCATATTGTATCGGTATCATGAATGTCATATTAAGCATTTTGTCTTAAACATATTGTATAATGAAATTCCATTATTATCTGCGCAAGTGGAACACATTTTCTCGGCGGTAAGCTTGTTTTTATCTTAAAAGTTAAAACTCGTTGAGTTTTTTCTAACACGACGATAAAACACTTGATAAAGTAAAAATAGAGACTTTGTAGAATAAATAATTAATATGAAATAAGAGAATGACTAGAGATTATATATATTGGTAGATATATAACTCCAAAATTAAATTAATGGTTAATAATCTGATGAGTTTATTTTTGAATAAAAAAATATGGAATAGTCTATGACTAAATGAAGTCAACTACAAATTATGACTTATGAAGCGATAAAAATATTTAAGACCCGATCCCATCTCTTCTCATTAATTTTTTTTGTTTACAAATGTCATGTTATCCTATTATTATAAGTCACAAGTAAAATTTCCAATAACTACCACCTTAATTTTGCAACACGTCATCAAAAAACAGGTGTCGACAATATAAATTTTCTAATTTTTATATCTAAAGAATATTTTTAAAAAAAAATTGATCGATTGAAAAATCAAAACCACTCCTAAAATCCCTATTTCCACTCACTCTAATCCCTATATTCCCTCCACGATTAAATCAATTCATCATATAATTTTTTTTATTAATCGATATCTCTCCACAATAAAAAAATGGTTCCATCTTTTTAATTACTTATACTCTTAAACTCCAGTCGGTAAAAAAAAAATTAATCGAATCTTTATGTTAATTTTATAATAGTTAAAAACTAAAAAAATTCAAAATAAAGAGAATTTACCATAAAAAAACCCTCATTTTCCAACATTTTTCCAATTTAAACCTCAAACATTTCCGGTTTATATAGTAAAACTCAAGTCATAAATTTTTCCACATTAAACATTCAAATTGTTAAATTGGTGCAAATCAACAGGTTGACTTAGTCAAATAATGATTAAAATAATAGTTTTTCAATTTTGTTAATTAAAAATATAATAAAAATGGTAAAATACTATTAATAAATTTAAAAGTTTTAAATAAAACAAAATTTATAACTAAAAACTATAAATTACAATTGAAACCAATAAATTATTTTTACTGCAAAAATTTAAAAATAACTTTTTAATAAAATAAAAAACTTAAATATTGAATTTGAAATATTGAAATCTAAATATAACTCATATAACTTTCCGAATTTGTGGGTTTTAGTATTCGATTTTTTAAGTTTATTTTTTGTTAAAATGTTATTTTAAAATTTTGAATCATTTTTTTATTATGACACGATTTTATTTAAATTATCTTAAATTTTAATTTTTAAAATTTATAATATTCCAAAAAAAAAATTAAATTCTGATTTGAAATGATTCACATGTATGTCATTAAAATAATAATTGTTACCATTTACTAATTTATATTTTTAAACTACACTTTCTAAATATATTATAAATAATTAAAACAAAAATTATATTCATTTTTCTATAATATATATATATATATATATATATTAATCTTATATTTAATATATAATTCATTTATAATTAGCCCGTGCAACGCACGGGCCAAGACACTAGTATACTTATATATAAGAAATAGAAATGATAGGAGTATGTAAAACAAGTTTTATTACAATATTGATTCACATTTTTAAAAAGAGTTATATGTCACATTTTTTGCTAAAAGGCTAATTATATGTCATTATATGTAAAATAAAGTGAGTTTATTATGTTTGTGAGTTTTATAAATTGTTGTTAATTGTTAAGTATGTGTAGTAACAAAACCAATACTCCGATCATATTTTGACACGTCATCGATTCTAAAACCAAACAGAACATAAAATACTTGTTTGCATTGTATCTATTGCTTTTTAGATGGGTCACATCACTTATCATGGTCCCACATAAGTTTTCCTTTTTTTCACTATATATTTTTTTTGTTTAATTCTATTTTTCTTTACCCCAAAAATAAAAATCAAGAAAAACAAAAAAAAAACATTCATGTTGATGGAGTATCCCAATGAATTGTTTAAAGAGAAAAATCTTAAAACAACTTCAACTTTTCATTTGGGTCCAATCAAGTCCTCAACTTTGTAAATATCTTTTAAATTCTAAAGTTTTTGTTGATTTTTCTATAAAATCTCAAATTTTCGTCCGCTAGTTAAATTTGGGCATGTCGAATAGTCAACTAACGTTTCCGTTAACAGAATTATAAAATAAACAAAACGAAAATTAATAAAGGTAAGATTCGAACACTGCACCTCCTTAAAAATTGATACTTCCACGAATGACGATTCCCTTCTTCCATGTCTTCTCTGTTCCCTTCTTGTTTTTTGCTTTCAAAAAAACTTTACATTATTACACTTTAAATATTATCGGGTACTGATTATAGGGTAAAGTTTATGCTGCATAATGGATATGGCTGTGTAATAATAATTGGTTGGGTACTGTGTTCGAATCCCACCTTTGTTAGTTTTTGTTATATTTATTTGTTAATTGCATGATGAATCAAAACGAAGTCGTTTTTGGATTTTAAAAGAAACATAATTTATTCATTTTTGTGATGGTTAGTGTATTATTAAGGCTATTTTTTTTGTGCCATGTTGTGCCAAGTCAGCCAAAATCTTCTATGAGGAGTTGATACATTAGCTAAAAGAAACAACCTATCAAATTATAACATTAATACAGATGTGTATTGTTTTTGCCACATATTAATAAAAAATACGTTGTTTTTTGGATTATTATTATTTTTTTCTTGGTAATACCAACACAAGTCATTCTAAGAGATTCTTTCACCATCTAATTCCAAAAACACCGGAGATTTCAAAAGGCAACAACAACATTGCTAACTACGAGTTTCAAAAAGGCGCGAACCGTACACCTAACCACCACAGCCACCACCGAACCCGCGCCGTCTCCTGCTTATCTCGCGGCGGCGGCGGAGGAGGAGAGAAGAGTCATCATAACTCGAGGAATGTTAAACCGAGAAACTCAAACGCCGATGATCTTAGACTCATAGCTTCCGCTTCACAGAGAGAAAGAGAAGAAGAAATTAATTACGACGACGACGGAGACGCTTCGGCGGAAAGGCTTGAGGTGGAGACAAAGAAATAACGTAGGATCGGGTGGTGCCACGTGGAGGAAAGAGAGTAATGTTGTTATTAGTAATCCAACGGTTGTGATTAGATCTGTTTGTGTGAGGGATATGGGCACTGAGATGACTCCTATAGGTAGCCAAGAGCCTTCTAGATCCGCCACGCCGGTTCAAGCCACTACTCCGGTAGGGAGAAGCCCTGTGACTTCACCGGTGAGGGCTTTTCCGGCGAGGATAGCCATGGAGACGGTGACGACGGAGGCTAGAAGTAGTAATAATAGTAATAATAATAATAATAATAATAATAATAATAATAATAATAATAATAATAATAATAATAATAATAATAATAATAATAATAATAATAATAATAATAATAATAATAATAATAATAATAATAATAATAATAATAATAATAATAATAATAAAGAATTAAAAAATATTTGGAATACCACTCAAAAGAAATCTAAACCTAGAGAATATATTGAAAAATATAATTTCAACTTCATTCGATAAAAAAAGTGTTTACAAGTTAATGATTTTTTATTTCATATATTTTCCTTTAGTTAAATGTTTTGGATATTTTTCAAAATTTTGAATGTATTTTGCTTTAATTATTTTTGTGAAAAACTTAGATAGTCTGATTTCTATTTACATATCCATTTTAAAATTAAGATAACGCTAAATCTATAAAAACATATATATAGTAAAACCTCTATAAATTAATAATATTGAAATTATGATTTTTTTTAATTTAGTGATATTAATTTATAGAGATATTTGTACAAAAAGAAAAATATTTTATTGAATGGAGGTTCTACTGTATAAAAATATATAATGACCTATTATAAATGAATTAGTGGAGATAGTAGTTTAGAGGGTGACACGTATATGATACGTAAACGATACGCAGAATAATATAAAATCAGGTAAGTTATTAACTTATTATAATGCAACATATTATAAATTAAATTATATCTACCTCATTTTATATTAATTGCCCATGCCATCTTACGTTAGAACATGTTATGTAAATGATGTAATATATTCGATATATATAGTGCTCCAATTATTCGTATTATTTTGTCAAATGATAAGTGATGACAAATTCCAATAACTATCATATTAATTCGTATTTTTGATGTCAAATAGTATTTGAAACAACAAACTTTCATTCTTCAAAACTAAACCAATACAAAAAAATCAAAAATAATATTTAAAATTTAATTTATTTATTTGGTCAAAAATTAATCATTTAAATCATGTGAACATGAAAATAAAATCTTATTTGAACGAAGAATAATATGAAATTTGTCTACATTCTCAATGTAAACAATGTTCACATGCAAAGAAAAAAAGTGATGGAACAAAAGAGGAAGATTCGTGGAACAAAATTTAGTAGTAGACTTTGGAATTACAAGAAACAAGAACTTTGGAATTGAGATACATAAATTTTATATAAGTTATTTACCAAAAACAAAATTATGTGAGTTGTTTAACAAGAACATTAGAGAAGCTAGCTAGAGAAAAAAAAAATTATTGACATGTTAGAAGAAATTAGAAGAGAAATGATTGAAAGTAATATTAAACGGTCTTATTCCAAAAGAAAGATGGAAAAGGATATTTACAAAAAAAAACAGAAGATGAAAGTAGCAATTGAAAGGTATCCCATGTAGTTATGCTATGTGTGTTATCATAGGAAAAACCTAAAGTATTTTTCTACTCATGATACGTGGCAACAAACATTAAATAATCAATTAAGAGTATAGTATTAACTATTAACATATACTATTATTTTTGTTAAATCTTTTTGCATGAGAATTTATACTAGAATATATAATTTATCATCAAAATCATATTGTTATTTTACGTCTAACTACCTAGAAACTCCTTCTCCTCAATAATACATGATATAACTAGACAATTTGCGTTTCATATAAAAAAAATGTAAAGTTATTATTATTTAATTGATCTAACATAGTATGTTATCATTGTTGAAAATATATATATACTAATACTTGACTCCCTTGTGGGTATGGCTGTCAAAATGGGCGGACGTCCATGGTCCTGACCACGTCCAACACAATATGGACCGGTCATGGACAAACCTATATTTCAACGGGCTAAAATGGTCTTGGACATATATTGTCCATGGACAAAACGGGTCGGAAAAGATGGACGTTGGGCGGCCCATTGACATAAAATTCATTCAAATGTGTAAAAGTCAAAATTACCTTTAATTATATAATTTTTTTTTTGTCACAATTATATAATTTATAATTTGGTGTTTATTCAAACAAAAATTGGATTTTTCGTAAAGCTGCGTTTTCCATTAAAATTGTAAAATCGTGTTTTCCCACCAAAAACGAAAAATCATGTTTTTCCGCTAATACGTTTTCCCGAAAAACCGCAAAATTACGTTTTTTCGTTAAAATCGAAAAAAATCAAACTTTCCCCTAAAACATCAAAATCACGTTTTCCGTTAAAATGGTAAAATCACGTTTTTCGTCAAAATCGCAAAATCACGTTTTTCCATCAAAATCTCAAAATCACGTTTTTATATCAAATGAATGTTCATGTTTTTGGTTCTCACATGTTAAGTTTATATTATATTGACATATAACAACACTTTCGTGGAAATAATGACTAATGAAAGATGTACAAAATAACAAAATTGAAAAATTAGACATTTTGATGTATTTTGTGGAATTTTGATGTATTTTGTGGAATTTGGATGCATTTTGTCCAATGGACAGCCCATTTAGACATGGTCGTTAATGGGCGCAGTCCTAGTGGACGTAGTCGTTAATGGACACGGTCATAATTTGTCCACAATTGAGATGGTCAATATTGGACGAGCCAAAATGGACGTGGACGAGCCAAAATGGATGTGGACGTCCCATTTGACAGCTCTACTTGTGGGTAGCGGCTACGTGAAACAAGAGACGATACAACATGTAGATAATGTAATTATCTTGAAAAATATTCAATGTATATATTCATGATCCATAAATGATGTAGGTAGGAAATATTTCATGACAATAAAAGGTTTAAATTATAAATATTGGTAATAGTGAATTAACGTATGTAGATTTTGAAATATCGATATATATATATATATTTATATTTGAGGAATTACCAAATATGCACCCTTTTAACCCTCCTTTCGTAAAACTGCACCAAATTTAATATTTTTACATATTTACATCATTTCAAAATTTTAAAAGTTTGATTTATCCTTTTAAAAATTACTAAAATTAAAATATTTTCATTTGAGTTCGCTAATTAGTGTTTAGGGTATAGTATTAATGGGGTAGGATTGTATGGGTAGACTTAATTTGGATTTAATTTTTAGAATTTATGTGTAGTTTTGTGAAGAAAATTTTTAAAAGGTGTAGTTTTGTGAAATGAAATTCAAATTATGTAGTTTTGTAATTGCCCCTTTATATTTTTGTGATCTATTACATGTCCACAATAATTGTTAACCCAAAATGTATTTCGTATATATTCAAAAGAGAACTGCGAAATAAAGCAATTATAACTCTATGAAACTGATAGTTCAACAAAGAAAAGACACATTTGACTTTTCTAAACCTATAAAGACATGGATAGACTAATTTATAGAAATCTAATCACAAGTCCTTTTATTATTTTTATGAGTTAAAATCTTGTTTGTTGGATTTTAGTTTATTATCTTGACATTCTATGGAACATAGGCATATTTCAAAATTTGTGTTTATTTTGAATATTCTTTAGTTTCCAGTTTCATTCAACGACAATAACAATTATGAGATAAACATAAAAGAAAGATTGTTTTTTTGTTAAAAATTGTTACTTACAATCTTTGTAACAAGTAATAAGTCAATGTACCGTGTGATTGGTAAACTGAATATTGTCATTTGTCAACATGTTTTGTGTATTCGTAGAGATAAGTTAGTTTATATATAAACGTACAAAACTTTATAATAAAAATGATGTATTCACAAATATCAAAGAACCTTACGAGATACTATATGATTGTTGCTAACAAATATCTTCTTTTGGATTGAAATTAAAATGAATAGAGCCCATTGCCGACAAAAAAATAATTATTGAGATTCATGTAGTGACGTAAGATACTTTTATATTTATTTAATTACATTATTGTATAAAATATACTCCCTCCGTTGCAAAATAGATGTAGTTTTAGGAGAAAATTTTTGTCCCAAAATAGATGTAGTTTTTCATTTTCAATATAAAATTTATTGTTATTTAATGTTTTTTGACCAATTAGATTTTGCTTACTATTTTTCTATTGGCTCAAATTAGGTATAAACATATATTAAATATTGTTTTAGTATTATAAATACACAAATTTAATGAATTCTTAATATGCGTGAAAACTTCTAAAACTACATGTTTTTGGAATGGAGGGAGTAGCTATTAATATTTATATATATTATATATTTAGATATTATTGTGAATCAATTCCCTTTAACGCTATTAAAATACCTTATATTATATGTTCATATTTAAATAAAAAAAATCGTATTCTCATTCGTTTTTTTTCGCTATAAAAATGCTCTCTTGCCTTCTTGAATCTAGTCCTTAATCTAGTAATATATTGACATATAACTATAAGTTCTATGCCTTCAAATATAATAAAAAATAATAAAATCTACAATATGATGGATGCGTATGTGCCTTTAAATTAAATTTTTAAAAACTATTAATAGAGGATATGCAAACGAATTCATTCTCCAATTAATACAACTAAAACTTTCTAACAAAATAGTATAACATAACTTAAAAATATATGTAAGATACATATATAACTTTTTCCCGTGTAAAATACATAAGTACTAATTTGTATAATTAAAAACTTTCGTCATGTTTTTCTAAATGATAAACTTCAAATTCAAATGGCATATATATCCAAGGATGCTTGAAAAAGTCTGATCTTGTCTTTATATATGGGACACATCATTGTAATTTATAAATATACAACGTGACATAAATAAAATAAAATAAAATAGGAAGGCTAATAATAACACATAATTAAATGCGTACATCTCAAGTTTAATAAGAATTATTAAACGTGTCCGGTATTTTACACGTGGCTCCCTAAACACATTATTTACGGTTTACGTAATCTAATTACTTTTATAGCTTCTTTTTTTGGATATCACAAAATTTTGGTAATCGAAAATTTATAATCTTCTAAGTCGAAAATAAAATATGTTATATCTTTATTTTTTTGTGTGTGAATTCTATCCTAACTAAAATCGAACCTATGGTTTATTTCAAGTGTTCATATATATAAATAGTTTGAACCACTAGATAAGCATTTGATTGGTTAACTACTATGCATTTTGGTTATAAATATATAAACAATTTTGAAACTTAATTAATATATGTAACATATATTATACGTATGTTCGTATGTATTGTGTATATATATATAAAAGATAATTTTCCCGTGTGTTTAGATAATTTTTAAAGTTGGTAAGGGTGAAATTCACAAAAGAATAAGTCACATCAAATAAAAAGTTATGTCAATTTATTTGGTTTGAATTTTGGAGTAGTTGTTATTTATACAAATCAAAGTGATATTTTTGGAAGTTTATTACACACAAACTTATTAAAGTAATCTTAGTATATATATAGATGTTTATATGTGCCTAGCATATTATTAAACATTGAGAATTAAAATAATTAATTTCAACTAAATCATATATATAATGAGACAGTTTAGTTTTTCCTTAAGGTGTCCACGTGGCTTTTTTCGGTGGGTCTGTAAACGATATTTGGGCCTTCTTTTTCATGCGCGTTAAAAATTCATATGTGGCCCAAAAGGTTAGAGCTTGCTTCGTTACCAATCGATTCTTCTTCCTTAACGCCTCCAAGGGTTTCCACTCCTGCCTTCACGTTATCGGAACATCTTCTCAGTCAATCTTTAAGTGAACCTTTTGATTAGGATGTTTACTCTCGCGTTTAATGCATTCAAGTGTAAGTCCGTTACGGCTCTTCTCCTTCCCAGATATTATGCTTACAAATACGCGACGTCCTTCAGATACCATCACATCTTCCATCGCCTCCAGAATCCAGAAAAAATGGCCTCCCAAAGCGTTGCTCAGCGTCACACAGCTATCGAAAGCCTCCGTCTGGGTAGATCTGACCAATCCATTGTTAGTTGCCTGTTGTGTTTCTAGGATTCGAAGAACGTAAAGAAGCAGGGTGAATTTATGGGGATCACCCTCCTCCTCCTTGGTGAGAAGGTTCGTACTGTCAATGTTATGTGGTAATTATATAATGGTCACTCTACAATATGCTAATCTCCGTTTTGTGTGTTGCAGGATTCGGTAATCCATGGGTTCATCACTGCCTCGCAATCTGCTTACTATCGTCCCTTCCTGAAAGAGGATACTGTTGTGAGGACACTTGTCTTTAGCGTGGCCCAGATGAAATTTGTTAGTGGCGAGGAAGTACACGACACTGCCCCAACTCACCATGGCTCTCAGATTGCTCACTCATTCCCTTTCCTTGAGCCATTAAACGAGGTATGCTTAGGCCATATCAATAATCAATATAGTTCCCTTCTATATACATTATGTTATTGCTTATATTTTTTTCAGGTGATGGAGACAAGTAGAGTGGATGAATCACAGGGACACATGCATAGGATCTATTTTTTAGGCCCTAACACTTTCAGGGAACCTTGGCATCTTTCTCATACTCCCCCTAAAGAAATAAAAGAGATTGTGTAAGTTAGTTATTACCTTTTGAGTTTGGGAGATGTTTTTTTTGGCTTTGGTATCTTAATTTGTTTGTTTAATTTCTAGGTATGAGGCGGCGTTTAATGGATTTGTTGATGAGATCAACGCTATAGCAGCATACCGGTGGTGGGAATGTGCTATTTACATCATGCTTGCGGTTCTTGTCTATCCTCTTGCTTGGTCGTGGCAGTAATCATGCCGTAGGCTGAAGTTTCAGAAGGTCTGTGACTTTGTTCGGTCAGAATATGATCATTCTTGTCTACGCTCTTGTCGTTCAAGAGCATTATATGAAGGTCTAAAGGTACACAACACATTCATCTATTAGACCAATGCACTCTCTGCTTACAACAATTCTAAAAGACTTTGTGATGGTGTGAATGTGTAGGTAGCTGCAACACCAGATTTAATGCTAGCTCATCTAGATTTCTTCCTTGGGGGAGACGAAAAGAGAAATGATCTTCCATTTATGTTTGAAGAAGAAGAACATAGGAAGGTGGAGGAGGAAGAAGAACACATGAAACTTGAGGAAGAAGAAAACCAGAGGAAGCTTGAGGAGGATAGAAAACTAAGAAACTCTGAGGAGAAACAAGAAGAGAGGAAGCTTGTGGATGAAGAAGAAGAGAGGAGATAAACAATAGAGCAAAGTTTAGTTTGCCACGTGTAGAGAAATTCATGTATGTCTACAGGTTTAGTATCCACAACAAAATGAACAAATTTGTTGACTTAACTAAACTAAAACCAGAGATTTGTAAGAGGTTTTCTCGGACTGTTCACAAGAGATTTTCTCGGAAAATATGAGGTTTGTATCATCTTCTCTTGCAGCGGAAGCTCAAGCCCTCCTCAAAGCAATATGACAAGCTATAGTCAGAGATGTGAAGAATATGCTTGTGTGCTCAGATTCCCAAGTCTTAGTAAACTTGCTAAACAAAGGAGAAGATCGTATAGAGATCTTTAATCTGCTCTACGACATTCGCCAAGCTGCGATCTTCTTTACTTCGATTTTATTCAAATTTATTCCTCGAAACCTGTTCAGAAATAGACTTCGTATATACGTACATGTTTACTTCCTCATGATGGCCATACAAGGCTGTCACACACAAGTGGCAGCCCTTCCACGCCATTTAAACTCCTTTCAAAACACATAACCTCGCCAAAATATTCGACCCCACTATCGTCATATTCGTACCACCGTCCTACACTCATGTTTCTTCTGCATCTGATGACCGGTTCCGTCAATAAGCACTAGACAACTTATTCGATATCATTTTAGAGATAACATACATCCCGCGCTTGCGCGGGGCTTCGCCCCTAGTTTTATTAATAAGAAACATAACTTTTCATCATATACTAGCTAGATCTATAACAGTCAATACAATCATAAATAGTTTTCAACTCATAAAAATACTTGAATTAAGGAAATAATTTAGGATTAGCTTCTATTTTCATAAGTAATTCATAACAACTTTTTGTTTATTCACTAATTTTTAATACCTCGTCAAAAAATGCTTTACAAATTTAGGGTTTGAAATATTTATTATCACTCACTTATATTTTCTCAAAATTTTAAAGATTCATGATTATAAATTTGTAAGCATATTTTTTATTTGAAAAGGAGACGTCTGACAAAAAGGAAGTGCAATGAGATGAGTAAGATCTTACCATCTATCAAAGTACAAAAGAGTAAAGCAAAGTGAGATTTAGACAACAAATGGGTCAAACTTACAAAACATGTCAGTGTTTACGTCATCTAACTACCAATACAAAATATCATTTTAATATTAACTAATCATACATTTTCTTTCTGAATATTCTAATAATAATCACATATTTTAATATGCTAGTGTTTGATAATATTAGCCGGGCGACCAACATACAATAAAACTTTAAACATTAATTCTTTAAACAAAAATAAAAAATATAAAATAACATAATTTTCCAAATGAACTCATATAATGTAAAAATTGAAATAAGATTATTTTATTAGTTGTTTTCAACAATATCATACTAGATGTTAAACTTAGAAATATATATATATATATATATTAAAAAAATACTAAGATATTATTTTAGTGTCATACTTTCAATATATAACCAAACACATTTTTAGTGAATTAGATTACATGCAATGATTTTTTCAAGTATAATAGTACTTAAATTTAACCAGAATATCACATTTACTTCTTTAACCCATGATCGTCGTCACAAATAATACTTAAATTTTCTAAATTTATTTGATAATTAATCTAATTTGCAATGATAATATAGTCTATAGTCCTCCTTTAACAAAAAAAAAAAAAAAATGATAATATAGTCTATATATAATTAAGATTATTAATCTCAAATTTTAATTTGTGAAGATTACTTTATATATTAAATTTTAGGATTTTCATATATAATCATTTGAATATTTATAAAATAATATAGAGACAACATATCTCCACAAATAATATTTGGAGTATTAAATAACGTTTGTAGAAATCAATAAAGTATAAATTTGGCATAATGTTAAATGTATAAAACTCTACTTCATCAATTAGCGTGTGTTTTTTTACTAAAAGTAAAGATGATTTCATAAAATTTATGTAGTACTTATAAAGAAAAATATATATAAGCAAATCGTATGAGTGAAAAATTAAGAAAAAGAATTAGAAAACTAGTAATATATACTAGTCTTGTAGAATTTAAATAATGTAGTATATTTTTGTTATTAGTTAACGAGGAACCTTTCCTATAATTTCGAGTGTATGTTTTCAAATATAGTAATCATTCAAATTAAAAAACCCACAACAAGATGTCAAGATCATTAACAAATTTAAAACTAGATACGGACCCGGTTTAATTCTTTGAAATTTTTAAAGAATAAGATCTATTTGCAAATTTATATATATAAAATTATTTGATAAATAAGATATTAAAATTTTTCAATTTTAATTATATGTTTGTGGTATCTTGTGTCATAAAATAAATGAATATATTGTAAATTTTATTATTTTCTTATGATGACGACCCGAATTATAGTTTGAGATCTCTTGGATTATATAATTATATCTCATAAACTGATATTTTCCGATATCTAATAATAATTTTAATATTAAAAGTTGTTGAAATGAGTTTTTTTTATACTATATAATATTTTGTAGTACATAGTCCATATATAAAAAATTTAATATGATTTGTAAGTTGAGTTTTTCAAACTATTTTAAACTATTTAACTATTGAAATTATTATTTTTGTATATTATAAAGGTGGACAAAATACCCGGATCCAAATTACCGATATATTTAAACCAAAACTAATCCAAAAAAATTAAATAACCCGAACATATAGAGAAATTGATTACTCGATAACCCAAAATCGAATCAACCGGAATTTTGTGGAACATAACCGAATTACCCTAGTTACCTAAAATTTATTTAGAGGAATTCACAAAACTATACCCTTTCAATCTCTCCTTCACAAAACTACACCTAATTTAATTTTTTCACAAAACTACACCCTTTCAAAATTTTAAAAGCTTGATTTACCCTTTTAAAATTACCAAAATTAAAATCTTTTCATTTGGGTTCGCTAATTAGTGTTTAGGGTATAGTATTAAAGGGGTAAGATTGTGTGGGTAAGGTTTATTTGGATTTAATTTTGAGTGTTTAGGTGTAGTTTTGTGAAGTATATTTGAAATGGTGTAGTTTTGTGAAATGTAATTCAAATGGTGTAGTTTTGTGATTCTCCCATTTATTTAAATATTAATAATTTTAATTGTAAATATAAATATTTTTAAAAAATAATAACAAAATTACTATCTTAAGCTTTTTGTGAAATATTTTCTATTACCATTTAATTGGTGAAAATTAAATATACTTTCCGTTTTTTGTTGGTGAATAATTTTGTTGCCAAATGTTAGGGGTTTGGAATAATTGGTAACCAATTTGATTTTAACGTTTATTGATGATAATGGGCAATTAAATAATTTCCAATTTTGATTTTCTTAATCCTATTTTGATTTACATATTTAATTATATGATATTGATTGACAATGGTTAAGGTAAGTTTCACGTAATGTAAATATGATATTCTATTTTTATTAGCATTTTTAAAAAACTTGTGATTAAAATAAGAAAAAAAATAATTATTTTCAGTAAAGTTCAAATTTTTTATAATTGTGATGAAAACAGTATTTATAATTGTGATCAAAATAGGCATTATACTTGTTATTTTTTGTGAAACTATAATATTTACTATCTAAATTTGAAAAAATAGTAATGATATATTGTATTGTACAAATAATATTAGTTCAGTGTTATAATTATTTCACACATGATTTAATTTTTTAAAATTTAAGAAAATATTTTTTTATAATTGTGGTTTATGGTATGATTAATCTTTTTTTTTTTTTAAATAGTTTCTGTGGGTATTTTTATGTCATTTATTTTCCTACATAACATTTTTTTGTATTTTATTATTAATGATTTAAGAAAAACGAAAAATTTAAATCCAATAATTTAAGAAAAACGAAACTTAAATATGTTTAAGTATAAGATTAGAATTATTTTCTTTTATGATTGTTATCCATATTAAGGATATAAATAAGAGAAATTCACAAAACTACCCCCTTTCAACCCTCTCTTCACAAAACTACACCTAATTCATTATTTTAACAAATTTACACCCTTTCAAAATTTTAAAAGCTTGATTTACCCTTTTAATAATTACCAAAATTAATTTTTTTTCATTTGAGTTCGCTAATTAGTGTTTAGGGTATAGTATTAAGGGGTAGGATTGTGTGGGTATGGTTTATTTGAATTTAATTTTGAGTGTTTAGGTGTAGTTTTGTGAAGTAATTTTGAAATGGTGTAGTTTTGTGAAATGTAATTCAAATGGTGTAGTTTTGTGATTCACCTATAAATAATCTTTAATAGTTTTGTTTGTATTTTTGGAAGTTATAGTTTTGCCCTTTTTTAAAATTCAAATCATTTGTGAAACCAATGGCATGAGATGTAAATAAGTGTGAATTTTTGGAAAAATTTAAATTAGTACTTCAAAAATAATAATATAGATAGTCACATCTCATTAATACCACTTAAATCCACATTTATTACTTATCTCCCGCCGATATTTTGTGTAACAAAACGCAGGGGTATTTTCGCCTTTTTATTACATAATAGTCTACAACGTGGCATTCACCAAAATTCTTTTAAAATATGGCATTCACCGTAAAAGAGATTTCTATTCAAAAATAAATGGACTTATTTCTGGATCTAATTAAGCCCCATCAAAATCTTATTGATCCAAATACACAAAAGCAAACAGAAAATCAAAAATCACCCAAACCGGTCCGGTTTTATTAAAAACCGGTTTATAATTTCGATGTTATTTTGATCTAGTTCAATTTTGTTACATCTGATTTTCTTTTTGAGATTTTCCCCCTTTCGAAACCCTAGAGAATGTAGTGATCAACGTTTTGTAGATTAGTTTTTTTTGTTGTTGTGTAATACAGTTTAAGACTTGCTTTGTATGTTTTGGATAATTTATGTAATACTTTACAATTTTATTTATTAATTCAAATCAAAGTATATCATGGGTTTAAATATGTGAAATAAAATAGCAACAAGCTAATACTATGAAGGAACACTTATTATAGCAATAAAACACAAAATGTTATAATGTGCATGAACCCATATGTGTGGAACCTAAGATAGATCTCCATGTCCTAACACCTTTTTATGAAAACACTATGGATAACATATCATTAATTAAGAATATACATTTTTCTTATATAGTTGCTATATATATATATATGATCGCTTTTATAATGAAGTAGGCCTTGTTCTTTGTTCAGTCGCTGCGACTGCGATCAACGACCAATGCAAATGCTAGTAAATTTAGTTTATTAGCCTTTGTCTGTCGTTTTCGCCAAAACAAACTCCAAATGCAACCCTCAGACTCTGCTTATGTTCATTCATCTTCACCATAAGAAGAGAACCCAACAGTGAATCTTGCTCTTGGTCGTCTGTTAACTTGAACATGACCGCATAATGAACTAGCGGGTACCAAAACTTGGCGATGTCTATGAAGAAACACGAGCCACCGTTGAGAAAAGCTCTTCCATCGACTCCCTGACTTTTCTTGAGATGGTGTCAGATACATGCATCTCTAAATCCCCATACACATGTCATGGTGGTTGTAGACATCCAGACTTGGCTCATGCAACTATGGTCAAAGGTGGTACGGTTTTTTACCCTGGCCAAAATTACCGAATTGTGTTATCATCAATCGTGAGAATAAAGAATATAGCCTTCGGTATGGTACTCCAAAGCTGCAGCAAATCAATACTTGTTACGATTCAGATACACAACTTCAGATACATAACATACATCTTTGCCTTTTACTTTTGTATAACTCAAATATATAAATTTTTTTTATCAATTTTACCATATATATATATATATAGAAACTAATTGCAGGTAACATCTTTGTCTACTACTTTTGCAGAACTCAATCTATATTTTTTTAGCAATTTAACCATATATATAAATATGAACTACTTGCATATGCAACTTTTCCCACTACTTTTGTATTTCAATCTATTTTTTAGAAATTTTACCATATATACATATATAAGAACCAATTGCATATACTTTTTTGTCTACAACTTTTGTATCTCGATCAATTTTTTGCAATTATACCATATATATATAAATAGGAACTACTTGCAGATAAATCTTTGTATACTACTTTTGTATCTTAATCTATTTTTTGCAATTTTACCATACATATATATATATATATATTTTTAGCAATTTACCATATATATATATAGGAACTAATTGCAAATACATCTTTGCATACTACTTTTGTATCTCAATCTATTTTTTGCAATTATACCACATATATATATATGTAAATAGGAACTACTTGCAGATAAATCTTTGTCTACTAATTTTGCATCTCAATATATTTTTTGCAATTTTACCATATATAAATAAAAACTAATTGCAGATAACATATTTTCTACTACTTTTTTTGTAGAACTAACAAACAATAAAGTCTAAATCTTTTCCTTAAGAGCATTCACAAGCAAAAGTCAAAACACGAAATCAAATCAAACAAACCAAAATCTATGTTCAATACGCAAGCAAAGCAATTAAAGCGAAGCTTAAGAGTAGTCACAAGCTAAACAATCCACTAGAAAATCATATCAAATAAACCAAAATCTATGTTTAAAACGCAAGCAAGCAAAGCAATTAAAGCGAAGAGAGACTAACAAAGGGAGAATAATCGCCGCCGAGGCGGAGACGGATTTGATCTTCTCATCGTCTCAAGACCAACGGCGATTGACGGTTGCTCCGCCGTCGGAGAAAGCCGAGAGAGGCGGCGAGACTGAAATCGGAGATATTCATTAGGTAAACAAATTTAATTTATTGGAAGATAAGTTGATTTGGTCAACACGACAGAAAAAAAAAATGATATTTTTTTATTTACAAAACAATACTAATACACAATCTAACGGTCATATAAAATGATATTTATCCAACGGCCATAAAATAAAGCTATTTGTTAATGATAATTTTCCTTTTTCTAATATCATTTTATTTTATTAAACTTCGTCTAATAAAATGAATTTGGGAGAAACGTTGACCACGCGCGTCACACAAGCGTTTAACGAACAAGCGTGACGTCACTTTAGTTATTATTGTAACATTTTTTTACTAACATAATGAAAAATAAACTATTCATTGACCAAAAGTAAGATTATAATACAAAAAATAACATTCTTTGTGACCAAATAGATTATCTAGTGGATTTTATTTTTCTCAGAAACCGTGATTCATTAAAGTAAATTAAAATATAATATTGCTGAGGATGTTTTATTAATTGGCTTTATAAGATAATCAATGTGGCTTAACTATACATTATATAAAAAAGAGTTTGGGTAAACAAACAAGATTACTAATAATACTAAAGCTAGAGTAAAAAGAAATATTTTTGTTAACATATAAAAAATAGCTAATGAAGATCCGAAAATAAAATAATATATACGAAGAAGAGCATTATAGTTTTTAATGAGATATTGAAAAAAAATTATATTGTATATTATAGAAAATAGTTTTAAATCTTAATACAATAGGGAGATTTATAAAACTACACAATTTGAATTACATTTCACAAAACTACACCATTTCAAAATTACTTCACAAAACTACACCTAAACATTCAAAATTAAATTCAAATAAACCATATCCACACAATCATACCCCTTAATATTATACCTTAAACACTAATTAGCGAACCCAAATGAAAATATTTTAATTTTGGTGATTTTTAAAATGGCATATCAAGTTTTTAAAATTTTGAAAGGGTGTAAATATGTGAATATATTGAATTATGTGTAGTTTTGTGAAGGGAGGGTTGAAACGGTGTAGTTTTGTGAATTTCTCAATACAATATTGAGAGTTGACACGCGCATGATCCTTCTGAAAATAAGTTAGTACTTCAAAATCGAATATATTTATTTTATTTAGAGTAAATGAAAATGAGATATTTTGTTTTTTTTTACTATCATAAAAATATTTTGACTATTGTATAAATAAAAGCAAAATACCCATGACTTCAATATATATATATATATATATATAATCTGTGAATGTTAAGCCAAAATAACCACTCCTCTAAATAAGATGACGAAGGAGGTTCGTTAGAGATGTTTTGGAACCCAAAACATTGAGAGAGTTTTGCTTAAACTGCATTTATTCAATGAATAAGAAAATAACTTTAGTACATAATGTGGTAACTTTTGTCTTTGTTGATAAATGTATGTTTAGAGTTTGCAAGTAGAGAGTATCTAAATAGTTTATAACGATATTCATCTTCATGTTTTGGTTTTGACCTATGCTTATTTTAGGGTTTAATTTGGTGAACTATTATTTTTAGATTTATATATTTTTTAAAAAAATTTCATTGAAATTGTAATGAAGAGGAAGTGGTCGGTACATGGTTCGCTTTTATTGATAATAATAATGTTCTATAATTGCTTATGTTGTTAGCTTTTGAGGCACAACATCCATGCAAATTTGTTATTTAAAATTTAAAACAAAAAAAAGTTTGTTAATTTAATCTAAGTCCAAAACTTTCTATTTTCCACGTTATCTATATTAGTATTTTTGAAGTACTAATTTGAAATTTTCCAAAAAATCACACTAAATTACACATTATGCCATTGGGCATAAAAGGAAATATTTTTGAACATTTAATTACGAAAAATCAAATAAGGAAATATTATAATTCTACCAAAAATAAATAAAAAATATTAAAGAAATTATGTATAAAATATTTGAAAAACAAAATAAACATATGTAATTCACATAAATACATTATTACATAGTTTTTTTTATAAAAACTACCATTAAAATTTTATTTAAATCAAAACAAACAAGTTTAATTAATATTATTAAGAATTTAAAAACGATTTGAAAATTTTTTTTGTTAAAAATATCAAACAATAAAAAACAAAATAGTTTGTTAACGAGTTTGATTTCCGGTTCGATTATAAAAAAAAAAGAAGAAATTGCAATTCTACTAAAATTTAAATCTTATATTACATATTTAGAATATGTTTACAACAATTATTTATATATATATAATCAAAATAATTATAATTTTAAATAAATTTGGGTAAATCGCATAATATGATTTGTGTATTTTGATTCAATTTGTATTTTGAATTCGGGTATTTTCGAATCCTAAATATAATAAATAATAAATTATTGGTCTAATCAACTTATAAATTATAATAAATTTTTGCTATACGAAATATATAATAAAAATATATATATTATTATTTTTGAAGTACTTTTTTGAACTTTTCCAAAAAAACTCACTTAACTACATACTATGTCATTGGTTTTAAACTCACTTAAAGAGTTATGTGAAACTTACACACAAACATATCTCATTCTATATATATACTTTTTAAAATTGACTTAAATATCAACAAAAACAATAAAACCGATTTTAACATAAAATCAACCACTAATTTCATATTTATGATATTTTTGATATAATTTTTTTATTTTTCTTACGGAGGTCTATAAAAAATTTCAGAATATAAATATATTTTAAAAAGTATATAGTTTAGTTTTTATATATAATCATTGTCCATATTATAATTTTCTATTTATATTAATATTTTAGATGTTAATAAACATCTATATTGAACATAGATAAAGTTTGTTTAAATCAATTAACACTAGCATAACAATTATTTATTAACGGGTTCAGTTTCTAGAAAAATTCTAGATAAATGACAAGAAGTTTGAAAATAATGATTAAACTTTATCATAAACAAATTTCGGGTAATTCGGGTTCAAATCTAGAAATTTGTTTTGGCTTCGGGTTTTCAGGTAGTAAATTTCTCAATTCGTTTAAGGGTTATTTATTTTTGGAACGGTTTCGGTTCTTTAATTTCGGTTTGGTTCCAATTATGTACTTCAAATATAATTATAACTATTATTATTTTAAATAATTTTTGGGTAGTTAGAGTAGTTTAGTTTAGTTCTACAAAATTGAGTTCGGTTCAGATTCGATTTCGGGTATTATGGTAGTAAATTTCCCTATACATTCGAGTTATTTGTTTTTAGAATCGGTATTGATTTGGGGATTTCGGTTTGGTTTGGGTTCGGTATTTCGGATCCGGAAGTTTTGTCCATCCCTAATTTTTATAGTTTATAATAGTTTGGAATAAACACACTTACAAATTATATTAAGATTTTGCTATATAAAATATAATTCTCATTATATATTTATGGGAGAATCACAAAACTACATCATTTGAATTACATTTCACAAAACTACACCTAAACACTCAAAATTAAATTCAAATAAACCCTATCCACACAATCATACCCCTTAATACTATTTCTAAACACTAATTAGCGAACACAAATGAAAATATTTTAATTTTGGTAATTTTTAAAAGGGTAAATCAAGCTTTTAAAATTTTGAAAGGGTGTAAATTTGTGAAAATATTGAATTAGGTGTAGTTTTGTGAAAGAATGATTGAAAGGGTGTAGTTTTGTGAATTTCTCTATATTTATTTGCATAAACAATAAAAGAACAAAATACTCTTTAGAAATTCTGAATATTTTTATTTATTTTACAAAATCAGGAAAAATATTACAAACTTCTAAATTAACTGTATATATATAAAATTATTTATAAAAAACATAAATCCGTGGTACACCACGGGTTAAATCCTAGTTATTATTATTATTATTGATTGATTACAATTCTATTATTTGGCCTTTTAACAAAAATAAAATAAAGTTGTCATTAATGATAATTTTCCTTTTTTTAATATCATATTTTTTTTTATTAAACTTCGACTAATAAAATGACGCGTATCAACATAGTTGGGAGAAACGTAGACCACGCGCTCCTCACAAGCGCGTAGGAAACAACGTTACTATTTTCTATATCTTCATAAAAAGTCATTGTGGATCTCACACACCCCAACATTTTTATGCATTAAATCAAAACAAAAGATTTAATTGATTTGTGAAATCAAAACAAAAGATTTAATTGATTTGTAGTGAAATTGTAAGACAAAAAAAAAAGATAAGACCATACTACTAATTGACTAGTGATAATTTTCTTTGCATTTTAATTTTTTTACAAAAATTATTTTTGTGACCGTTCCAAAACAACTAGATCAATACTATCTACAAAAACATAATACTCAAAGTCATACAATTAAGACAGCTAGTTTGGTTATGAGGTAACGAAAAAGAAAATATTTTTGTTTGATTGATTTTTCAAGAGCTTCACATAACTTTTTAAATTTATCAACAATATTGTGTCGAAGAAAAACCAAAATAAAAATGTGAATTTATTCTAATGTTTGATGATATGAAACTAAATAATTAAAAATATTTTTACTATATGAGATTCGAAGTTTCAAACCATTATTTCAAAGTATTTTGCAAACTCTATCATTGGATCCCTAAAAAATTTAGCCCAAAATATATTTTTAATCATTAACTCTAAACGATGTAATATAAAAAAAAAAGAGTGATTTACATAATGGAACACTTTTTAACACTTACATATCAAAATAAGACACTTTTGTGATATGAGACACTTTTTACACATTTTATTTTTTTAAATACAGTTTTACCCTTCGTGTACACAAAAGTTGTGTACAGAAAGTTGTGGATACACAACGTTGTGTACAGAAAGTTGTTGGATACACAACGTTGTGTACAGAAAATTGTGGATACACAACGTTGTGTACAGAAAGTTGTGGATACGTTTTATGTTATGTAGACATACTTTTGTAAAATTTCGTAAATGTATTTTAATTTATTCTAAAATATATTATTTCAATAATTTTTTTGTTTATCATATATCTATTTACATAAGTAATTTATATTTAGTATTTACACTCCCATATATTTTTGTAATATTCTTAATAAATGTGAATGAAACATGTTGATATTAATAAGCGAAAACATATAAATGTTTTAAATTCATTATTAAAACATATTTATTCATTTTTGAACATGAACCATCATATAATTTTAACTACAATTATAATTTTGTTTAAACTTGAACACAAATCATCATATGAATTGTCTATGATATATAAACTCATTGGAATAAAATTTAATCTCGTCCATTATACTTTGAACATTTGTACAATTCTATGTGGACATATATAAAAAATTAGATATTGACTAGTTGTCCACAAATGTTGATCCATTCATAAATAAAATATATAAAAGTGGATATCAAAATATAGATATTAAAATTTTATAAATCAATATACGAAAATAAATTATTTTATGTTACCCTAGAAAATTAAAATTATAATGCAAAATAGAAAAATGAGAAAGAAAATGATTGTGAAATTTAGGTAAAATAAATGAATTGATGGGTAATTTAGTCTTTTATAACAATAAAATGCCTCTATATCAAAAAGTGCTCTAAAGTGTAATTTGTG
Organism: Cochlearia excelsa; assembly: GCA_963556525.1. NCBI lineage: Eukaryota > Viridiplantae > Streptophyta > Magnoliopsida > Brassicales > Brassicaceae > Cochlearia > Cochlearia excelsa. The sequence goes on from CAUVZT010000005.1 coordinate 1,544,199, forward strand.
TTTTAAAAAGTGTGTCATGATGTAATTTTCTCAAAAAAAAATCATTAACTCTAAACAATTGTTTCTCTCCAAGACCATCCATGCAAATTTGTTATTTAAAACAAAAAAAAGTTTGTTAATTTAATGAAAGTCCAAAACTATCTATTATTCCAGGTTTTATTATTATTATTGTGGATTGCTTTTACAATCTGTTATCTGGCCTTTTAACAAAAATAAAATGCCACGTGGAAATGAAATTTCCAACAACAAGACCAAATCTAAAATTTGTCGGTTTTTGTGTTTTTGTACACTTTCATGTTTAATTTAAGACAACAAACTTTATTTTTGAACAAAATAAAAAATACAAAGCAAATATATTACAATAAACCATAAGATATATACACTAATCATACCATATTCATCATCAACGAAATATATTACAAAATATATTACAACATTCAACATTAAAATCTCTTGTAGAACAAACAAACAAAAAAAAACATCTAAATTACAACATTAACTATACAAGTTTAAATATACTAAATCACAAAACGACAAGTAGGACACGTGCGATGATTCCTAAGCCATGCGTCAATACAAGAAACATGATACACGTGTCCACAAACAGGAATATTACGGATAACTTAGACCTCAAGTTATTAAGATTGATTGTGTATATTTACATATATTAGATTTCCTTATTCACAAGGAGTATCCCGAACATTGTGGGAACCTTTGGCTGTATAAATATCAACCTAAGGGTTTATTAATAAGCAAACAATTCTTTCCGAAATTCATCTCTTGTTATGGTATCAGAGCATTCGATCTAAAAGACCTAAAATTTTCTTTTCTCTACAAGAACGCCCCTCGGCCTCTTCTATATTTTTCTTCTTCAAACATAATTAAATCTCAATCATAACTAAATCTCTTTTCTACAAGAGATTTATCATCTTAAATCTCTCTCTATTATCTTTTATTTTTAGATCCTAGAAACAGAGCATCATCATGTCTATTGTTTCATCTGATTCTATCAAAAGGAAAACCATATCCCCCTTCGATCTCAACTCTGGAGATAACCCCGACGCTATTATCTCTCAACCACTCCTCAACGGCTCAAACTACGACGAATGGGCCATTAATCTTCGAATGGCATTGAGTAGTCGTAAGAAATTCGGCTTCATTGACGACATTATTACCAAACCAGCAGTTGGCTCCACCGATTTGGAAGATTGGATTGCGATTAATCATCTTTTAGTTGGTTGGATTAAGCTCACAATTGAGCCAAAACTCCGATCATCTATCTCAACCCGTGAATTAGCAAAAGATTTGTGGGACATAGTTAATAAAAGATTCTTGATCAAAAGCGGAGCCCGTTTGCAACAACTCCGTAATGCTTTGGCTACATGTAAACAACAAGGAGCTACCGTCGATGATTACTACGGCCGCTTGACAAAACTGTGGGACGGAATAGCCGAATGCACGGTTTCAAAAAGGTGTGAATGTAACAAGTGTGAATGTGATCTCAATAGTGCCCGAGAGAAGGAATTAGAGATATTGAAGGTTCATGATTTCTTGTCTGGTCTAGACGATGCTGTTCATGGAGTGATTCGATCCCAGATATGTGCAATATCTCCGCTCCCCGATCTCGATAGTATCTATCAAACTATCATCCAAAACGAGACTATCTGATCCACCGTTACTAAAGAAACAGAGATAATGAGTTTTGCTTCTCAAATTCACATTTCTTCTCGACCTCCTGTTATGTCGGCCTCTCAGGAAGCTTCTCGTTTTGTTCCTACTAACAGAGATCCATCACGAGTATGTACTGGTTGTGGACGCTCCGGTCATGAGGTTTCTGGTTGTTTCAAAATCGTCGGGTATCCAGAGTGGTGGGAGGATCGTTCCCGGAACAAAGGTAACTCTCGTGGACGTGGTCGAAGTTCTCAACCACGTGCTAGTAACGCACAATTGATTAGTGCTAATACCGCGTCTCTAACTACAACGCCTCCTCTCACTGATTCGGATCGACAAGGTTTGAGTGGTATCTCTGATGTTCAATGGAGTACCCTTCAAAAAGTGTTAGGATCAAATACAACACGTACTGATCGATTAAGTGGTAAGTATGAAAATACTCTTTGGATATTTGATACTGGAGCGACACATCACATGACGGGATGTGCGGATTTACTTCACGATGTCCACGACATCACGCCGGTTTTTGTTAAAGAACCTGCTGGTGGCCTTGCTATCTCTTCTAAACAGGGGACTGTTTCTCTAACACAACATTTGTGTTTGAAAAATGTTTATTTGGTTCCCGGTTGGTCAAATATATTGTTGGTCAAATAACTGACAATTATATTGTTGGTCAAATAACTGACAATTGCTTAGTGACAATTATATTGTTGGTCAAATAACTGATCGCTTGATAATTCTACAGGACCGCACTTCGAGGATGCTGATTGGAGCGGGTGATCGTGAGGGAGAGGGATTGTACGGTTTTCAAGAGATTGAGACTCTGACTTCGAATCAAGCAGTAGTTCACACAGACTTCACTTTATGGCATCGTCGTTTGGGTCATCCGTCTTCTCGAGTTCTGGCAAAAATCCCCGGTGTTAGTGGTCTTAGTAGTAGTGAGCTTTTAAATGATAGTTGTGATGTATGTTTTCGAGCTAAACAAACTCGTAAACCTTTTCCGGATTCATTCAATAATGCAAGTGAAGCTTTTGATTTAATTCATTGTGATTTATGGGGTCCTTACCGAACTCCAGCGTTTTGTGGCTCACGATATTTCCTAACAATCGTAGATGATTATTCACGAGCGGTTTGGTTGTATCTCCTACCAGACAAAACGAATGTGGCATTATATTTACGAAACTTCTTTGCATTAATCGAACGACAGTTTACAAAGAAAGTTAAGACTATAAGAAGCGACAATGGAACATAATTTATGTGTATGACATCTTATTTTCTAGAGCAAGGGATTATTCACGAGACTTCTTGTGTTCACACACCACAACAAAATGGTCGTGTTGAAAGGAAACATCGTCACATTTTGAACGTAGCTCGTGCTTTACGGTTTCAAGGTAACTTACCAATAGAGTTTTGGGGAGAATGTACTCTTAGTGCTGCATATTTAATTAATCGAACTCCATCCGAGCTTCTCAAAGGTAAAACACCATTTGAGTTGCTCTACGGTCATTCTCCATCTTTTAAACACTTGCGTGTGTTTGGTTGTTTAGCCTACGCTCACAATAAAGACCACAAAGGTGACAAATTTGATTCTAGAAGTCGTAAATGCGTGTTTGTTGGTTATCCATATGGGAAGAAAGCATGGCGGTTGTACGACATTGAAAGGGAAGAATTCTTTGTCTCCCGTGATGTGATTTTTAATGAAACAGAGTTTCCGTATATTGATGTTTCTCATCTCGCGACACACACATAATCTTTTGGTATAGAATCACAAGATAATTTTGAAGACGAGGAATCTATCCTTACTAATGAACTTGATCCTTCTGTTCCAGTGATTCATGTTGAACCAGAAAGTAACGACACAGAGACTACAAGCAATATCCCAAACTTTGTTACAGAAACATCGGATTTGAATGCCTCATCATCCGTGGAAACATCTACAGACCAAGTTGATGCGACGCCGCCACTAATAGAAGAAAACCTAGGTCGAGGCTTGCGTAATAAACTCCCATCTACACGTCTTCATGATTTTGTTGTCGGAACGGTCTCAATCTCTCCCTCTCCTGATCAATCCTCGCAACATCAATCCTCAGGTACGGCACATCCTTTAACTCATTATATCTCAAGTGATCGATTTTCAACAGGTTATCTAGCATACTTGACTACATTGACTACGGCGGTAGAGCCGAAAAGTTTCAGAGAAGCTATGACATATAAAGAATGGATTGCGGCAATGAAACTTGAAGTGACTTCTCTTGAAGATCAACATACTTGGGATCTTGAGTTCCTGCCTCTGGGAAAGACTTTGATTGGCAGTCAATGGGTATTTAAAGTAAAGCTAAAATCTGATGGCTCTCTTGAACGTCATAAGGCGCGGCTAGTGGCGCTTGGTAACCATCAAAAAGAAGGTACGGATTACAAAGAAACTTTTGCTCCGGTTGCGAAAATGACAACGGTTCATCTTATTTTGGATATTGCTGCAAAACGTAATTACGAAGTTCATCAAATGGATGTACACAATGCATTTCTTCATGGTGATTTGGAGGAAGAGGTTTACATGCGACCTCCACCGGGTTTTTCTAAACCTGGTGATAAACGAGTTTGTCGTCTTCGCAAATCGATCTATGGTTTGAAACAGTCACCTAGGTGTTGGTTTTCTAAGCTTGCCGACGCTCTTTCAAACTATGGTTTTAAACAAACCAAATCAGACTACTCTTTGTTCACTTATTTTCGTGATGGGATTTCACTTCAGATATTGGTATATGTTGATGATTTGCTTATTTCTGGGAACAAACCTTCATCAATAAAAGAGTTCAAAGAGTATTTGGCTACGTGTTTTCATATGAAAGATCTCGGTATTGCCAAATATTTTCTTGGACTTGAAATAGCTAGGAGTCCGACGGGTATTTACTTGTGTCAACGAAAGTATACATTGGATATCATCACCGAGGCTGGAATGCTTGGTTGCAAGCCTGTTGGTTCCCCTATAGACCAAAATCACAAACTCTCGCTTGCCGAAGGATCACCATTACCTAATCCAGAGCAATATCGACGACTAGTTGGGCGTCTCGTGTATCTTTCCTCAACTCGTCCAGATCTCGCCTATGGCATCCATATTCTGTCTCAATATATGAAACAACCACAAGAAGAACATTGGTTTGCTGCTTTGAAAGTTGTTCGATATTTAAAAGGAACGATCGGTCAAGGTATACTTCTACGGGCTGATTCTCCTCTTCATTTGACAGGATGGTGTGATGCGGATTGGGCAAGTTGTCCGTTGTCTCGTCGATCTATCACTGGTTGGATTGTTCAACTTGGATCATCTCCCATATCTTGGAAAACTAAGAAACAGAAAACGGTGTCTTGTTCTTCCGTCGAAGCTGAATATCGTGCAATGGCTCATATTTGCAAAGAATTACGTTGGTTGAAGTCTCTTTTGTTAGAACTTGGAATCGATCATAAAGAACCTATCACACTTCATTGTGACAATCAAGCTGCTCTTCATATCAGTTCTAATCCGGTCTTTCATGAAAGAACGAAGCACGTTGAATTGGATTGTCATAAAGTTCGTGAGTACATTATGAATGGTATGGTTAAAGCTTCATATGTTCCTACTAAAGAACATATGGCTGATATACTTACCAAAGCCTTGGGACGTAAAGAGTTTGATTCTTTTCATCTCAAGTTGGGCATCCCGAATCTACATGCTCCAACTTGACGGGGGTATTACGGATAACTTGGACCTCAAGTTATTAAGATTGATTGTGTATATTTGCATATATTAGATTTCCTTATTCACAAGGAGTATCCCGAACATTGTGGGAACCTTTGGCTGTATAAATATCAACCTAAGGGTTTATTAATAAGCAAGCAATTCTTTCCGAAATTCGCATACACAAATCACGCATCCTTCTTCTTCTTCTTCTTCTTCTTCCTCAACGAAAAGATCTCTTATACAAATCACAAACTCTGTTTCACTTTCATCATCATCCTCCACATTATTGTTTCCTTGTTCTTCAAAGACGAACTTTGGCATCAGAGTTTCGATGTCACTTTGTCTTAACCCTTTTCTTCTTCGTTCTTCTATTCGGTTGATTGTGGGGTGGTAAGTAACGTTTGCTGCACTCCATTGTTGTGATTGGTCTCTTTGGAGGACTCCGGCTTCGAGATCAATATCGAGATCTGAATCTACGTAAGGCCCTATGAAGCAATCTATGATTATCTGTGCTCCTGCTTCGAAATCTCGTGCAAGATTCGAACGTGAGAAAGTTCGGAGAATGCACTGAATGATGACGTAGAGAACAACCATGAACGTTGCTGAGACTAGAAGGACGAGGAATAAGAGGAAAAAACCAACGATTGTGACGAAGCAAGTGGCGGCAAAGGAAGTTAACACAATATCTCCTTCTTCCGATGATGAAATCATCTCTTGACTTGTCTTGCAAGAAACCTTTTTTTTTTGTTACACGAAGAAATCTTTGTTTGTATGTGTCGTTGGTGTGTTGTGTGTGTTTTTTTTGTTTTTGTTAATGATTTGGTGATTCCTCAAAATCGATGGTTACAAGAGGTTATAAGGAGACCAAAAGTCGCGATGATTCGTTTTTGCACTTTTTCGTTAATTTATTTTCCTTTTGTATTTTTTCGTTAATTCCTTTCGCACCTTTTCATTTATTTATTTAAAAAAAACTGAAGAATTTATACCGACCAATGACATTACAACAATGTTAATTGTTTTATAATAATATTTGTGCGCAAGTATTTAATATTTTTATTAACAAAAAAAATTAGCATTTAAGACCATCATTACATAGGGTTTTTAAGTCAACTCTTAAGGTGGTTCCACATGAATAGTGAAAAACTCATCTCTTTTGTTTCTTTTGTAAGAGGCAAATCTTTTTTTTTTGGCGGGCCCCACTGACACGTGGTGACCTGCGATTGGTCTTTCTTTTTAAAAAAAAACTTAAAAAATCCCCATCTCCCCAAAAACCTAAAAATATGTTATAAGGAGACCAAGAGTCGCGATGATTCCTTTTTGCACTTTTTCGTTAATTTATTTTTCTTTTGCATTTTTTTCGTTAATTCCTTTTGCACTTTTTCGTTTATTTATTTTAAAAAAAATTGAAGAATTTATATTGTAACTGTTTTGTAATAATATGCGCAAGTATTTAGCATTTAATATATTCGATTTTCCTAGTTAAAAATTAAAATATACTAAAACAAAATAAATGGGCCGAGATTGTAACGAGTGCTCACTATACTAAATGGGCTTATATATCAAATAAATGGGCCGAAATCTGAAAAACTGCAGTTTTGTAAGCTCCAATTACATTCTGTATAAAATTAAAAAATAAATGGTTTATTAGCTATTTAGACCATTTTTTGCTAAAGTAATACAAAAAGTAGTTCATGCCAGTATTCATAATTGTGAAACAGGTTTATGGGCCATGACTTGTGTAATAGGAGTTTGTGTAATAGAATTTTTGTTTTTGTTAATGATTTGGTAATTACTCAAATCGATGGTTACAAAAGGTTATAAGGAGACCAAGAGTCGCGATGATTCCTTTTTGCATTTTTTCGTTAATTTATTTTCTTTTTGCATTTTTTAGTTAATTCCTTTTGCACTTTTTCGTTTATTTATTTAAAAAAAACTGAAGAATTTATACCGACCAATGACATTGCAACAATGTTAATTGTTTTGTAATAATATTCGTGAGCAAGTATTTAATATTTTTATTAACAAAAAAAATTAGCATTTAAGACCATCATTATAGAAGGCTTTTGAGTCAACTCTTAAGGCAAATCTTTTTTTTTGGCGGGCCTTTGACACGTGGCGGCCTGCAATTGGTCATTTAAAAAAAAAATCAGAGAAATTAAAAAAAAAATTAAAAATCCCCATCTCCCCAAAAACCTAGAAAGATGCTCTAATAATTATGGTTCATTTCTCGTTACTGGTTGAGAAAATGTGGTCAACGCATATATATACACAAGGACCAAAACTCACTTTTTATGTAAGAAAACATTATATTGTTAATTAATAATGTACATGCGGTTTTTAATTTGTTGTAATTTTTGACATGTTTTATTTATATATTTAAAACTTTTTGGTAAAATATGTTTGAAATTAAATGTTTGTGATTTCTTGGATTATATAATTATATATTATAAACTATGTTTGATATTTTCCGATCCGTCACTAATACACATATATATTATACATAAACTAAAATTGATTTTAGTCTCATAACAATTATTATTCGTGATTTCAAATTCGATTTGTGACTTTTAATGACCCGTTACAAAAATTAAAATATGTTTAGATCATAATTGTTATTCATATTTGATGGTAAAAAATTAAAATCTACCATTATACCTCGATTTAGTTTTGAAATTAGTCCGTAAAAATATCTAACTTTATAAATAAATTATTATGTAATTAATTTTTTAGATATAATTATTCGATTTATTATTTTTAACTTATTTAAAATTTAATTTTTTATATTAATAATATTTTTCTTTCCTTTTTGAATATTTTTGTTCCTATTTTAATGTTGAAATTAATATATTTTCCTTTTTTGTATTTAAACATAACCATAGATTATATTGAATGAAAATAATGTAAATTGCATTTTTTTGTCCTCTTTTGTAAAAATGTTTTCCTTTTAATAATAGAAATATTGTTAATTAATAATGTATATTGTTTATTAATAATGTATATGACTCCCGTGCGGGTAAAAATCTAGTTAAAACTTAAAATATCAACTTTTGTTAAATACGACTAGTAGGACAAAATCTCTTGTAACAAGGTAAGGTTTTTTTCCTTAGTATATATTACAAATCCACATTTTCTTAAACCTATTCATCTTGTTCTCTCGAATCAAGCTCATAGACCATAACTGAATATTTAGCATGAACGAAACTTAATCTTGTGGTAAGTGACATGTATTATACTTTTAATATATATATATATATATATATATATATATATATATATATAAACATTTGAAGAATAACCATTATCTTTTACCAAAAAAAGAATAACCATTATTAATAAAATGTTTCTTTTATTTCAAAGAGAGACAAATTTATTAAAAGAAATGTACCAAGAAGAAACACTCCAAGAGTTATCTTCTATTTGGACCGAAGCTGTCCGGGAAAGAGAAGAAGCAAGTCAACGTTTCCAACACTCAATAATCGAACTCTCTCAATTACATAGTCTCTTCAACACAATGTTTTTGTCTGAGCAAGAACAATATTACTCACAAGCCATAGAAGGAAACTAACAACAATCTTCAAAAACATTAATTACAATCACTTCTCGGAAAACTCTCCTTCACGATTCTCCTACGCACCGCCGCTAGATTTTGAGAGCGTTGTGTTGGAGATGTTCGGAGGAAGAGAACAGTAAGTTTGTCGAAGCGGTTAAATCCGCAGGGCAGTCGTACCATTTATTAAATCAAGGGTACGTATACATGAAGATAATCGATTCTTCCTAATGGTGATGGACAAAGACGAAGAGCAAGTTTTTGATTATTGGTAGATTGACGTTTCCTGAAGAGAAACTCACATCATTGAACGAAGACGACGAAGAGTAAGATTAGAAGTGAAACCTTAACCATAGGCTCAGTAACCTCTCCAGATCCAACACGGCGTTGCGCATGCCGACCTTGCATAGCAGGAGCTGCAAAATCTCTCTATGCACTACCTGATCCTGGACCTTGATGGCTACTTGCCTGTATTGAAATCCTTATATTAGGGAAGAAAAATAACACAGACAAGGGGCAAAAGAAAATACAATGAGTTATGGTACTTTAATGACATACAAATAATCAATTTCTTATGGCCTTTAAGTATTAGACAATAAAGGATACAACTTTTATTCTGTAAGATTGCAAACAATAGGGTTTAACAAGTTTAGCTGATAGTGAACATTTCATACATTGTCTAATAATCCTATCTGCATTAAAATAAAAAAAATCAAATCGAACATCTTATCTCTGTACATTATCCTGGGATGGAAATAGTTTTACATCTTTCTACATGTTTAATAGTGTCTACAAGACAGAGAGCATATAATCAACAATTTTTTACGGGGAATGCTTACATCTTTCTTGTAAGTGGATGGCATAATGAATGTTGAACAAGGGAGGCTAAGCTCACCATTTTCCGTTAAATGCTTCTCGGACTCCAAAAGTGCCTGCAATCAAAGCGAAGATACAATTAAAAACGTACCTGCATATATGATAATTTCGCAGAAAAATGAAACTTACCTTCTCATAGATATTTGAGGAATGTGTAGGGAGACAGTTGTACATGCCCTGAACAAAGATAGTTAAACCAAATACGGGAAAAAATCAGCATCATAAAAAATCGGCAAAAACAGAACAGTGAGGCTAAGGGCAATATCAGCCAAAGAAATATTGAAGATCATCAGACATTAAATGTCTCATCTCTCAGATTCATTCACATCATGGTTTATAGATAGTCTTATAATCCAATTAGCTTACCGATTCAATATGTATTCCTTATATAATTCATACCCTAACTAAAGATATAAAAGGCAGGCGATACCCATACAAGTCAGCTTAACTGACCTAAAAACGATAAGATTTAACCGAGTAAATAAAACTGATGTGTTTTTAGTTATCAGTTTATCATGAAGCAGCAACTTAAGGCTAAACTAATAAAATGGATGATTACCACTTGATAGCAGCAATCACTCTAAGCCAGTCCCTAACATTATGCTTCTTCAAGTACTTCTTCGTCAAGCACTTCAGATATCTACACTTAGTCACAACACGAGAATCACACAATATGACATACACTAAAACTCTACAAGCTGACAATTCAAGATTCTGCATTTCAAATAACAATCTGATTCCAAGTTTTTTAATGTACCTCTTAGAGAATTGGCCATTGGAAGTGACGGTGAGTGATGGAGTCAGACACACCAATGCTTGACCACCGACTTTAATCCTCTCCTGAAAGAAAACTTCTCGAGAGAAGCAATCTACATCGCAAAGGACACTCCCTTCCTTCTTCTTATTACCCTTTGCAGCTCCAGATCGCCATAAACCTACATTGCAAAATAGCAAAACAACCAAACGCCAGACAGTGGTTAGCCATATATATAAGTTTGCATCAAACAAAGATCCACACAAACTATAAACAGAGAGGAGCTTAAAAGGAAACAAATAAAAACACAAGAGATACTTATACATATACATACTACACTAGGGTTTCTTCGATTTACTTCATAAGAATAGGTTCGATATCTAAATCTATGTATCTCCTCCTCTCCTTATACAAAAAAACGCTAATCTCGATCTATTGCTTCAAATTACTCTAAGCTAAGGTAAGGCATGAATCAAACCGCGAAAATCGAAAAACTTTCGGTAAATTACTCTAAGCTAAGGTAATTCAATATTTCAAAATTTCAATTATATTTCCTAAAAATTCATTAATTTAGTATTTGGAAATTTCAATTTATATTTTAAAATTAAGGAATTTATAATTTTATCATTAATTTATTAGTTTGTATTCGTTTATGATTATCCTTTTATTTATAATGGTTTATACTTTATATCATTATATATTATTATGAGGAATTCACAAAACTACACCCTTTCACTCTCTCCAACACAAAATTACACCTAATTTAATTTTTTCACATATTTATACCTTTCAAAATTTTAAAAGTTTGATTTACCTTTTAAAAATTACCAAAATTAAAATCTTTTCATTTGGGTTCGCTAATTAGTGTTTAGGGTATAGTATTAATGGATAAGATTGTGTGGGTATGATTTATTTAGATTTAATTTTGAGTGTTTAGGTGTAATTTTGTGAAGTATTTTTGAAATGGTGTAGTTTTGTGAAATGTAATTCAAATGGTGTAGTTTTGTGATTCTCCCTATTATTATTAATTTGATATTTCGAAATTTTAATTATATTATGAATGATAAATAATATATGTGAATGAATGATTTATGTCAATGATGAGTTGAGAAATGATTTTTTGTGAATGATTTTTGTGAATGATTTTGTGTGAATAAGGTTAAATTTGTTATTTTAAGTACGAAAATCAAATTACTCAAAATTTAATTATTACATCAAAAACAGTTAATTGACAAATTATGTTTTAAAAAATATATAATACGCTAATTAACTCAAAAATAAAAGGGATAATCCAAATTCCAAAACTTATACTAAATTCTGAATTCGAATAAAAAATAAAAAAACTAAAATAATAAAATGTGATTTTTGTGTTTATGATATTATGGGCCAACGTTTTTTTAAATAATATTTTTGGGCTTAAAACTTTAGAGTGATGTTTTAAGGAATTTATCTTTTACTTAAAATTTTAAAACCCAAATTAAAGGTAACTTTTTCATGATTTTTTCGGCTAGTTTGTGTTTGCAACTTTAAAAAAAAAAACTCAATTAACCAGAGTTAATATGTCATATGACAACTAATATATAATATACACTCGATAGTATATGAGAGCACTAATATCGGGCATCTTGCCTCACCTCTTGACTGGTGGGGTCGCCAATATAATTAAAAACCACCTCCAAAACATTTAATTTAAGTTGCACCTCTTAAGCTATTCGCGGGTCCCACTGCCACGTGGCGACCCGCGATTGTTTCAAAAATTAAATTATTTATTTATTTTCGAAAAAAAGAAATAATTTTTTTTTCTCTAAGATGTCTAGACCGATATTAGTGTTTTGAGTCTCTTCCGTTTCCAATGTTTCTTTTAAATATAAACCTTCGTGCTTTATTTTTGAGAAATTTCTTAGAATACCACCAAAATAAGTTTTTGTTTTAAAAATACCATTAAAAAGTTTTTTATAACAAAAATACCATTAAAATGTTTTTTATATCAAAAATACCATCAAAAAGTAGTAGTTTACAAAAATACCACAACTACAAAAAACGAGTTTTAACACTTTTAGAATTTAAATTTTCATTTGGGTTCGCTATATAATGTTTAGGGTATAGTTTTGAAGGGGTTATGTTATAATTTTGAAGGTTTTAGGTGTAATTTTGAAAATTTAAGATTTGTGTTATTTATGAGAAAAAAGTTTTTTAATGGTATTTGTAAAACTTTCGAAAATGTGTGGTAATTGTGTTAAAAAAACTTTATTTAGTGTTATTCATGAGAATTGCCCTTTATTTTTTTGTTAAATCCCTTTTTCTACAACATTTCTTAAAATTTCAGTTCAAAAATACAAATTACAGGAGAAAATATTAGAGAAAAGGTTAGTGATTTCGCAATATTATTATCAGCTTCCTTCTATATTTTTCCCATGTATTTGTTTGGATTTGTTGTTGATTTTCGTTTTCACATTGTTTACAATTTACTAACCCTAATTTTTGGGGAATAAAATAGTTGTATTTTATTTTTGAGGAATAAGGGTCTGTAAAAACCTAGGGAGGTAAAATGGTCATTTTGACAGGTTGAATATTTTTTTGCCAAAACACCGCGTATTATCCAAGCTTGTAATCGAAAACATACAGAGGGTAAAATGGTCATTTTACAGGTTAGATATTTTTTTCGCTAAAACGCCGCGTTTTTATTTCCTGCTATATTTTTCTTCTTCTCCGCGCTATTTTTCTTCGTTCTTCTTCGTCAGATATTTCTTCTTTTTAAAAACACAAATCTCAGACCAGCTTTTGCTCTCTCTGTTAGCAACAATGGAATTTGCTCGCGATCCTAAGAAACCATGGTCCATGTCTGATTTCGAAATCGGAAAACCCATAGGTAAAGGCAAATTCAGCAAAGTCTATCTCGCTCGCGAAGCTAAGGTATTCGTTTCTCCTTCTTCTTAAAACGAGTCTATCATGCTTTTTATTTTCGATTGTATTGATAGATTTTATGTTAGAATGATAGAATTTGTGTCTTGATTTGTCTTAATTTCTCACTTTGTGTCCTGTATCTAGCTATATTTGGGGTTTATATCTCTTGTGTTTGTGTATGTGTGTGTGTTTTAATGTTTGATTTTCTTGTTGCGTGTCTCTAGATCTCATGTTTGTGTGTGTCTTAATGTTTGATTTTTTTCCGTCTATCTCTAGATTTGGTTTAGATCTCTTGTGTTCGTGTCTTAATTTTACCAATCATGCTTTTGTGTGTAGATTTTTTGTCTCTTTGTGTATGTATTGTTGTTGTTGAGCTTGGCTATTGTGAAGCTTTAGTGTTGTAATTGAAACCATAATTGTTGAATTTGACGAATGTGACAAAACAGAGTCACTACATTGTGGCGTTGAAAGTGATTTACAAGCAGAAGATTGAGGAGTATGGAATTCATGAACAACTTAGGAGAGAGATAGAGATTCAATCTAGTCTAAGGCACCCAAACATACTCTCTCTCTATGGCTGGTTCGATGACGGTGATAAGATTGTCTTGATTCTCGAGTATGCTTATGGCGGTGAGCTCTATGGTATTCTCAAAAAGAATGGTCATCTTACCGAACAACAAACCGCCACTGTTAGTCTCCTCTCTCTCTCTATTGAGTGTTTGTTTGACTTATGTGGAAACTTGTATGGCTTTTCTAACATTATAAACGATTGTTTTTGGGATTTTCAGTACATTTTAAGTCTCATCAAAGCATTGGACTATTGTCCTGGCAAATGTGTGATTCATAGAGACATCAAACCTGAAAACTTGTTGCTTGATCATGAGGTATAAGAACATCATCTCTGTTTATATAATCATGTGTGTGTCTGCATTGGAAAATTAGAGGACTACATTAACTAGTATTGTTATCTATACAAACATGCAGGGAAAGTTGAAAATCGCTGACTTTGGTTTGTCAGTACGGTCACGTCACAGGAGAAGTACAATGTGTGGAACATTAGATTACGTAGCACCTGAGATTGTCGAAAACAGAAACTACGATCACACGGTCGATAACTGGAGTTTAGGCATACTTTGCTACGAGCTTCTCTATGGTCACCCTCCATTCGAAGCTCATAGTACAGAGGATACATACAAGAGGTAAGAGAATTCTTCTTTTTCTTTGTGGGAAAATTACATTAGAAACTTAAAGACTAAATGTTGAAATCCAATGTTGTACAGATGACCTTTTTTGTTAAATATTGTGCAGGATTTCAAAGATCGACCTCAGTTTTCCTCCTTCACCAAAGATTTCTATAGAGTCCAAGGTTCTTATCCGTAAGGTAAGTTAAATCGTATATATATATATATATATATATACAAACACTCTATTACTAAATCATTAACTTATGTTTGTTTAAATTTTTTGAAGCTTCTTTCTAAGGATCCAGCAAAGAGACTCACTCTTGAGAAGCTCAAGCATCACACATGGATCATGAGGAATGCGGATCCCACGGGCCGATGTCTTGGTCTCGTATGAACTTGGTAGTTGACTTATGATCATATTTTAAAATGTCATAACTTGTCTAGCAAGGGAAATTAATTAGGTTGTTAATTCGTGTCATATAGAATATAGGGTAGGTTTCATGAATACCACCACTAAATAAAGTTGTTTTTACAAAATGAGTACACGTTTTCAAAAGTTTTACAAATACCATTGAAATGTTTATTTTCGAAAATACCACAAATTTTAAATTGGTTTAAGACTTTCAAACTCCATCTTTGGTACATTGATCTTTTTGCCTTAATACATATATACTACTACTTTAAAGTTTGGTTCTATTTACACAATTAAACTTGAAAGTGTCTGAACTTGTTTTATGTTTTTTTGTGGTATTTTGGGCCAAAAACTGATTAGTGGTGTTTTAGGCCTGAAAAAGCTATGTCTTGTCTCTGTTCAGTCCTATGCTTGTGATCTTAATAAGTTACTGGCTAATGGCTATATTTGCAGAAACACTAGGAGTAAGTTACAACGTGGACATGATCAACAATGCTACATACATACACCAGCAGCTTGGTC
Organism: Cochlearia excelsa; assembly: GCA_963556525.1. NCBI lineage: Eukaryota > Viridiplantae > Streptophyta > Magnoliopsida > Brassicales > Brassicaceae > Cochlearia > Cochlearia excelsa. Next base: position 1,559,781 of record CAUVZT010000005.1, read on the forward strand.
AATAAAACGAGCAAATACAACTCAATAAACACTTTCAAAGCAACATCTTCTACATGTTCTGTTATTAATGCCTTATGCTCCTAATACTTTCAGTTTAAAATTACTAGAAAAACATTACAAATGTTATCTACAACTTCCATTTCAGTATCCCTCTCAAACACCTTTACTCGGATTTTTCTTTTATGTAAATGTCGGTTTATTGGTACCCCTTGACAAAGTATTTCCTTCTCTTGAGCCACTTACATTTAGTACACACTCGCTCTCTTCCTCGATTGCTTCTCTTGAAAATAACTAACTCTTACTAACTAACGACATCGCTTTAGCCCCTGCAGAAAGTTCAAAGAGCATCTCCTTTCTAGCTTTTCCTTACTTGATTTATCAGATTACTTGAATCTCTTAAGTTTCCTTTTCAATAGCAAGCAAGGTCTAAGTTAACAACTAACAATGTATGCCTTTCCAATACTAGTATTCTCTCCTTCTTTGGTACCTCTCTGTGACTATGCATTCATTGGGACGAAGAATCAAGATTCATGTCAAAGCTCTTTAACAACATTGTTACTAATGCAGATACTGACCAAATCCTTGTCTTGAACATAATTGTTTCAAAATCCAAAATAGAAACTCTGTTACCAAACTCCACTCGGTACTAGAATCATCCTATCCTATGTGATCCGTTACAGAGTAATAAAGTTTGAAAATTTTGGAATTATTCGGGTTTATAAAATGGTTACTATGGTGTAGTGGTCAAGTAGTATTCCTTTCCACTCTACGTAGACAGTTCGAATCTAAGCAATGTCTTATTTTTGGGTTTTTTAATTAGGTTCATATTTGTTACGGTCTTACGGACGGCCATTTAGGGTGGGGTTTCGGGTTTCCGATAATTTTTTCGGGTTCGGTTTCTTTCGGGTTTGGTTCGGATTCGGGTACCCGAAATTATAAAAAACTCCATAATTATAAATTAAAATATTATAAAATATTCGAAAGTATATAGTTTACTAGGATATCCTAAAAATAGATAGTTAAAACTATTCAAAATTACTTAAATTATACAAAACTACTCGAAATATTAGAAAATGTTATAATTTTTGAAATAATTTTACTAACAAATATAAAATTACTAATATTTATATACATTTTATTAAATTTTCGGGTAGTTCAGAAACCCATTCGGGTATCGGGTTCGGGTCCATTCGGGTTCGGGTTTTGAAATTTAAATCCCGTTCGGATATTTGGTCGATTCGGATTCGGATCCTCTTTTTCAGGTCGGTTCGGTTATTCGGGTTCAGTTTTTTTGCCCACCCATACGGTCATTACCGGTTAAAGTATTTGTTTTATTACTATGGCTAGTCCGGTACGCTTTTTGTTTGGTTATGGATTTTCTCGGTTTGGCACGGTTCAATAAATTAAAGTATTTCATTTTCTTACAATATTAATACAACATTTAGTTACAACATTTAGTATCATATAAGTATATAATGTAAAAATGACTAATTATGTGATAAGACTTTTTGTAACATGTTACGCTTTTTGTCACTAATTTTTTTTCTTCAATATTTCATATTGTATCGATTTAGTTTACATTTATTGCTACTATGTAAAGAGATTCACTCTTAAATTAGAGATATTTTTCAAAATATCACTATTTTCGAAATACCAGCAACTTAGAGCATGTTTATCAATGGTGCTTATGTAGAATGCTTGTGTATTTTTTTGTGTATTTGAATATTAAATTAAATCAAAACATGTATTATTAATAAGAACCCTATAATGAAAAGTGCTTAATGAAGCATTTTAAGCTCCCCTTTTGTAGAGTGCTTATTAATAATACATGTTTTGATTTAATTTAATACTCAAATACACAAAAAATACACAAGCACTCTACATATTGGTGCGGACCCGCGCTATAAGTGGGGTAAAGTTTTAGTATCCTTAATAATATAATTAGACTCATATAGAAAATAAATAAATATTGTATAACGAATACAATTTATTTTAGATATAATATATACTTATTTAACTATAAAACAAATTATCCAAACTTTATATATATCACCACATTCACATATATAAATATATATATATACCAATACCACAATGAAAAGATACAAAAGTATTAAAAAATGTGATAGTCGTTGGAATTTTCTGAAAATAGTTAGAAGAACTTGAATCGTTATAATACCTTATTTCATAAAATATTTTTATCATCGTATAAAATAAAACATAATATATTTTGAAAAAATTATGATATTTTTATATTAAGGTAATTAAGTTAGACACGCAAAAAACGCGAAAAGATAGACACGGGATAAAATATATCGTGTATTTAGATCGACACAAAACGAAATAAAATTGTTAAAAGTAATTTTTTAAAAAACAAACCAATATTAATATATTTGACTACAATATTGTAATATATAAGGACATAAACGCAAAAAATTGTGTATGTCGATGATTGGGTGACCTATGTAAAATATATATTCCAATAATGGGTCTAAAATATATTTAAAATTGTGTATTGTTGATTTTTACAATATGTAGATGGTAGATAGACCTAAAATATATTTTATGTGGAATTTTTTAATAGTATAGATAAATTAGTAAAATATATTAAAATTGAGTGAGAAAATTAGTTCAAACTATAAGATCTAAAACGCAAAAAAATAAAAAATATCATAAAAAGTCTCTCGTCGCGACACGTAGGCAATTTGTCTTATCTTTTAATAGTATTGATAACTTTTTAAGAAAAAAATCATAAACTATAAACAACTTTATAAAATCTCAATATAAAATAAATGTGCTTATGAGACTCTAATATACTGCCTTCATAGTTCTTTTATAAACTATCATATTTTTGACATAGAAACAAAAAAGTGGTATTTTTAGAATTATTTTTAAAATGGTATGTTCCAATTTGTTTGTTTTAAACTTGCCTCCAGCACAACAAGCTGTAATAAAACATAGTAACGTTCCTTCCAAATTAGGTTTGTTCTTTGAAATACAGAGCGCCAAAGTAAGTGACAAAATAAGTAGTAAGAGGTCCTTTCTATGAGACACACACTAAGCTTATAGAAAGAAAGATACCGCAAATTTGATCCCGTAGTAATATACACTAGAAATAGAGCTTCAAGGAAGAATCAAGCTTCCAAGGATGTAAAATGAGTGTTTGCCTAAGGACAGAGAGAGAGAGACATGAAGAAAGAAGCTATTGTAGCCATGAAACAATTGCATTGAGGAAGTAAACAAGTGATCATGACCGTAGAGACCGATAAAGCCAATGTGCTAACTAGAAGAAAGAAAACAACCTAAGTAACTTATGTGGTTTTTTCTTGGTGTAACAGAGCATTGAGCAAAATATTATACTATTTTTCTATGCCGAAAATGTATGTATCTCTGTATTTCTAAGATCCATCCTTACCAAATACAAGATTCACAGAAACCATAACTTGTCAAAAATTCACTACAAATATGGCACTTGGTACATTTTTTATCCGATGATTCCTCTGCGTTATATGCAGGTAAATGCCTTCCAAAATCAGCCTAAATGAAAGAATTATTAGCTTAATATCACAATATATATGTAGAAACTTACAGTGACGCGGTTTACATTTCATCAACATATGTACAAACAGTTATAAATTTGAGATGAGAAGATAACAACAAAACTCTATTGCAGGTTTTTCCGAGCAGGCACCATACATGGCTTCTTTCACTTGTCTTCTCCAAAGCTATAAAACAAACCAAAAAACTATCAATGAATATTTGAATAATATCGCGATAGAGTGTAAACTTAGCATCTCTAGGATGCAAAATCAACTACAACTCAAGCAAGAACAAGTTTGTCAGGAGCTTGCATCGCTTATTTTTGAATAAAAACCCATCTTCATGAAACGATATGTAAAGACACGGTTTAAGAGATAGATTTATACACACCTCACCTCACAGGAAAGTAAACACATTATAAACAACTGCAGTGATGCTCTCTCGATATTAAGTGTCTCTCTTGTCTCTTGGCAAGAGTGTCTATGGTCTTCTTAAGAACTCCTCTCTCTCTCTCGTCTATGAGAATAAACCGAATACTTGTTTACTCCATCTCCACTAAGACCCCCCAACAAGTACTATATTCACTTGCAGAGAAACCTGAAATATGGTAAGACAAACAGAGAAATCAAATTCGCAAAACAGGGAAGAATTCAAAAACCATAGGCGCGAATTCGCAAACAGGGAGGAAAGTATCGTTGCCTTTCGCTGACGTCTAGAAATCAAATTACTCAGAAGAAGAAGAAAAACATAGAAGCTCTCTCAATGTGTATCTTTCACATTACAAATTACTCGACGATTTCTTCTTTCTAAGCTAATGATTTCTTCTTTTTTCTAAGCTAAATCAAGATTTGCTAATGGTTTCTTCTTTTTTCTAAGCTAAATCAAGATTTGCTAATGATTTCTTATAAGCTAATGATTTCTTCTTCTTTCTAAGCTAAATCAAGATTTGCTAATGGTTTCTTCTTCTTTCTAAGCTAAATCAAGATTTGCTAATGACTCTTATTCTAAGCTAAATCAAGATTTGCTAATGGTTCTTCTTCTTTCTAAGCTAAATCAAGATTCGCTAATGAGTTGATTTTTCGCAAACCCTAAGATGGAGATTTTTACCTCAGGCGCGGCGGAGGGAGTGGAATCATGAGAATGAATTGGCTCAGCGGCGGAATGGTTACTGAGCCTAATCGGTGCGGAAAACGAGTCCGATTAGAACCGCGACGGAGTATCGAAACCTTTAATCCCCTTCACTATATATATTATGAGAATCGAAACCTTTAATCACCAAACTAACGAATATAAATTATGAAAATGGCATGAGAGTAGAAAAAGTGTTGATTTTATTAATGACAAAAGCTTGGTGGCTTGAGAGTGCAAAAATGATAACCAAAATATGTTGAAACAAACGTGGAAAAAAGATTACAAATGGAAAATAGATCACAAAGTATATTTTAAAATAATGAAAGTAACATATGTTTGCAGAGTGTGTTTGTGAGAGAATGATTGTGTGAATCCACGTACCCCCTCTTCTTTGTTTTCTTTCTCCTTTTATATTACTCTTTTTCTCTTTGATATATGGTTAGAGATCCACTTTTTGAGGTGAAGTTCCTCCTAGATTCTAGGATATGACTTCCACTTATGTAGACTTTTTCCTTCTCAACTTGCTAGAAAGCGGGCTTAATCGAATTGGACAAAGTTGGCCCATGTGAAATATGGTACCAACAGTTAGCCCCCCAGATCTTCTGAAGAGTTTGGCGAGTTCAGGTGATCGAGTTGTAGTTGGGTCAATTCGGATAATCAAATGTTTGATAAGACTTGTCTCAACATCTTTTGAGATATTGTGTTGTAATAGATTTTGTGTCGGTGAGATTTATGGAGTTGAATTCTTCGATGTTCCTTTGGTCGGTGGTGTCGAAGATGGTTAGGTGCGAGCTGAGGATGAGCATGTTAGGATTTATCAAAGGCGAGTTGGAGATGAGCATGTTAGGGTTCATCAAGGGCGATTTGCGGATGAGCAGGTTAGGTTCATCAATAGCGAACTAGGGACGAGCAGGTTGAGGATTGTAAAATGCAAGTTAAGGTTCTTCGAGGACGAGTTGGGGATTAGCCGGTTAAGGTTCATCAATAGCGAGATGAGGACGAGCATGTTGAGGGTCGTTAGATGCAGGCTGAGGACGACCAGGTTGAGGATTGTGAAATGCAAGCTGAGGTTCATCGAGGACGAGCTCGTGATGATCAGGTTCAGAGTCGTCATGTTAATGTTGGGGCAAGCAGGTTGAGAGTTATCATTGACGAGCTGGTCGAGGCGCCAAGCGTTATCGAGGTATCGGGCTTGAAGGAGGCGGCAAGTGATCGGGGTTTAGGGTGAACTCGTTGATTTTGCTGCCGAATAGGCCTTAGTTTTTCATGTTTTCGCTTTTGAATTTTATGCCTAAGGAGGCTTTTAAACCTTTTGGTTTTTGTTGAACTTGGTTGTTTTGAATTAATAAAGTTGATTTTTCATTAATTGTTTGGTTGCGGAAGTGTTTCCGGCTTGAATTAATAAAGTTGATTTTTCATTAATTGTTTGGTTGCGGAAGTGTTTCCGGCTTGAATTAATAAAGTCTTAAGTCTTTTATTAATCGTTTGGTTGCGGAAGTGTTTCCGGCTTGAATTAATAAAGTCTTTTATTAATCGTTTGGTTGCGGAGTTGTTTCTGGCTTATTAGATATTTGTATAGCGCGCTGTTAAATTCTAATATGTGTCCCGTTGTTTGAGACGTATTATTGCGCGACTGGCCAGGTCGGCAATGTGGTTGTTTCGTTGTTTGAGTGGAGTGTGTATTAGGTTTCGAAGAGTGCTGGTTTAGTTGTTTTGATGCACGCCAAAGTTAGTCGTTGTCACGGACGAGCTGAGGATGAGCAGATTGAGGTTAATCATTAGTGAGCTGGGAATGAGTAGATGGTGCTTGCAGGATTGCGGTTGGTGCCTGTTAGAACATGGCTGGCGTTCGGTATGTTGCGGTCAGCGCCTGGTAGGACGCGTTATGTGCCTTGCAAGTCGCGGTCGGTGTTGGGTGAGTTGTGGTATATTCCTGGTATAACACGATCAACCTCTTGCAGGTTGGGGTCAGATCTATGTGGGATGTTAAGGTTGGCGCATGCTTGGTTGTGGCTTGCACCCGGTACGTTGAGGCTTGCGTCTGGCTGGTCGAGGCTTGTGCACGATTGGTTGAGGCTTGCTCCTGGTAAGCCGAGGCTTGCGTTTGGTAATTCGAGGCTTGCCCCTGATAAGTCGAGGCTTGCGCATGTCTGGTTGATGCTTGCGCCTGTCTGGTTAAGGCTTGCGCTTGTCTGGTTAAAGATTGTGCCTGACTGGTTGAGGTTTGCGTCTGGTTGGTTGGCATTGTTGAGCTTTTTCATCTTTTGCAAGATCGCGGACAGCGTGCTTTGAATGTTCGTAGCTATGGTAGCGCTCATCTCGACTAATGTGAGTTGGGCTGTGAAGTTTTCAGACATTTGAAAGAGAGATCTTGATCCGTTAGATTTGATTGGATTAAATTATTAATCGATCCCCTCAGACGGCGCCAAAATGAAGGGGTCAAAATCCCCTTCACTATATATTATGAGAATCGAAACCTTTAATCACCAAACTAACGAATATAAATTATGAAAATGGCATGAGAGTAGAAAAAGTGTTGATTTTATTAATGACAAAAGCTTGGTGGCTTGAGAGTGCAAAAATGATAACCAAAATATGTTGAAACAATCGTGGAAAAAGATTACAAATGGAAAATAGATCACAAAGTATATTTTAAAATAATGAAAGTAACATATGTTTGTAGAGTGTGTTTGTGAGAGAGAATGATTGTGTGAATCCACGTCCCCCTCTTCTTTGTTTTCTTTCTCCTTTTATATTACTCTTTTTCTCTTTGATATATGGTTAGAGATCCACTTTTTGAGGTGAAGTTCCTCCTAGATTTTAGGATATGACTTCCACTTATGTAGACTTTTTCCTTCTCAACTTGCTAGAAAGCGGGCTAAATCGAATTGGACAAAGTTGGCCCATGTGAAATATGGTACCAACAGTTTCTTCTTCTTTCTAAGCTAAATCAAGATTTGCTAATGACTCTTATTCTAAGCTAAATCAAGATTTGCTAATGGTTCTTCTTCTTTCTAAGCTAAATCAAGATTCGCTAATGAGTTGATTTTTCGCAAACTGATAAACGAGATTTTACCCTCGTTAAGTCGAATGCCTTATCGTAGTATATAAGGTGTCAATCCGAATCAGGAGCAATTAAATTATTAAAGTTTGCAAGGAATCAATCTTAGTCTAAGCGATTTAAAAGATGGTTTTGTTTATGTGATTTTGTAAAGATTAACAAAGAAATAAAACGAAATTGCAAGTTGTAAAGATTCAAATTAAAAAGCTAAACAACCAGGTCAGGGTACTTTAACGGGTTCATCAACTTTCAGGTTTTTCGATGTCTTTTATAAAAGTACTTTAAGGTTTTGAAAACGATTTTAGATCAATCCACTCTCGTGACAGAGATCCTTTTCCTAACAAGTAAACTAAAACAATATCTTGGATAGTTTAAATTTTAGAAAACATTAAAGTTCAAATCAATTCAACCACTAAACTTATTAACACATATCTCTCGGTTAAGCTAGGTTTAGTTCTAGGGTAATTGTTCAGGAATCCTCACAGACCTCTCGGCTGTGGAGTTTCTTGGGTTCTATCAATTGATTGATCAGGTCAATTAAAGCATTAAGATTGTTACACTAGATTAAAGTTTTATTAGGTTTTAAGTTCTAGACATCGATCAACACTAGAGTTGATTCACCTTTTTTTCCCCAACCTAATTGTCTATGGGAAACTACTCACAAAGCATATTGAATATCAAAACAATTAAATTCAAGGAAAGCATAAACATAAACAAAAACAAGAGAATAAGGTTCAAGAAAATCTTATTTATGATGAAGATCACAAAAGGTGGCTAAGCAAGGTTCACCAAGAAAATCTCCCAAGTTAAGAACAAAAACAAACGATGAAGATAAAAACTAAAAAACAAAGATTCAATGTCAAAACATAAAACAAAACCCTAATATAGTCTTGAACCAAAGAAATAAAGGAAAACCAATTTGGTTTAGGAATTGTTTTCCTAATTAAAACATGAAAACCGAATTTCCTATTATTTTCGCAGCTTGTATCGGTCATAGCAAACCGATACAATCTGGTCGATACGCGCTGGTCGGTGGCCTTGCTTCAGCTTATTTTCCTTCGTATCGGCCAGGCCAAGCCGATACAACATGCCGATACGCGTCTTCGGGTTCTTTTTCTCTTGTATCGGCCACTCCAAACCGATATAACAAACCGATACGAAGTAAAATTGGAATAACTTTAGATCTAACCGTTGAAATAATCTCAAACCACCGCCAAATGAAAGCTAACATCTGTGGATATCTTGTGGTAAAATTTCATAAAGATCCAACGGCGGGAACGTCTTAAACGAGTGTCTTTTTGACGCTTTTCGTCACAATTCTCTGTTTTTTCCATAATTGCACTCTTAAACCTGAAAACCATGAAAGAACATGCAAATGCAACCTATATGATACTAAATGCAACCTAAATGAGTTAATTCTAATGCATAACATAAGGTAAAATGTGTAAAATATGCAAGTTATCACAAACCCTAAGATGGAGATTTTTACCTCAGCGCGGCGGAGGGAGTGGAATCATGAGAATGAATTGGCTCAGCGGCGGAATGGTTACTGAGCCTAATCGGTGCGGAAAACGAGTCCGATTAGAACCGCGACGGAGTTGGCCGTGAATTCCGATCTCGGATCTGTGACTATAAACAAAGATAGTCGCTGCGGAAGAAGGGGAATATACATAGTTGTGGAAATGAATGGTGATTTACTATTATACCCTCAAAAATGGTTAATCATGTTTTGTTTTATAGTAATAGTTTACATAGTTGTGTTTTAATGTTAAGTTATTAACTAGGAGTTAATGAGGGGTAATATTTTTTGATAAATAAGAATTTAAAGTTTTATTTTGTAAAAGTGGAATAATGTATTTTAAAAAAAATATTTTTACAAAAAAAACATGGCTTCATTTGGAAAATTTTGGTTAAGAGTTTTTTTTTAATATTGATATTTGACTATATACAAAAAAAAAAAAAAGAGAAATTCACAAAACTACATCTAATTCAATATTTTCACAAGTTTACACCCTTTCAAAATTTTAAAAGTTTGATTTATCCTTTTAAAATTTACCAAAATTAAAATCTTTTCATTTGGGTTCGCTAATTAGTGTTTAGGGTATAATATTAAGGGGGTAGGATTGTGTGAGTATGGTTTATTTGGATTTAATTTTGAGTGTTTAGGTATAGTTTTGTGAAGTATTTTTGAAATGGTGTAATTTTGTGAAATGTAATTCAAATGGTGTAGTTTTGTAATTCTCCCTTGAGTTTTAATGTTAAGTTATTGAGTTAATGAGGAGGTAATATTTTTTGATAAATAAGAATTTAAAGTTTTAATTTGTAAAAGTGGAATAATGTATTTTACAAAAAATAGTTTAACAAAAAAAAACATGGCTTCATTTGGAAAATTTTGGTTAAGAGTTATTTTTTTTTAAATATTGATATTTGACTATATACAAAAAAAAACAAAAAAAAATCTAACCAAATATATATTTAGATGTCGACTCATACTCACCAACCATATTGTAAAAATTAGGGATAGAGGGACGCTTAGATACAATAAGATATGTATATTAATTAATTGTTATAATTTCATTGGTTATAAATTTTAATGAATTGTCAACTTTATGTAACATAATTTTACTTATCCGATTGAGTTTTGGTAAAAGACCAAAACAAACCGAAAACCAACTAATATATAAAAATGTATTCGATTGCCAATAATCTATATGATTAACATTCATAACACAAAAAAACAACCTTAGTGAATTTTTTTTGTCTTTTCAACAGAAATAAAATAGAAGATACATTTTACACAAGTCATATATATAAAATATATTTGTGAAAAGTCTTTTGTTAAATAAGTTTGCTAAAGCCCTAAAAGTTAAAAACCAACACCAATTTTAATGAAAATTATATTTTTTCTATAAATACAGACACAAATAGAAATAAAAGAAACCAAAGTTTGTTGAAAACAACAAAAAGTTAGCATACATTACATGCATTATCGAATTCAAATAAAAATGTGGCTTGGGGCAAATACCCCTTCCAATAACCATAACCGCTAGCTTACCTAGTCAAACAATAATATTTATTTTTTTTCATTCGTTTTTAATAGATTTCTTACTTTTTCTACCTTTTTTTTGGTAAATACTTTTTCTACCTTTCAAATTTTAAGTAGTTTAGTAGGTGGGAAAATTACAAAACTACACTATTTAAATTACATTTCACAAAACTACACCATTTCAAAATAACTTCTTAAAACTACATCTAAATACTAAAAATTAAATCCAAATAAACCCTACCCACACAATCCTACTTCCTTATTACTATACCCTAAACACTAATTAGCGAATTCAAATGAAAATATTTTAATTTTTGATAATTTTTAAAAGGGTAAATCAAACTTTTAAAATTTTGAAAATATGTAAATATGTGAAAAAATTGAATTATGTGTAGTTTTGTGAAGAAATGATTAAAAATGTGTAGTTTTGTGAATTCTTCTTAGTAGTTTAGGTAATTTCCCAATATTTGAGCCATTGAAGGAGATCTAGCGACTATATATATATATATTATATTATGACTTATATTATTATTATAACTTATAAGTACCATCAATTTATACGTACGTAGCAAATATCATATCAAAGAACTTAAAATCCCATCGATAGTATTGAATGTTCGTACGTTCAATTTTATAAAATAAATAGTCTAACTATATATGTGTGTGTGTTTTCTTTTTATTTCTTTCTTTTTATGTTGAGTAATGAACTATGTATTGTGTGTTTGTGTTTCTATGCCGGGATGTTTACATCATAGTTAAATAATGAAATATGTTTTCCTTTTGTATAAATAACAAAAAAAATTTGCTAATCAAAATATCAAAATATATTTTTTTTTGAGTAATTTTTTTTGAGTAATTTTTGTTGCTAATCAAAATGTTTTCCTTATGTTTTTACATCTTTGGTTATATATATATATATATTTTTGCTAATCAAAATATCATATAACTAGAAATGTTGGTTTACAACAAACGATCTACTAACTTGCTTCGCTAAAGCATCCACCTCTCCGTTTAAAGATCGAGGGGGTAAAAACAACATCAAAATGATCAAAACTACAAGAAAACGTTTTGATATCCGCCACAATTCCATAAAGAGATGCTATAGAGATGAATCCTTCTACCATGACAATAGCAGCAAACCCGTTTAAAACAACAATTAACTCTTTAAAAAACAACAACTAACAACAATTAAGAGTTTTTTCACAAGGACCTAAAAAAACTTTGGTTAACACAAATGGTTCATTCTTGAGTCTGCGTAAAGTGAGAAAATTAGTGATTATATAAGGAAGAAGCACATTTGTTGTTGTAGCATACACTATAAAAGAGTATGCAACTATTCTCATATAACGGCAAAAAAAATGTTTCAAGACTAGCTTTAAATTAATTTACTTTGTATTGGAAGATAGTAGATATATACATACCCCGTTCCGTTAAGGAATGTTGCATCACTTAATACATTTCCTATCATAAAGGAGGAACACTATTTTTGGTAATTTTAAACTTGAAACAACACTATATTTTGAGTAATTTTATTAGTACTAGAACATTTTTATTCTTCAATCATATTATGAAAATATTGATTTCACGTTAAAAAAATTAATTGTATGTGTATTTGTTATATTAATAACTACACTATTTTTTTTTAATTATAATGTAAAATATGTCTATTAAAAACATGTATGTGTTATAAACCTCCTTGCGGAAAAACGGCTTTTACATAGACGAAAAATCCAATTATATGGAGATCATACATGAACTTTAACCGAGTGATAATTCATACATAAAATCATGAAAATAGGTTTTTTCATACATGAAAAATCCAATTATATGGAGATCATACATCAAGTGCTAATTTATACATGAAATTATGAAAATAGGTTTTTCATACATGAAAAATTGAATTATATGAAATACATATAAACCTCCATTAAACGATGTACACGCGGCCTCTCTTTGTAATAATAAGTAAAGCATCATAACCAAAAAGACCAAACTCCACTCTGTAAAAGCAAGCATAATGGTCTTGCTACATACTTTTAGTTCCAAGTTTTAAGCTCAAAACATTAGTTTTTATATATTATCTATCTAGTTCTACTCTGTCTCGCCACATGATCCTCTCATAAGAAGCAAAAAAACCAAATGAATTGTTCTTCTTCTTCTAACTAAAAAAATATATGAGATAACTATCTATTCCCTACATTTTCAAAGAAAACTAAAAGATCTCATCATAAAAGGCTTTATTTTGCTACTTGCTACTGATTCCATAACAATAAAATAAACATAAATTCTTTGAAACCCACCAAAAAAAGTTTTAACCAAAGTTTTGATGACAAAAATAATGATAAAAAGTTGGTAAATATAAAAAAAACATTAAAATATTTCTTTAACCCAAATGCTACAAAAACAAAAAACAAGTCTAACATTTTCTTTTATCATTTTTTATCTCTCTTTAGTGTTTAAAATTTGGTGTTGAAGAGGGTAAAATTTAGCTTTGCATGGTTAGGTTTAACTTTGAAAGTTTTAAACTAATTTAAGGTTTGTGAATGTTATTCTTCAAACTTTTGAGAATGAGTACCATTTTTATTTTCAAAAACTTGCTTCAATACTATACATGAAAATTGGCTTGAAATAAAAGATGTAAGAGGAAACATGGAACTACGAAAGCACAACTATTTTTATAAGTACTCCTAAATATTAAACATTAAATCCAAATAAACTTTAAACAAAAATCACCGAAATTTGTTAATCTAAGAACATTATTAAAAGATAATTTAATCATTTGAAATAAATTTGAATTATGTATAGTTTTATAAAGTGGTGTTTAAAAAAGTGTAGTTTTACAATTTCTCACTAAAATTTGGGATTTTAAAACCGTAAGAGCACTAATATCGGCACATTTGCCACACCTCTTAATCGGTGGGGCCCACCAATTTAATAAAAACTCACCTCCATAACATTTATTTTAAGAGGCATATCTTACACTATTCGCGGGTCCCACTGCCACGTGGCGACCCGCGATTGGTTAATTTTTTTTTTTTTACAAAAAATAAAAAAAAACAAAATACATTTTCTTAAGAATTTTTTTTGACCTCTACGGATGTTAATGCTCTAACATCTTTATCTACCTTTTCCTAAATAAGTAAATATTATTAAGAAATAATAAATTAAATATGACAATTAGTCGACGTTTATATTAAGTATAATATCAAATTATACAAAGTTTTATTTTTAAAAAATTAAAGAGATAACAAAAAATAAAGAAGTTTAATTTCCAGTTTATTTGGTCTTGAAATTAACCGCCTCAAGTGGGGAGTTCTAGTTTATGTTCATTTTAACAAAACTCCAATGACTATGGAATAAATTATAATGCTTTTAAATCTTCATTAATTATTTGTGCTAACCAAAGTTTTTCATAAGTCCTTGTGAACAAGACGCATAACAAGAGAAAAGAAGCTCTTAAGAGTGTTAATATTTGCTTTAAACAACCTTGCTTCCATAGCCATGTCTAACCCAAGAATTTTCCTAAAATTATTGCTTAAGCACGGATATGGTAGCAAGCTCGTTTAAAAAGCAACAAATAACTCTAAGAGATTCTTCTCCCTTGCTGAGAATTTTATGTCCACTAAGATGCTTAAGAACCCTAATACTTGACTATAAGAAGCATAGATCGATGCTTATACCTCGAGAAGCCTTTTTAGTCATTGTTCGTTCAACATAGGCAATCTAAGTTCAAAGACAAATATTGCCGCCGAAGATTAAAGTTCAGTAAACAACTGTTAACTTTGAATAAAGTATAACCGCGATACCTAATAAAGTTTCCTAAACAGTCTCAGGGGAGAAGCATTGTGGAGTCTCCAAATGCAAGGATAAGCATCAAAGTCAATTAATCACATTAAACCATGTCGGAATGCTTTACCTAAACACGCAGAGATGAAAAATTATGTTAATAAAGGTGACCAAGTCTGTTGTTAATCACACTATAGAAACATAATCAAGAGACTTACCATCTCAAACAATTCCTCTTTCTTTTCTTCAAATGAAATCTACAAACATGAATGTTAATGATATTTCGGAAACATAAAACAAAAAAATCAGAAACTAAAAAAGAAGTGTAAGTTCCATAGAGACGTTCCCATAGTCTTCTACCACAATTTACATCCTATTAGTTTATTACTGGTAGTCTTACCAGAGTATTTAGAAGTGTCTATTTTTACTTTGGTTAAAATTAGTCTTTTATTTAGAAGTTTATCATTGGTAGTCTTCTTGTCCCTTGAAGAGTTAATGACGGCACCTTGTAGGCAAGGGGGACAAGCCAAATGTTAGCTACACTGATTCAAGAAAAGGTTTAAAACAGGAAGGAATTAAACGATCAACATACGGATTTTTTGAAATCTTCACATGTCAAAAACAGCATTAACATTCGCTTGAGAGACAATACATGATACAGTCAAATTTCAGTGTCTAGAAAACTCTATACCCAATCAATATGAGACTCGAATGTAGCTGCAGAAAAAAGGGGTTGAATCCTCCTCCTCCTCCTCCTCAAATTCCCATCTCTGATCATTAGAAACATACGTCTTTTCAACACATCCAAACAATATATGCCGTCACCACAATGCTGCATTGTGCACACACAACGTAACATAACATAAACAGAACTTTCAAGCTATTTTAAGTCTTGTATATTGGGTTATTAAAAAAGGAACTTTCGAAGAAAAGGTATTGCATCAAATCATATTAGTATTAAAAAAAAAACCCTGACCTTTTGTGTTGTTGGCATCATTTAACACATAAGGTAAACTTTTTCTCCTACACGAACCGCAAGCCATTATTACCGGAACTTCCAAGCATGTGCATCTTCTTAGATTATCCTGAAAATATAGAACTAGATAATATCAGTTGAGAGGACCAAGCAACATCCTGTTCAAGCAGAACTCTTAGACTAGAAAGTCACTGCTTTATTGGATCCAATACATAGTAAGAACCAATATATGCCAGCACAACACAACACAACATAACATTTCAAACTATTTTCAAGTCTTGTATTGGTTATAAAAAAGAAAGAAGTTCCAAAGAAAGAGTATAGCAGCAAATCACGGAAAATCCGTCTATTTCCCCACGAGAACTATCACATACCGAAAATTCCACACCAAACTTTGACCTCTATCTAATTAGATCCGAACCAAAGTATAAATGTCTAATTCCCCATGAAATTTGATTTTCCCAAATTTAAATTAAAATCAAGGGTTAAAACTTAAAATTGATAAATCAAAACGGAAATCATACCATAATCTATGCGAACCAAAATCATAACCGAAGAGATAACCCGCAAAACCGACCCGATAAACCACTATTTAAACCTCGATTAGGTTAGGTTTAAAAAACAATAAACCAAGTTTAACCAATTTCATGGGTATTAAGCATTGTAACTTTCGAACTGTGGGTAATTGGAAGTTGAAGATTTATTTTATGGGGAATTAGACATTTATACTTTGGTTCGGATCTAATTAGACAGAGGTCAAAGTTTGGTGTGGATTTTTCGGTATGTGATAGTTCTCGTGGGGAAATAGACAGATTTTCCGCAAATCACATTGGTATTGAACTTTGGTGTTGTTGGCATCATTTAACACATAAGGTAAGCTATCTTAAGACCAAACTCATTACAAAAATTACTACTTTTTGTTTCCAATACATACATAATAATAATAATAATAATACTATGAGAGAATTCATCGTCTTCTTCTCCTTCTTTCTTTTATACAGAAATCTTGAAGCCCTCCATGACGTTGGCTTCTCCTCTATTTTTAGCTAAAGCAGTTCCGATTTTTATGGCACTTCTTTTGGCTTTGTGGACTTTGGCAAATCGCAGCTCCCTAGTCGTTAGATTTTTGATTTTGACCAAATCATAGTCGTTAGATTTCACTCATAAGATCAGAGTTTGGGCTTTTAGGATTTTCAAAAAACCCATTTATTTATTTATTATGTTAAAAACCAAGTCACACAATATATTTAGATATACTAATCTTCAAGTTTAGTTAATCATATATATAAAAGATGAGGGGAGTTCTTCAGGGCTTGACACATCATCATTTCAAATTTATTACTAATTTATTTATTAAATTCATTAATTTTAAAAAACTTATGTCACAATTTAATTACTAATTCATAAAACATATTAAATTTCAACTTAATATTTAAAAATATTATTATATTACAATATCAAATGCATAAAAATTATGAGTACATAATTTTTTTTAAAAAAAAATTATAGGGCTTTGAATAAATAAAATTATTTTAAACCCCTATATCTAAAACAACATCACATAAGTAACATATAAAATAAAAATAGGGAGAATTACAAAACTACACCATTTGAATTACATTTCACAAAACTACACCATTTCAAAATAACTTTACAAAACTACATCTAAACACTAAAAATTAAATCCAAATAAACCCTACCCACACAATTCTACCCCCTTAATACTATACACTAAAATCCAAATGAAAATATTTTAATTTTGATAATTTTTTAAAGGGTAAATCAAGCTTTTAAAAGTTTGAAAGGGTGTAAATATGTGAAAAATTGAATTAGGTAGAGTTTTGTAAAGGAAGAGAAGAAATGGTGTAGTTTTGTGAATTCCTCATAAAAATATACAAAATTTATAAAATTAGTTAGAAAACATAAAAGCAAAATAAATAAAAAATAAAAAATACACAATTTAAGACACTAAATAAACAAATAATATAAAACATATATTATAACGCTCATTTAGATAAGCAAATATATGAAAAATACATCAATATAAGTAAATAGTATCATAATACACAAGAAAAAACATGTGATACAAAACTAACAAAAAATACAAAAACTAAAGAATATACAAACTATTTAAGATTAGTGAAAATATATCAAAAAGATAATTCATAAAATAAAAAGCTATACACATCATCATTTCAAATTTATTACTAATTTATTTATCAAATTCATTAATTTTACAAAACTTATGTCATAATTTAATTACTTATTCATAAAACATATTAAATTTCAACTTAATATGTAAAAATATTATTATATAACAATATCAAATGCATAAAAGTTATTAATGCATAAAAGTTTTTAAATATATGTTTTAAAAACAAATTATAGGGCTTTGAATAAATAAAATTATTTTAAACCCCTATATCTAAAACAACATCACATAAGTAACATATAAAATAAAATATACAAAATTTATAAAATTAGTTAGAAAATATGAAAGCAAAATAAAGAAAAAAAAATACACAATTTAAGACACTAAATAAACAAATAATATAAAACATATATTATGACACTCATAT
Source organism: Cochlearia excelsa (assembly GCA_963556525.1). Taxonomy (NCBI): domain Eukaryota; kingdom Viridiplantae; phylum Streptophyta; class Magnoliopsida; order Brassicales; family Brassicaceae; genus Cochlearia; species Cochlearia excelsa. The sequence continues at coordinate 1,577,900 of CAUVZT010000005.1, forward strand.
AAGCAAATATATGAAAAATACATCAATATAAGTAAATAGTATCATAATACTCAAGAAAAAAACATGTGATACAAAACTAACAAAAAATACAAAAACTAAAGAATATACAAACTATTTAAGATTAGTGAAAATATATCAAAAACAGAGAATTCAGAAAATAAAAATTAATGTAACATTATATAGGTCGTTAAGAATATAAATTGTGAAAATAAAAAATATTTGAATCATCAAAAAAACAAATAATATAAAAAACCCGCGAGTATCGCGGGTTCCTTCCTAGTAAAGATAAATTCTGTAAAATACAACCAAAATAAAATAATATTACAATTTTTTTAATACAAAAAATACCATTAAAATGTAGAAGTTTACAAAATACCATACATTCAAAAAACGATTTTAACATTTTTCAAAATTTAATTTTTTCGTTTGAGTTCTCTATGTATTGTTTAATGTATAATTTTGAAGGCGATGGGGTATAGTTTTGAAGGGTTAGGATGCATATTAAAAAAATTAAAACTAATTTAAATTTTTTAAAAAAATTGATGGTATTTATAAAACTTTTGAGAATGTGTGCTACTTTTGTAAAAAAAAAACATTATATAATGGCATCAAAATTGCCCATAAAGAGATAAATAGAATATGAAGAATTCACAAAACTACACAATTTCTTCCATTTCTGTACAAAACTCTACCTAATTCAATTTTTCACATATTTACACTCTTTCAAAATTTTAAAAGCTTGATTTACCCTTTTTAAAATTAGCAAAATTAAAATCTTTTCATTTGGGTTCGCTAATTAGTGTTTAGGGTATAGTATTAAGAGGGTATGATTGTGTGGGTAGGGTTTATTTGAATTTAATTTTGAGTGTTTAGGTGTAGTTTTGTGAAGTAATATTGAAATGGTGTAGTTTTGTGAAATGTAATTCAAATGGTGTAGTTTTGTAATTCTCCCATAAAATATTATATCTTGGGACAATTATAAATCTACACCTTTTGAATTGCATTTCACAAAACTACATCATTTCAAAGTCATATTTCAAAACTACATATAAACACTCAAAATTAAATCCAAATAAACTATACCCACACAATCCTTATACTTCTTTAATACTATACCCTAAACACTAATTAGCGAACCCAAATATTTTTTTAAAATTTTGATAACTTTTTAAAGGGTAAATCAACCATTTAAAATTTTTAAAATGTGTAAATATGTAAAATATTAAATTAGGTGTAGTTTTGTGAAAGAACAGAATTTTGTTAATTCCTCTTAGCATGATTGGTTTTTGCTCTCGTGAATGGTATATTGATTTTTTTTTATCCCGTTGTTATTTACACTTTATCTCATAAATCAATAAATTTAAAACAATGATTTTATCATATTCCTACCCCTTTAATATTGTACCCTAAACACTAATTAGCGAACTCAAGTAAAAATATTTTAATTTGATAATTTTTTAAATGGTAATTATAGAAAATATTGAATTAGTTAGAGTTTTATAAAGGAAATGATGTAGTTTTTAGAATTCCTCTTTTATAATTAGTTATATTGATATTATATGTAAATATTGCTTATTCGTATGTAATATATTCTAAATTTATTTTTAAGAAATAAAATAAAAATTGACTATAAAAAATTTGGCAAAAATATATTAAATTAGAACATATATTAAAATAATAAAATATAATCGACAAAAATGTTAAAGCAAAAAATAAAAGGGACAATTACAAAACTACATCTTTTGAATTGCATTTCACAAAACTTTACCCTTTCAAAATCACTTTTTCAAAACTAAACCAAAACACTCAAATTAAATAAAAAAAAGAACCCTACTCACACAATTTTACATAGTTAACAAATGTGGTACATAGTTTTTTACAAAAGCTAAAAATGATCTAGTCTAAGACCGCATTTACACCGATCTTTGGAAATTTAATAACACTAACCGAGAAAATCAAACTAATTAACTCCTTAAACAAGAGAAGATTATAGATTTACACTCCTTAAACAAGAGAAGACTATAGATTTACGTTCCTAAAACTAAAGGTTAGAATCAATTAATCAAAGCAATCAAACACATATATAGCAATCCCAAAGCTTAAATAAATTGAAAGAACGTAAAGGAAAGGACATAAAACCGGTAAATCATGAATGTCAAGTTGCTAGAGATAGATATATCATGTAGTAACATATTGGAAAAACTATGTAAGATAATTAAAAACACAATTTTATCGAATGTATGAATGTACACCATGATTGAATATCTATGTTGAATATGCTATGTATATATATTTGTTGTGAGATTTTGTTTCTATAAAGATTATTTCAAAATGGCTAAAGAAAAGTAACACATATATGCAAACTACTATTTCATATTTGAAATTTAAAGAGTTAATAATTAGAGATAAAGGAGAGTTTCTATGATCCCCTTTGTTGAAATTAGCACATTACTAGTTGACATTTTAAACTTACATCAAACTAAATCCGGACCACATGTGATTTATTTTTGCATAGCCGGAGGATCGTACTTGAAACGTGGTAGCGTCTCAAACCCTTCCTCAACCACTTAACCACAAGCACTTGGACTCAAACTACTATATATTACAATAACTAAAAGAACACTAAATGGAGGTTTTACTTCACATATGCCATCCTTTACGACCCTCTGTCTTTAGGTGTTCTATTACCTCGGAGTTTCTTCCACGCTTTCTGTTCCTAGAATACTTAATTTTGCACCTATCGGTCTCATTCGTTGAGCCGCGGAGAGAGTAGTGGTCAAGTTTGAGCAATGAACTCGGGATATCAAGAGGATCTAGTTGGAAAGAGCCAGCGGGAACTCCCACTTTCTCGCCACCGTTCATTCTAAAAGAAGGTACCTTGTGAGAGAATCTACCCATTTCCTCTTTCCCAATCATGAATTGAAGGACTCCGCGATGCGCAGCGTGTGTAAAGAGCGACGCAAATCCCGTAACCTTCCCTAGATAGGCCACTCCAACACCGTGTTGATCATCGGTGACCACAATTTCCACCAAGTCGTAACTATAAGGAGGCTTGTGATGTTCCGGGTTATTGTTCCAATCTCTGAAAAGAGCCCATGTTTCACCTATATTCGGAACCACCACATCAAAGAAGTGGTTAGTATTTATAATGGAAGACGATTCTATACAACGTTTCGTATCGTTTTCTTCTTCGCCTTTCTTCTTCTCAATTCTCAAAGACATGGGCTTGTGAATCAACTCAATCTTCTTCTCCTTGAGATCTACTTGCATGTCTTGTTTCTTGAGCAAATCTCCAATGGAACAATACCGCTCTTCTTTGGTTTCTTCACATTTATGCTCAAGATTTGTTGAATCATCATCCTCCATTTTCTCTATATTGGACCTTTTCTTGAGCTTACTCTCTGCTGGAAGAAAAAAATTAGAAATCAAAGGGACAAGGAAAGTGATAGGACAGAAAACAAAAGTCACTGTGACACAATATACATAATAATATGTATATGTTTGTTTTAAGTTTTGACCGTTGGATTATGGAGTAGTTTTTATTTCGTTTTAATCCCAGCCGTTGGATTATCTTGATGGGAGAGATTGGTCCAAGTTGGTCTGGGAAAGGCCTATGTGTTTTTTTGTGCCAAGTCTCGATACTAATTTTTACTTTTAAATACCATCAAAAAATTTATCTAAAAATATTATAAACACAAAAAAAAAATGTGTCGACATTTTAAAACTTATATTTAATTTGCATTCACAAATTAGTAAACAACAGGTCCAAAAAGCTTCTTCTTCTTCTGTTAATTGCTTCATTGTCTCAGCTTCTCTTTGTTTTTAAACGTTTTCGCTGTCGAATCTAGCTTAGCCACATAGGAGGATGACTCTGTTACCATTCTCCTGCTTATCTTGTCGGTTTTCTTGCGACACCATTGATTGCAGAGCACTCCATTAGCATCGCCATGCTGCGTTTTGTATCCATTCCAAGCACATCTTAAGCTCTCCAAACTTTGTAGCTAAGCTTCTCATTAGTCTTTGGTTTCGATAATTACACTAGCAATGGCATTCGTGAGCTCATCAACCTTTTGGTTTCAATTCAACTAAAAACACGCCCCCTCGAGCTCGATCTTCTCCTTATCAGATAACTGCACAGTGAAGAACATATCCATCTTACTTTCTTTCTTTCTTTCTTGTACTACTTATCAGATATTGTATGTGTTACATGTAGAATTTGTGGGTTTTTCTTGTACCATAGCTCGCAAGGCTCCGAACTGATAAGTACTACAAATTGATAAGTACTACAATGTCGTCCAGCACCAGCAGTAGCTACAGCGGGCATGCCCTGCGGAGAAGACATATTCAAAGTTTGATGTCATTAAAGACGCGACGACAATAAAACGAGTTAGTACCATAAAAGGGTTTTCTTAGTGCGGAATGAAAAACCTACTTGAGGAAACAGGTTTAATGTATTAGCATTTGGTCCACCGGTTGGAGCCAAAGGAGAAGCGTCGTGTTGAGGGGTTTCCTACCTGTCCACCACTAGGCACTAGCTGGGACTTGAAGGGACCGACGGGTTTCACAGGGCTTCCCTTAAAAGTATCAAACAAAAGTTGTTAAGAAGGACCAAAGTTTCGTGCAAAAACAACAAAGAGAAAAAGTAGGATTCAAGAAGAGGATTTCGCGGTCCCAACTACCTCCACACACCCATGTCGAGAATCTGCTGAACAGTGGAGTCTAGATTTTGTTCCAGCGACAAGGTTTCGACGCTGCTTGACCATAAACTCGGAAACAAATGTTGTTTTGATACTAACACTTATCACAAAAAAGCGCCTTCACAAACTCGCCGTGGACAACATGGTAACAATGAAACGGTTTTTCAACAACATTGTTCTCTTTCCAATGTAGTTTTTCGTCCTTTGATAAAACGATCCATCCTTGAAATGGTTTCTAATAGCTTTCTTAACAACATAAACCTGAGAATAACACACAAAAAAAAAAAGTGTTGAAACATGAAACATCACATAAAACTAAACATATATATACTATAAAGTTCATCATAGGTTATAAGCAAATAATGTGAAATCACAAGTAGGGATTAGCTTCTAAGACAAAGATTATATAAACTCTCTAAAGTGTAAAGAGACAAAGCCAATACTATCACTATACCTTTTTTTTTACAGATTCAGCCAAATAAAATAAAAAAAAAACCTAATTCGAATTACAATCAAAAGGCCAAAACACAAAGAATTTCAAAATCAGAGAGACAAGCGAGATTCAAACTCTAAAATTTTCCCCTGAAATCAAAAATAAAATTCAAACATATATAAAGCAACAGAGAAGACGAATCGAGATTATTAGAGTTACAGAGAGAGAGATAGTGATGTTGTTGAAGATAAAGAGGAGCCGAAATCAATTAATTTATGGGGGGTGATTTTGTATAATTGAAACATTGGGAGGTTTAATTTAAGATATTTTCGTCTGAGCACAAGTTTTAAAACTTACGGATACCAGACCCAAGACAGTTAATAGTATATAGTATATATATTTAACGTTGTAAATAAAACATAAAATATGAAATAGCGCCATCGGTTAAGTATGCTGCTATAGTAATACTCAGGTCTGTGTTCGATCGCAGTGGTGTCAAAATTTTTGAAATTAATATCAAGGACAATAATATTTCTGATTTATTATTAATAACGTATACTTTAATTACATAACAACTTAGTCAGCTTAATCGTGTAATGTTTCGTCTGTAGGGACGTTCGATCCCCAGTGGTGTCTTAAATTTTTTTAAATTAATTCCAATGACAATAAAATTTCTGATTTATTATTAATAACATATAATTTAATTACAGAACAACTTAGTCAGCTTAATCGGGTAATGTTTCGTCTGTAGCGTCCCTCCGGTCTAGTGTTCGATCCCCAGTGGTGTCTTAAATTTTTTTAAATTAATTCCAATGACAATAAAATTTCTGATTTATTATTAATAACGTATAATTTAATTACAGAACAACTTAGACAACTCTGTCGGTTAACTATCCTTACTTGCACTGAATAAGTCGGGAGATCGAATCTATGGAAAGTCGTGTATTTTTCATTCTTTTAAAAATGAGCAATATTAACAAAATATCTACATCAATTACTTTTTATTTTTTTATATTTACTAAACTACTAACATAGATGCAAAACTTATATTTCTAATTTAATTTTTATATCTGAATTTGAAAAAGAAATCATACACAACAACAAAAACTCATAATTTTTTTAGTAATATTGATTTTCTTACAAGTGAAACTCTCAAATATATTTTAAGAAGATAAAAGTCATTACAACGTTAAATATGAAGTAGCTCAATCGTTTAAGTATGCTTCTGTGGTGTCGCTCATGTTCTGTGTTCGATATGCAGTAAGTGCACATTTCTAAATAATTAATTCAAAGGACAATACAATTTCTGATTTATTAATAATATCGTATAAATAAGTACAATAAAACATAGACAGCCTAATAGGGTTGTTTTTATATTCATTTTTAAAAATGAGCAATATCAACAAAAAAATCCACATCAATTATTTTTTTATATTTACTAAACTATGATTCAGATAGATGCAAAACTATTATTTTTAAATTATTTTTTTTCTAATTTTGAAAAAGAAATCATACACAACAACAAAAACTCATAATTTTTTTGAGTAATATTGATTTTCTTACTAGTAAAACTCTAAAATATATTTTACGAAAATTTATATATATATACGCTTTTACAATAGCTATAAATATGTGTGAATATTAATTTTATTGTTAGATTGTATTTGTATCTCGTATTGTTATTTATTTGAAATGAACTGCTATATATAATATCGTATAAATAAGTACAGTAAAACATAGACAGCCTAATAGGGTTGTTTTTATATTCATTTTTAAAAATGAGCAATATCAACAAAAAAATCCACATCAATTATTTTTTTATATTTACTAGACTATGATTCAGATAGATGCAAAACTATTATTTTTAAATTAGTTTTTTTCTAATTTTGAAAAAGAAATCATACACAACAACAAAAACTCATAATTTTTTTGAGTAATATTGATTTTCTTACTAGTAAAACTTTAAAATATATTTTACGAAAATTTATATATATATACGCTTTTACAATAGCTATAAATATGTGTGAATATTAATTTTATTGTTAGATTGTATTTGTATCTCGTATTGTTATTTGAAATGAACTGCTATATATATACTATAAATAGTCTAGAGGTTTTATTACTACCTAAAATTTAAAAGTCAAAGTTAACATATAAACCATTACAAGGTTCAAGAATTTTACATAAGTAAATATTTTACACAATATATTAAATAGAATTAATATACAAATAGGTAAGCAAATCAAATTCCACAATTTACCAAAAAACCAAAATTTTCAAAATTGAAAACGGGGAAGAAATTTTTCCACAAAACTATTCAAGAATAAGTTTATTTAACACATAATACAAATATAAAGTCTTAAAAACACATTTAAACAATCTAAAGACATATTAAAATCTTAAACACGTATATTCCCCTAGTTAATAACTAAAATACCATTTATAAAAGATTTTTTTGTCAACTTTATAAAAGTTTTTAAAAGTCCAATTCTCATGAATAACAGCTTAATCGGTTAATGTTGTCTCTATAGCGTCTTTCAGGTACAGTGTTCAATCCGCAATGGTATCTTAATTTTTTTAATTAATTCCAAGGACAATAAAATTTTTGATTTATTATTAATAACGTATAATTCAATTAAAAAACTACTTAGACAGCTCTATCGGTGTATTTTTTCATTCTTTTAAAAATGAGCAATTTCAACAAAAAAAATTCCACATCAATTAATTTTTTATATTTACTAAACTTCTAACATAGATGCAAAACTTATATTTTTAATTTAGTTTTTATATCTGAATTTGAAAAAGAAATAGTACACAACAACAAAAACTCATAATTTTTTGAGTAATATTGATTTTTTTACTAGTAAAACTCTAAAAATATATTTTAGGAAGATATATATGTACATTTTTACAATAGCTAGAAATATGTGTGAATATTATTTTTAGAGGAATTCACAAAACTACATCATTTCATCCATTCTTTTACAAAACTCTACCTAATTCAATTTTTTCTAAAAATTACACCCTTTCAAAATTTTAAAAAGTTGATTTACCTTTTAAAACATTACCAAAATTTAAAAAATTCATTTGAATTCGTTAATTAATGTTTAGGGTATAGTGATTAAGGGGGTAGGGTTGTGTGGGTAGGGTTAATTTGGATTTAATTTATGTGTTTATGTGTAGTTTTGTGAATAAATTTTTTTGAAAGGTCTAATTTTGTGAAACGTATTTCAAAAGGTGTAGTTTTGTAATTCTCCCTTAAATTAATTGATAGGTTGTATTTGTATCTCTTTATAGTTATTCGAAATGAACTGCTATAAATAGTCTAGAGATTTTATTACAAGCTAAAATTTAAAAGTCAACATTTACTAACATATAAACCATTACAAAGTTGAAAAATTTTACATAAGTAAATATTTTATACAATATATTAATTAATAGAATGTATATACAAATAGATAAGCAAATCAAATTCCACAATTTACCAGAAAACCAAAATTTTCAAAATTGAATATGGGAAAGAAATTTTTCCATAAAACTGATGAAAAATAAGTTTATTTAAGGGCAATTTCCGAAAATACCATGAAAAATAGTTTTTTGGACAAAAATACCATCATAAGTTTTTTTTCCTTAAATGTCATTAAAAAGTTTTTTGGAAAAAATACCATAAACATAAAATTAAGTTAAAACCTTCAAAATTAATATGAAACCCTCAAAACTAAACATTACCCTCTTCAATACTATACCCTAAACAGTATATAGCGAACCCAAATGAAAAAAAAAAAAAAATTTAAAGTGTTAAAATTAGATTTTTGTGTTTATGGTATTTGTGTCCAAAAAAACACTTTAATGGTATTTGAGGAAAAAGAAACTTGTAATGTTTTTTTTGTCAAAAAAACATTTTTCATGCTATTTAACACGTAATACAAATACATGCCTTAAAACACATCTAGTAAAAAATTATCTCATAACATTTTATCTGATACTATTTTAATTCGAGTGGTCCAAAAGTTAACAATAATAAGACATGTTACATGTCGCATTTAATATAAGCTTGAAAAAAAAAAACAAGAGAAATTCACAAAACTACACCCTTTCAACCCTCTCTTCACAAAACTACACCTAATTTAATATTTTCACAAATTTATATCCTTTCAAAATTTTAAAAGCTTAATTTACCCTTTAAAAAATTAACAAAATTAAAATATTTTCATTTGGGTTCGCTAATTAGTGTTTAGGGTATAGTATTAAGGGGGTATGATTGTGTGGGTAGGGTTTATTTGGATTTAATTTTGAGTGTTTAGGTGTAGTTTTGTGAAGTAATTTTGAAATGGAGTAGTTTTGTGAAATGTAATTCAAATGGTGTAGTTTTGTGATTCTCCCAAAAAACAAAGCTAATTATTTCACCATGTTAGTTAAAAAACTTTAAAAATTAGTTAAAGATGATTTATACACCGTAATTGTTTTGGCAATGATCATGTAATAACACTACTGTTAATATAAGTAATCAAAATATTATGAAACTACACTTTTCCATTAAGATCATTGCCACCAAAGCCACTTTTATATTATTGAGATAAAAAAGTCCAAGAAAATAAATAATTATGCAAAATATAATTATAATGTTTTCGTATCTGAATCTACTAAATGGCATTGGCAGGTGCATGTAGTTTTATTCATATAAACCGATGTGACTATTTTAAGACGGTTAAAAGAAACTATTTAAAGAAGGTTTAGTTAATTAGTGCCACTTTTGCTACAATTACTTTAAAAAAAACGAAAACAAAATAATTAAAGCGGAATTATCGAACAAGTAGGTGAAGTGGAGCTCCCTTTGACGATGATCAGTTATTATTTTTAAAGATAGAATATGTTTATAGAACAATTTAAAATTTGTTAAAAATATTTTACTTTTTGGATTTGTATTAAATAGAAGATAAATATGCCTTTTCTTCTTTGGTGTTTTATATTATTTTGGAAAAAAAATTAAAATTAAAAAGTTCCCACGTTATCCACATCTTCACATCTCCACTACTTGTTACTCATATTAGTTAGTTACTTTTTTTTGTATATTTAAAGAAGCTTGTCGTGAAGTTAATGAGATATGGAGAGAAAATTATAATAGTAACTTGTTTCTTAAGCTTTGTGTTCCATCAATAATCATTTGATATTCCTTGCTTTGTGCTTGCTATGGAAGAAGATCACGAAGGTGTGCTTTATTCATTCTATTTTTTATGGAATTTATTTTGGTTTTTGTTATGTTTAGTTAGGGTTTGTTTTTGGTGTCTAATTTAGGGTTTAAATTAACAACAATATCCCTTTGTTCTTCCCCCCTTTTTTTGATGAATGTTGTGATTGTGTTTAGACTTTAATTACGATTCTAATGGTATTATTATCATGATGTTGTGAAAATGGTTCACATATATATATTATGATTTTGACTACAATATATGATATTATGATTCTAATGGTATTATTATGATGTTGTGAAAATGGTTCACATATATATATATATATATATATATATATATATATATTATGATTTTGACTACAATCTATGATATTATGATGTTGTTAAAATTCTTAAGGTATTGCTACGACGACAAGGAACATTGTTACGGAAGAAGCAATTGCAACAAAGTATTGGTGTCACGTTTGTTCAAAGATTGTGAATCTTGTCAATATGGGAGATGATATCAAATGCCCCTTTTGTCAAACCGGCTTTATCCTAGACATGTCACAACTACAACAACAACAACAACAACAAGAAGAAGAAGAAGACGACGAAGACGAATATAACGAAACAGAGAATATTATCGGTAGTAGCAGCGGCCAAGCCAGTTGGGATCAACAGATCCAAGATCTTCGCGAAACACACAGAAGATTATCTTCATTACTAGGAGCATGTAGTGAATTTAATCAGCGCTTGGATAGCGCACGCTTGAACTTGGACCGTCTCTATACATCTCTCGATACATATCCCGTGAATGATCGCGACGACGACGTGTGTTACGGAACACCTCCAGCTAGCAAAGAAGCTATCGAGTCTTTGCGTAACGTGAAGATAAAGATCGACGAGGCGGCTCTAACGTGTCCGGTGTGTTTAGAGTTGTTTGAGATAGGAGAGGAGGCAAAGGAGACGATGTGTAGCCACGTGTTCCATAGCGATTGCTTGCTCCCATGGCTAAAGCTTCACAGTTCATGCCCTGTTTGTAGAGCTTTGTTGTTGCCTGAAGGTGAAACAAGCCATAACAATGTAACTCATAACAGTGAGGAGGAGGAAGAGGAAGAGGAAGGTACAAACTAAAACATGGTTCTTGAGTAACATTATCTTCTTTTGATATGATTTGGACTTAAAAGCTTTTTTTTTGTTTTTATGTACGTAAGTTCATTAGATTTGGTTTAAATGTTTACTATGTTGAAAACAAGAATCTTAAAGTTTATGAGTTAAGTGTTTCTTTGTTGGTTTTTTATTTGACATCGTAAGTTTTTTTTTGCAAATATTTAGTAATTTAGAAGTTTTAAACTTTTTGAATTTGTATCATAACTTGTTGGCTAATGCCTAATGATTTGTTAAGACATGATCTTCCTAAGGATTAAAATACTTTTGATAAAACTTAAGATCAAACTTAAAATTTGAAATATATATCGACCAAATTTGTAACCGTTTTGTGTAATTTAATTTGAAATATTTGCACTCATTATTTAGGAGTGGTAATATTTTTTTCAAATTACTTTAAAAAGTTTTTTTGCAATACTTTTTTTAATGTTTTATTGATATAAGGTATTTGACTCAATCGTATGTTATTCCCATGGTCATATTTGACTATTACATGTTTAAAGTTAATATTTTATCTTGTTTTGCATGCCTTTATACATGATAATAATGCTATTATATTATTTGAGTTTATTATTTACAAAGTATATAAAATAGAAAGAGTAATGTATATGCATTGTGGAGATGTTTATATTTCTGTATTTTAATTTCGACATTTATATACTATATATATTATATGCAACTACGTTCATTTGTAATTACTTGTATACAATATCAAAATGATTAAAACATCTATTTAATTATTTTCATTTTAACAAAAACAACTAAACAATAATATCTCAAAACCGAATTCAAAGGTTGTGTAGTGAAGAAATTAAACAACCACGTAACTAAAATTTTAGAAAAGGGAGAATTACAAAACTACACCATTTGAATTACATTTCACAAAACTACGTCATTTCAAAAATACTTCACAAAACTACACCTAAACATTAAAAATTAAATCTAAATAAACTCTACCCACACAATCTTACCCCTTAATACTATACCCTAAACACTATAATTAGCGTACTCAAATGAAAAGATTTTAATTTTGGTAATTTTTAAAATGGTAAATTAAGCTTTTAAAATTTTGAAATGGTGTAAATATGTGAAAAAATTAAATTAGATGTAGTTTTGTGAAAGAGAGGTTGAAATAGTGTAGTTTTGTGAATTCCTCTTTAGAAAATGTCTTTAGACTTTCGTTTATACATATCAAAGATCAACCTTAATTACTTTGATTTAATAACAAAAAAATCATAATAAACAAAGCCCATTAAAGGCCCAACACTCTCTCTCTCTCTAATCTCTCTTTCTCTCTAACCTCTTTCTTTACCGTCGAATCTGATCCGCCGATAATTCGATGCGGTGGCGACGACGACGGAAGGGCCTAGAGCCGAGATCGCAAGTAGCTCCGTCGCTGGATTCGGTGAAATTGGACAACATAAGAAGCCAAAGACAGATGATTCCTCTTTAGTCAATGGCTTTACCTAAAGTCGCCGTAGATGCACACGTGGCGCCTAATGTTGTGTTAGCCGGTCTGGAACGGTGCCGTTTTGCGAACGATTCGTTTGTTCATGCCGACTTGGTCTTCACCAACATGTTATTATGTACTTATGTGATTATAAAGAAATGTGTTGTTCTTTAAGTGATTGTTATATGATGATATGTCTTTGGTCCCAAGCTTCATATTAGTGAGCTTCTCTCTCATTTTAAGCATATTTGATTGACTTCTTGATTAGTTGTATTTTTATATATCAAGTCTTTAGACAAAAATAATACTCTCAAATTTTGTATTTGTGATGTAATAATAAAAAAAAAAAAATTGTATTCGTCAAAATATCACAAAAAAAAAATTTGTCTAAATTTTTTAAAATTAGACCCTTAACCTTAAAATTTAAATCATAAACACACTAAATATTGAACCCAAATTAAACAATCTAAATTATGAAGTACTAGCAAAATTCGTTTTTTTGCATTGGAAAACTTTTGGAACATAACTTTTAAGGTTAATTAAATTTCATCTCAAAAAACTTTGTGATGTTATTTTAGAATAAAACCTTTTTTAAGTATTTTAAGGTGTTTCTATTTTTTTTATTGCATTGGAAAAGTAGAGTGAAAAGAAAATATCGAACGAAAATAGATTACTTGCTAAGAACAAAGTATTCAAAGTCATTACAAAACAAAACCTTAATCCATGGACACTCCTTTGAACATAGACAGAGCTCTAAGCCCTCACAAAACACACACACACATACCAAAAGCCTATTCAAAGACCAAGACACCGACCTAAACATACTCTTAAGTTCCTAATTGCAAACACACACACACCAAAAGCCTACCAAGACACCGACCTAAACATACTCTTAAGATCCTAATTGCAAACACACTTACTTATAAAGAGGTTTTTGCCTTCACTCCATTATTATGCACAAGCAACTTCACAAGCCTCGATCAATCTCTTATGTAGCAACTCCACTCTCTCCATGTGTTCTTTGAATACTTTGAGCCAACCACTTCCAAACTCCTTGATCTGTCTCTCTAACATACCTCGCGTCATCTTGTCTTCCTCTAGTTTCTTCAATCTCATCTTTTCGATTTCGTTCGTGCTCAAGACCAAACCTCCAGAGCCTTTGACATCCTTGTAGACCGGTTTATCTTCACATAATGGGAAACGTCTCCTATGCTCTCTCGACGCCTTTTTCATTTCTGTCAAAGTCTTTCTATAACCTTCTAGTACACTCATCATCATACCTATCTCGTTCTCGAGCTTATAGATCATTAGATCTTTCTTATGTAACTCTTCAAACTTGCTTCTCTCCATATCACGAATCATTTCTTCCTTTTTTTGCAGTTCGCTCATTAGGTACTGTTGGTTCATCACGGATTCTCTACTCTCTTGATCTTTCTTTGTACAGGAAAGCTTAGATTTTCGCACCCAATACTCAATCTGATCCAGGCAGAACTCAACAGAAGGCGGTTTTTCATCCCACGAGGGTTCTTCGGTCCTTAACCTTTTATTAGAAGGATAAGAGATATCGTTCTCGTGATCTCTCTGTCTCTTGTTGTGTCCATTACCGAACAAAGAAGAGCTACCTGAATCCATAGCCATATGCATAACCGAATTGTCATGAATCTGTAACCCTGAGGCATAAGCTAACGGTGACGCATCTCCTAAAATGAGGTTCTCTTGAGAAACTCCATGAAAAGAATCACCACCATTTGGAAAAAAAGGAAACCCTCCTTCGTGCTTTTCGTTATCTTCTTCAGTTTCTTGTTCAATTGGTTCTTCGTCCTCGCCTATTAACATGAGCCCTTCTGTTTTGTTCTCTTCGTCTCCTTCTCTATCGTTACTAAGATCACCACGGCGAAAGAAATGAGAACCAGCATGGGAATCTGTTACGTTTAAGAAGGTTTATGTTAGCAAAAAGGATAAGGCAAAAGGGAAGGAAAAAGAAGAGACACCAAAGTTATAAAGGAAGAGAGTGTCGTCATGGTATGGGCATGCTTGTTTTGTGTTTTGTACCAGCGTGATGAGCTGTGTGTTTGCAGCGTGATGAGCTGTAGAGAGAAAAACCCTAGGGACCATTTATTTTGTAAAGAAATCTGGGACAGTCATTTACAAGGACAGTGACCAGATTTCTCTTTGATTTTTGTTCATCTCTTTTCATTTTAATAAGAAGGAAGGTATTATTCAGAGCTTAGATTAGCAAAGTCATAACAGAATCTTCATTATTCCATACCCATTTTACATCACCTTCTTCCTTATTTTCCTCAACATCCATCGGCTCTCCCTCTACAAGACCTTTTACCTCCTCAGAAACCATCCCTGACGCAGTTTCTTGCCCAAGATTTAATTCTACCATATGCTCCTCTACATGCTTATCGTCTTTTGAGAAAGTTGCAACATCATCCCTTTGTAAATCTCCAGCGCCAACATCTTCTATTGGAGATTTTACTTCTATTGGAGACCTTACCGAAAAATCAACCTCCTTTACATCATCATCATCATCATCATTGATTTTAGGCCTTTCCGTAAGCAAATCTTCCTTTTGAGTTCTAATCAACATCTGAAGATGCGAAGCGAAGAAACAATCGTTAAGAGGAAGCTCGGCTTTAAGTTCTCTCTCGACCACGAACCAAAGCAAAGCAGCCCAATCTAACTCTTGTCTAAATGCTTCTCCTTGATATCCTTTTGAAACTCAACAATCTCTTCAGGCAGCACAATGCACATATCCTCTTCGTCTCTATGCAACAAAACCCAATTCGAAAGAACCTCTTGGACAAACCTTATCGACTCATCTTCCTCTAAAACCTCCTTATCCTCATCTTCTGTGATAACAATGTCTTTCTTCTTGGGCAATTTCAAAGCCCTAGCTAAATCTGCACGGCTAATATTGATCCTAGCCCCGTTTACATAGCTACATCTACTCTCGGGATTGTAATAAGCAACGAGATTCGCTACTAGATCGCGACGTATGTTTAGATCGAAATCCAAGTGTAGAAAATCCCAAAGACCTAGCGTCTTCAATAGCTTCTCGTGTCCAGAGAGATCTAGTGATTTACCTGGAACGAAAGCGATTGGTTTCAAGGTTTTGAGAAGCGAGTCAAGCTTCTCCTTGGATTTCTCTTCGTGCTTGAGTCTCTTTAAGATCCCTTTCTTACGCTTTGGTCCGCCTCCGCGGCGATGAGACGGCGAGATCACGGATGGTGCGACGTCGTTATCGTCGTCGAAATCGTTGCTAGTTTCATCCATCGAAGCTTCTGGATCCTGCGTTGATTCTCGATTTAGGGTTTTGTTTGCGACGTGATTTGAAATCTCTAAACGAAGAGGTTCTTCTTCTATGACGAACTTAGTGAATCATTTATGACGAACTTATGAAACATCTAACAACGTGGTTGCTAGGACTCTAAACCAAGTTTCATGCAACATGAGTGCTTACAAGTGTCTCAATGAGCTTTGTACAATTTTGATGAACTTATGAAACATCTAACAACGCGTTTCTAGGACCCTACACCAAGTTTCATGCAACATGAGTGTTTATAAGTGTCTCCTTGAGCTTTCTACAAGTTTGACGAACTTATAAAACATCTAACAACACGTTTCTAGGCCTCTAAATTAAGTTTCATGCAACATGAGTGCTTAAAAGTGTTACAATGAGCTTTGTACAAGTTTGACGAACTTATGAAACATCTAACAACGCGTTTCTAGGACTTGAAACCAAGTTTCATGGAACATGAGTGCTTATAAATGTCTCAATTAGCTTTGTACTAGTTTCACGAACTTATGAGATATCTAACAACGAGTTTCTAGGACTTTAAACCAAGTTTCATGCAACATGAGTGCTTATAAGTTCCTCAATGAGCTTTGTACTAGTTTGAAGAAGTTACGAAACATCTAACAACGCGTTTCTAGGACTCTAAACCAAGTTTCATGCAACATGAATGCTTACAAGTGTCTCAATGAGATTTGTACTAGTTTGACGAACTTATGAAATATCTAACAACGCGTTTCTAGGACTCTAAACCAAGTTTCATGCAACATGAGTGCTTGTAAGTGTCTCAATGAGCTTTGTACAAGTTTGAAGAACTTATGAAACATCTAACAACGAGTTTCTAGGACTCTAAACCAAGTTTCATGCAACATGAGCGCTTATAAGTGTCTCAGTGAGGTTTGTACTAGTTTTACGAACTTATGAAACATACAACAACGTGGTTGCTAGGAATCTAAACCAAGTTTCATGCAACATGAGTAATTATAAGTGTCTCAATGAGATTTTTACAAGTTTGACGAACTTATGAAACATCTAACAACGCGTTTCTAGTACTCTAAACCAAGTTTCATGCAACATGAGTGCTTATAAGTGTCTCAATGAGCTTTGTACAAGTTTGACAAACTTATGAAACATCTAACAACGCGTTTCTAGAACTCTAAACTAAGTTTCATGCATAATAAGTGCTTCTAAGTGTCTCAATGAGCTTTATACAAGTTTCACGAACTTATGATATATTTAACAACTTGGTTGCTAGGACTCTAAACCAAGTTTCATGCAACATGAGTGCTTATAAGTGTCCCAATGAGCTTTGTACTAGTTTGACGAACAACGTGGTTGCTAGGACTCTTAACCAAGTTTCATGCAACATGAGTGCTTATAAGTGTCTCAATGAGCTTTGTACAAGTTTGAAGAACTTATGAAACATCTAACGGCACGGTATCTAGGACTCTTAACCAAGTTTCATGCTACATGAGCGTTTATTAGTGTCGCAATGAGGTTTGTATAAGTTTCACGAACTTATGAAACATCTAACAACGTGGTTGCTAGGACTCTAAACCAAGTTTCATTCAACATGGGTGCTTATAAGTTCCTCAATGAGCTTTGTATTAGTTTGAAGAACTTACGAAACATCTAACAACGCGTTTCTAGGACTCTAAACCATGTTTCATGCAACATGAATGCTTACAAGTGTCTCAATGAGCTTTGTACTAGTTTGACGAACTTATGAAACATCTAACAACCCGTTTCTAGGACTCTAAACCAAGTTTCATGCAACATGAGTGCTTATAAGTGTCTCAATCAGCTTTTTACAAGTTTAAAGAACTTATGAAACATCTAACAACGAGTTTCTAGGACTCTAAAGCAAGTTTCATGCAACATGAGCGCTTATAAGTGTCTCAATGAGATTTGTACTAGTTTTACGAACTTATGAAACATCCAACAACGTGGTTGCTAGGACTCTAAACCAAGTTTCATGCAACATGAGTGCTTATAAGTGTCTCAATGAGATTTGTACAAGTTTAACGAACTTATGAGACATCTAACAACGTGTTTCTAGGAATCTAAACCAAGTTTCATGCAACATGAGTGCTTATAAGTGTCTCAATGAGATTTTTACAAGTCTGACGAACTTATGAAACATCTAACAACGCGGTTTCTAGGACTCTAAACCAGGTTTAATGCTACATGATCACTTATTAGTGTCGCAATGAGGTTTGTATAAGTTTCACGAACTTATGAAACATCTAACAACGTGGTTGCTAGGACTCTAAACCAAGTTTCATTCAACATGAGTGCTTATAAGTTCCTCAATGAGCTTTGTACTAGTTTGAAGAACTTACGAAACATTTAACAACGCGTTTCTAGGACTCTAAACCAAGTTTCATGCAACATGAGTGCTTATAAGTGTCTCAATGAGCTTTCTACAAGTTTGAAGAACTTATGAAACATCTAACAATGAGTTTCTAGGACTCTAAAGCAAGTTTCATGCAACATGAGCGCTTATAAGTGTCTCAATGAGCTTTGTACTAGTTTTACGAACTTATGAAACATCCAACAACGTGGTTTCTAGGATTCTAAACAATGTTTCATGCAACATGAATTCTTATAAGTGTCTCAATGAGATTTTTATAAGTTCATCAATGAACTTTGTATAAGTTTGACAAACTTACGAAACATCTAACAACACGTTTCTAGGACTCTAAAGCGAGTTTCATGCAACATGAGTTCTTACAAGTGTCTCAATGAGATTTTTACTAGTTTGACGAACTTATGAAACATCTAACAACGCGTTTCTAGGACTCTAAACCAATTTTCATGCAACATGAGTGCTTATAAGTGTCTCAATGAGCTTTGTACAAGTTTTTCGAACTTATGAAACATATAACAACTCGTTTCTAGGACTCTAAACCAAGTTTCATGCAACATGAGTGCTTAT
Source organism: Cochlearia excelsa (assembly GCA_963556525.1). Lineage (NCBI taxonomy): Eukaryota > Viridiplantae > Streptophyta > Magnoliopsida > Brassicales > Brassicaceae > Cochlearia > Cochlearia excelsa. The sequence goes on from CAUVZT010000005.1 coordinate 1,597,059, forward strand.
AAGTGTCTCAATGAGCTTTGTACAAGTTTGAAGAACTTATGAAACATCTAACAACGCGTTTCTAGGACTCTAAACCATGTTTTATGCAACATGAGCGCTTATAAGTGTCTCAATGAGCTTTTACTCATTTTAAGAACTTATGAAACATCTAACAACGTGGTTGCTAGGACTCTAAACCAAGTTTCATGCAACATGAGTACTTAAGTGTCTCAATGAGCTTTGTACAAGTTTTTACAAAATTATGAAACATCTAACAACGTGGTTGCTAGGACTCTAAACCAAGTTTCATTCAACTTGAGTGCTTATAAGTGCCTCAATGAGCTTTGTACAAGTTTGAAGAACTTATGAAACATCTAACAACGCGTTTCTAGGACTCTAAACCAAGTTTCATGCAACATGAGTGCTTACAAGTGTCTCAATGAGCTTTGTACTAGTTTGACGAACTTATGAAACATCTAACAACACGTTTCTAGGACTCTAAACCAAGTTTCTTGCAACATGAGTGCTTATAAGTGTCTCAATGAGCTTTGTATAAGTTTGAAGAACTTATGAAACATCTAACAACGCGTTTCTAGGACTCGGAACCATGTTTCATGGAACATGAGTGCATATAAATGTCTCAATTAGCTTTGTACTAGTTTCACGAACTTATGAGACATCTAACAACGAGTTTCTTGGACTTTAAACCAAGTTTCATGCAACATGAGTGCTTATAAGTGTCTCAATGAGCTTTTTAAAAACTTGACGAACTTATGATACACTAACAACGCGTTTCTAGGACTCTAAATCAAGTTTCATGCAACATGAGTGCTTATAAGTGTCTCAATGATCTTTTTACAAGTTTTACGAACTTATGAAACATCTAACAATACGTTTCTAAGACTCTAAACCAAGTGTCATGTAACAGTAGTGCTTATAAGTGTCTCAATGAGCTTTGTACAAGTTTGACGAACTTATGAAACATCTAACAACGCGTTTCTCGAACTATAAACCAAGTTTAATACTATACTATATGAGTGTTTATAAGTTCATCAATGAGCTATGTGCAAGTTTGACGAACTTGTGAAACATCTAACAACATGTTTCTAGGACTCTAAATCAAGTTTCATGCAACATGAGTGCTTATAAGTGTCTCAATGAGCTTTTTACAAGCTTGACGAACTTATGATACACTAACAACGCATTTCTAGGACTCTAAACCAAGTTTCATGCAACATGAGTGCTTATAATTGTCTCAATGATCTTTGTACAAGTTTTACGAACTTATGAAACATCTAACAATACGTTTCTAGGACTCTAAACAAAGTTTCATGTAATATTAATGCTTATAAGTGTCTCAATGAGCTTTGTACAAGTTTGACGAAGTTATGAAACATCTAACAACGCGTTTCTCGGAATATAAACCAAGTTTCATGCTATAAGAATGTTTATAAGTTCATCAATGAACTTTGTATAAGTTTGACAAACTTACGAAACATCTAACAACACGTTTCTAGGACTCTAAAGCAAGTTTCATGCAATATGAGTTCTTACAAGTGTCTCAATGAGATTTTTACTAGTTTGACGAACTTATGAAACATCTAACAACGCGTTTCTAGGACTCTAACCCAATTTTCATGCAACATGAGTGCTTATAAGTGTCTCAATGAGCTTTGTACAAGTTTTACGAACTTATGAAACATATAACAACTCGTTTCTAGGACTCTAAACCAAGTTTCATGCAACATGAGTGCTTATAAGTGTCTCAAGCTTTGTACAAGTTTGAAGAACTTATGAAACATCTAACAACGCGTTTCTAGGACTCTAAACCATGTTTTATGCAACATGAGCGCTTATAAGTGTCTCAATGAGCTTTTACTTATTTTAAGAACTTATGAAACATCTAACAACGTGGTTGCTAGGACTCTAAACCAAGTTTCATCCAACATGAGTACTTAAGTGTCTCAATGAGCTTTGTACAAGTTTTTACAAAATTATGAAACATCTAACAACGTGGTTGCTAGGACTCTAAACCAAGTTTCATTCAACATGAGTGCTTATAAGTGCCTCAATGAGCTTTGTACAAGTTTGAAGAACTTATGAAACATCTAACAACGCGTTTCTAGGACTCTAAACCAAGTTTCATGCAACATGAGTGCTTACAAGTGTCTCAATGAGCTTTGTACTAGTTTGACGAACTTATGAAACATCTAACAACACGTTTCTAGGACTCTAAACCAAGTTTCTTGCAACATGAGTGCTTATAAGTGTCTCAATGAGCTTTGTACAAGTTTGAAGAACTTATGAAACATCTAACAACGCGTTTCTAGGACTCTAAACCATGTTTTATGCAACATGAGCGCTTATAAGTGTCTCAATGAGCTTTTACTCATTTTAAGAACTTATGAAACATCTAACAACGTGGTTGCTAGGACTCTAAACCAAGTTTCATGCAACATGAGTACTTAAGTGTCTCAATGAGCTTTGTACAAGTTTTTACAAAATTATGAAACATCTAACAACGTGGTTGCTAGGACTCTAAACCAAGTTTCATTCAACATGAGTGCTTATAAGTGCCTCAATGAGCTTTGTACAAGTTTGAAGAACTTATGAAACATCTAACAACGCGTTTCTAGGACTCTAAACCAAGTTTCATGCAACATAAGTGCTTACAAGTGTCTCAATGAGCTTTGTACTAGTTTGACAAACTTATGAAACATCTAACAACACGTTTCTAGGACTCTAAACCAAGTTTCTTACAACATGAGTGCTTATAAGTGTCTCAATGAGCTTTGTACAAGTTTGAAGAACTTATGAAACATCTAACAACGCGTTTCTAGGACTCGGAACCATATTTCATGGAACATGAGTGCATATAAATGTCTCAATTAGCTTTGTACTAGTTTCACGAACTTATGAGACATCTAACAACGAGTTTCTTGGACATTAAACCAAGTTTCATGCAACATGAGTGCTTATAAGTGTCTCAATGAGCTTTTTACAAACTTGACGAACTTATGATACACTAACAACGCGTTTCTAGGACTCTAAGCCAAGTTTCATGCAACATGAGTGCTTATAAGTGTCTCAATGATCTTTTTACAAGTTTTACGAACTTATGAAACATCTAACAATACGTTTCTAGGACTCTAAACCAAGTGTCATGTAACATTAGTGCTTATAAGTGTCTCAATGAGCTTTGTACAAGTTTGACGAACTTATGAAACATCTAACAACGCGTTTCTCGGACTATAAACCAAGTTTAATACTATACTATATGAGTGTTTATAAGTTCATCAATGAGCTATGTGCAAGTTTGACGAACTTGTGAAATATCTAACAACATGTTTCTAGGACTCTAAACCAAGTTTCATGCAACATGAGTGCTTATAAGTGTCTCAATGAGCTTTTTACAAGCTTGACGAACTTATGATACACTAACAACGCATTTCTAGGACTCTAAACCAAGTTTCATTCAACATGAGTGCTTATAAGTTCCTCAATGAGCTTTGTACTAGTTTGAAGAACGTACGAAACATTTAACAACGCGTTTCTAGGACTCTAAACCAAGTTTCATGCAACATGAGTGCTTATAAGTGTCTCAATGAGCTTTCTACAAGTTTGAAGAACTTATGAAACATCTAACAATGAGTTTGTAGGACTCTAAAGCAAGTTTCATGCAACATGAGCGCTTATAAGTGTCTCAATGAGCTTTGTACTAGTTTTACGAACTTATGAAACATCCAACAACGTGGTTTCTAGGATTATAAACAATGTTTCATGCAACATGAGTTCTTTCAAGTGTCTCAATGAGATTTTTACTAGTTTGACGAACTTATGAAACATCTAACAACGCGTTTCTAGGACTCTAAACCAATTTTCATGCAACATGAGTGCTTATAAGTGTCTCAATGAGCTTTGTACAAGTTTTACGAACTTATGAAACATATAACAACTCGTTTCTAGGACTCTAAACCAAGTTTCATGCAACATGAGTGCTTATAAGTGTCTCAATGAGCTTTGTACAAGTTTGAAGAACTTATGAAACATCTAACAACGCGTTTCTAGGACTCTAAACCATGTTTTATGCAACATGAGCGCTTATAAGTGTCTCAATGAGCTTTGTACTCATTTTACGAACTTATGAAACATCTAACAACGTGGTTGCTAGGACTCTAAACCAAGTTTCATGCAACATGAGTGCTTAAGTGTCTCAATGAGCTTAGTACAAGTTTTTACGAAATTATGAAACATCTAACAACGTGGTTGCTAGGATTCTAAACCAAGTTTCATTCAACATGAGTGCTTATAAGTACCTCAATGAGCTTTGTACAAGTTTGAAGAACTTATGAAACATCTAACAACGCGTTTCTAGGACTCTAAACCAAGTTTCATGCAACATGAGTGCTTACAAGTGTCTCAATGAGCTTTGTACTAGTTTTACGAACTTATGAAACATCTAACAACACGTTTCTAGGACTCTAAACCAAGTTTCTTGCAACATGAGTACTTATAAGTGTCTCAATGAGCTTTGTACAAGTTTGAAGAACTTAGGAAACATCTAACAACACGTTTCTAGGACTCGAAACCATGTTTCATGGAACATGAGTGCATATAAATGTCTCAATTAGCTTTGTACTAGTTTCACGAACTTATGAGACATCTAACAACGAGTTTCTTGGAATTTAAACCAAGTTTCATGCAACATGAGTGCTTATAAGTATCTCAATGAGCTTTTTACAAACATGACGAACTTATGATACACTAACAACGCGTTTCTAGGACTCTAAACCAAGTTTCATGCAACATGAGTGCTTATAAGTGTCTCAATGATCTTTGTACAAGTTTTACGAACTTATGAAACATCTAACAATACGTTTCTAGGACTCTAAACCAAGTGTCATGTAACATTAGTGCTTATAAGTGTCTCAATGAGCTTTGTACAAGTTTGACGAACTTATGAAACATCTAACAACACGTTTCTCGGACTATAAACCAAGTTTAATACTATACTATATGAGTGTTTATAAGTTCATCAATGAGCTATGTGCAAGTTTGACGAACTTGTAAAACATCTAACAACATGTTTCTAGGACTCTAAACCAAGTTTCATGCAACATGAGTGGTTATAAGTGTCTCAATGAGCTTTTTACAAGCTTGACGAACTTATGATACACTAACAACGTATTTCTAGGACTCTAAACCAAGTTTCATGCAACATGAGTGCTTATAATTGTCTCAATGATCTTTGTACAAGTTTTACGAACTTATGAAACATTTAACAATACGTTTCTAGGACTCTAAACAAAGTTTCATGTAATATTAATGCTTATAAGTGTCTCAATGAGCTTTGTACAAGTTTGACGAACTTATGAAACATCTAACAACGCGTTTCTCGGAATATAAACCAAGTTTCATGCTATAAGAATGTTTATAAGTTCATCAATGAACTTTGTATAAGTTTGACAAACTTACGAAACATCTAACAACACGTTTCTAGGACTCTAAAGCGAGTTTCATGCAACATGAGTTCTTACAAGTGTCTCAATGAGATTTTTACTAGTTTGACGAACTTATGAAACATCTAACAACGCGTTTCTAGGACTCTAAACCAATTTTCATGCAACATGAGTGCTTATAAGTGTCTCAATGAGCTTTGTACAAGTTTTTCGAACTTATGAAACATATAACAACTCGTTTCTAGGACTCTAAACCAAGTTTCATGCAACATGAGTGCTTATAAGTGTCTCAATGAGCTTTGTACAAGTTTGAAGAACTTATGAAACATCTAACAACGTGTTTCTAGGACTCTAAACCATGTTTTATGCAACATGAGCGCTTATAAGTGTCTCAATGAGCTTTTACTCATTTTAAGAACTTATGAAACATCTAACAACGTGGTTGCTAGGACTCTAAACCAAGTTTCATGCAACATGAGTACTTAAGTGTCTCAATGAGCTTTGTACAAGTTTTTACAAAATTATGAAACATCTAACAACGTGGTTGCTAGGACTCTAAACCAAGTTTCATTCAACTTGAGTGCTTATAAGTGCCTCAATGAGCTTTGTACAAGTTTGAAGAACTTATGAAACATCTAACAACGCGTTTCTAGGACTCTAAACCAAGTTTCATGCAACATGAGTGCTTACAAGTGTCTCAATGAGGTTTGTACTAGTTTGACGAACTTATGAAACATCTAACAACACGTTTCTAGGACTCTAAACCAAGTTTCTTGCAACATGAGTGCTTATAAGTGTCTCAATGAGCTTTGTATAAGTTTGAAGAACTTATGAAACATCTAACAACGCGTTTCTAGGACTCGGAACCATGTTTCATGGAACATGAGTGCATATAAATGTCTCAATTAGCTTTGTACTAGTTTCACGAACTTATGAGACATTTAACAACGAGTTTCTTGGACTTTAAACCAAGTTTCATGCAACATGAGTGCTTATAAGTGTCTCAATGAGCTTTTTAAAAACTTGACGAACTTATGATACACTAACAACGCGTTTCTAGGACTCTAAACCAAGTTTCATGCAACATGAGTGCTTATAAGTGTCTCAATGATCTTTTTACAAGTTTTACGAACTTATGAAACATCTAACAATACGTTTCTAGGACTCTAAACCAAGTGTCATGTAACAGTAGTGCTTATAAGTGTCTCAATGAGCTTTGTACAAGTTTGACGAACTTATGAAACATCTAACAACGCGTTTCTCGAACTATAAACCAAGTTTAATACTATACTATATGAGTGTTTATAAGTTCATCAATGAGCTATGTGCAAGTTTGACGAACTTGTGAAACATCTAACAACATGTTTCTAGGACTCTAAATCAAGTTTCATGCAACATGAGTGCTTATAAGTGTCTCAATGAGCTTTTTACAAGCTTGACGAACTTATGATACACTAACAACGCATTTCTAGGACTCTAAACCAAGTTTCATGAAACATGAGTGCTTATAATTGTCTCAATGATCTTTGTACAAGTTTTACGAACTTATGAAACATCTAACAATACGTTTCTAGGACTCTAAACAAAGTTTCATGTAATATTAATGCTTATAAGTGTCTCAATGAGCTTTGTACAAGTTTGACGAAGTTATGAAACATCTAACAACGCGTTTCTCGGAATATAAACCAAGTTTCATGCTATAAGAATGTTTATAAGTTCATCAATGAACTTTGTATAAGTTTGACAAACTTACGAAACATCTAACAACACGTTTCTAGGACTCTAAAGCAAGTTTCATGCAATATGAGTTCTTACAAGTGTCTCAATGAGATTTTTACTAGTTTGACGAACTTATGAAACATCTAACAACGCGTTTCTAGGACTCTAACCCAATTTTCATGCAACATGAGTGCTTATAAGTGTCTCAATGAGCTTTGTACAAGTTTTACGAACTTATGAAACATATAACAACTCGTTTCTAGGACTCTAAACCAAGTTTCATGCAACATGAGTGCTTATAAGTGTCTCAAGCTTTGTACAAGTTTGAAGAACTTATGAAACATCTAACAACGCGTTTCTAGGACTCTAAACCATGTTTTATGCAACATGAGCGCTTATAAGTGTCTCAATGAGCTTTTACTCATTTTAAGAACTTATGAAACATCTAACAACGTGGTTGCTAGGACTCTAAACCAAGTTTCATCCAACATGAGTACTTAAGTGTCTCAATGAGCTTTGTACAAGTTTTTACAAAATTATGAAACATCTAACAACGTGGTTGCTAGGACTCTAAACCAAGTTTCATTCAACATGAGTGCTTATAAGTGCCTCAATGAGCTTTGTACAAGTTTGAAGAACTTATGAAACATCTAACAACGCGTTTCTAGGACTCTAAACCAAGTTTCATGCAACATGAGTGCTTACAAGTGTCTCAATGAGCTTTGTACTAGTTTGACGAACTTATGAAACATCTAACAACACGTTTCTAGGACTCTAAACCAAGTTTCTTGCAACATGAGTGCTTATAAGTGTCTCAATGAGCTTTGTACAAGTTTGAAGAACTTATGAAACATCTAACAACGCGTTTCTAGGACTCTAAACCATGTTTTATGCAACATGAGCGCTTATAAGTGTCTCAATGAGCTTTTACTCATTTTAAGAACTTATGAAACATCTAACAACGTGGTTGCTAGGACTCTAAACCAAGTTTCATGCAACATGAGTACTTAAGTGTCTCAATGAGCTTTGTACAAGTTTTTACAAAATTATGAAACATCTAACAACGTGGTTGCTAGGACTCTAAACCAAGTTTCATTCAACATTAGTGCTTATAAGTGCCTCAATGAGCTTTGTACAAGTTTGAAGAACTTATGAAACATCTAACAACGCGTTTCTAGGACTCTAAACCAAGTTTCATGCAACATAAGTGCTTACAAGTGTCTCAATGAGCTTTGTACTAGTTTGACGAACTTATGAAACATCTAACAACACGTTTCTAGGACTCTAAACCAAGTTTCTTACAACATGAGTGCTTATAAGTGTCTCAATGAGCTTTGTACAAGTTTGAAGAACTTATGAAACATCTAACAACGCGTTTCTAGGACTCGGAACCATGTTTCATGGAACATGAGTGCATATAAATGTCTCAATTAGCTTTGTACTAGTTTCACGAACTTATGAGACATCTAACAACGAGTTTCTTGGACTTTAAACCAAGTTTCATGCAACATGAGTGCTTATAAGTGTCTCAATGAGCTTTTTACAAACTTGACGAACTTATGATACACTAACAACGCGTTTCTAGGACTCTAAACCAAGTTTCATGCAACATGAGTGCTTATAAGTGTCTCAATGATCTTTTTACAAGTTTTACGAACTTATGAAACATCTAACAATACGTTTCTAGGACTCTAAACCAAGTGTCATGTAACATTAGTGCTTATAAGTGTCTCAATGAGCTTTGTACAAGTTTGACGAACTTATGAAACATCTAACAACGCGTTTCTCGGACTATAAACCAAGTTTAATACTATACTATATGAGTGTTTATAAGTTCATCAATGAGCTATGTGCAAGTTTGACGAACTTGTGAAATATCTAACAACATGTTTCTAGGACTCTAAACCAAGTTTCATGCAACATGAGTGCTTATAAGTGTCTCAATGAGCTTTTTACAAGCTTGACGAACTTATGATACACTAACAACGCATTTCTAGGACTCTAAACCAAGTTTCATTCAACATGAGTGCTTATAAGTTCCTCAATGAGCTTTGTACTAGTTTGAAGAACTTACGAAACATTTAACAACGCGTTTCTAGGACTCTAAACCAAGTTTCATGCAACATGAGTGCTTATAAGTGTCTCAATGAGCTTTCTACAAGTTTGAAGAACTTATGAAACATCTAACAATGAGTTTGTAGGACTCTAAAGCAAGTTTCATGCAACATGAGCGCTTATAAGTGTCTCAATGAGCTTTGTACTAGTTTTACGAACTTATGAAACATCCAACAACGTGGTTTCTAGGATTATAAACAATGTTTCATGCAACATGAGTTCTTACAAGTGTCTCAATGAGATTTTTACTAGTTTGACGAACTTATGAAACATCTAACAACGCGTTTCTAGGACTCTAAACCAATTTTCATGCAACATGAGTGCTTATAAGTGTCTCAATGAGCTTTGTACAAGTTTTACGAACTTATGAAACATATAACAACTCGTTTCTAGGACTCTAAACCAAGTTTCATGCAAAATGAGTGCTTATAAGTGTCTCAATGAGCTTTGTACAAGTTTGAAGAACTTATGAAACATCTAACAACGCGTTTCTAGGACTCTAAACCATGTTTTATGCAACATGAGCGCTTATACGTGTCTCAATGAGCTTTGTACTCATTTTACGAACTTATGAAACATCTAACAACGTGGTTGCTAGGACTCTAAACCAAGTTTCATGCAACATGAGTGCTTAAGGGTCACAATGAGCTTTGTACAAGTTTTTACGAAATTATGAAACATCTAACAACGTGGTTGCTAGGACTCTAAACCAAGTTTCATTCAACATGAGTGCTTATAAGTTCCTCAATGAGCTTTGTACAAGTTTGAAGAACTTATGAAACATCTAACAACGCGTTTCTAGGACTCTAAACCAAGTTTCATGCAACATGAGTGCTTACATGTGTCTCAATGAGCTTTGTACTAGTTTGACGAACTTATGAAACATCTAACAACACGTTTCTAGGACTCTAAACCAAGTTTCTTGCAACATGAGTGCTTATAAGTGTCTCAATGAGCTTTGTACAAGTTTGAAGAATTTATGAAACATCTAACAACGCGTTTCTAGGACTCTAAACCAAGTTTCATGCAACATGAGCGCTTATAAGTGTCTCAATGAACTTTGTACTAGTTTTACGAACTTATGAAACATCTAACAACATGGTTGCTAGGACTCTAAACCAAGTTACAGGCAACATGAGTTCTTATAAGTGTCTCAATGAGCGTTGTACAAGTTTTCCAAAATTATGAAACATCTAACAACGTGGTTGCTAGGACTCTAAACCAAGTTTCATTCAACATGAGTGCGTATAAGTGCCTCAATGAGTTTTGTACAAGTTTTTAGAACTTATGAAACATCTAACAACGCGTTTCTAGGACTCTAAACCAAGTTTCATGCAACATGAGTGCTTATAAGTATCTCAATGAGCTTTGTACAAGTTTGAAGAACTTATGAAACATCTAACAACTCGTTTCTAGGACTCTAAACCAAGTTTCATGCAACATGAGTGCTTATAAGTGTCTCAATGATCTTTGTACAAGTTTTACGAACTTATGAAACATCTAACAACGCGTTTCTCAGAATATAAACCACGTTTCATGCTATATGAATGTTTATAAGTTCATCAATGAGCTTTGTACAAGTTTGACAAACTTATGAAACATCTAACAACGCATTTCTAGGACTCTAAACCAAGTTTCATGCAACATGACTGCTTATAAGTGTCTCAATGAGCTTTGTACAAGTTTGAAGAACTTATGAAACATCTAACAACGCGTTTCTAGGACTCTAAATCATGTTTTATGCAATATGAGCGCTTATAAGTGTCTCAATGAGATTTGTACTAATTTTACGAACTTATGAAACATCTAACAACGTGGTTGCTAGGACTCTAAACCAAGTTTCATGCAACATGAGTGCTTAAGTGTCTCAATGAGCTTATTTCAAGTTTTTACGAAATTATGAAACATCTAACAACGTGGTTGCTAGGACTCTAAACCAAGTTTCATTCAACATGAGTGCTTATAAGTGCCTCAATGAGCTTTGTACAAGTTTGTAGAACTTATGAAACATCTAACAACGCGTTTCTAGGACTCTAAACCAAGTTTCATGCAACATGAGTGCTTACAAGTGTCTCAATGAGCTTTGTACTAGTTTGACGAACTTATGAAACATCTAACAACACGTTTCTAGGACTCTAAACCAAGTTCCAGGCAACATGAGTGCTTATAAGTGTCTCAATGAGCTTTTTACAAGTTTGAAGAACTTATGAAACATCTAACAACACGTTTCTAGGACTCTAAAGCATGTTTTATGCAACATGAGCGCTTATAAGTGTCTCAATGAGCTTTGTACTAATTTTACAAACTTATGAAACATCTAACAACGTGGTTGCTAGGACTCTAAACTAAGTTTCATGCAACATGAGTGCTTATAAGTGTCTCAATGAGCTTTGTACAAGTTTTTCGAAATTATGAAACATATAACAACGGGGTTGCTAGGACTCTAAACCAGGTTTCATTAAAAATGAGTGCTTATAAGTGCCTCAATGAGCTTTGTACAAGTTTGAAGAACTTATGAAACATCTAACAACGCGTTTCTAGGACTCTAAACCAAGTTTCATGCAACATGAGTGCTTAAAATTGTCTCAATGAGCTTTGTACTAGTTTGAAGAGCTTATGAAACATCTAACAACGCGTTTATAAGACTCTAAACCAAGTTTCATCCAACATGAGCGCTTATAAGTGTCTCAATGAGCTTTGTACTAGTTTTACGTACTTATGAAACATCTAACAACGTGGTAGCTAAGACTCTAAACCAAGTTCCGGGCAACATGAGTGCTTATAAGTGTCTCAATGAGCTTTGTACAAGTTTTCCAAAATTATGAAACATGAGTGCTTATAAGTGCCTCAATGAGCTTTGTACAAGTTTGAAGAACTTATGAAACATCTAACTACGCGTTTCTAGGACTCTAAACCAAGTTTCATGCAACATGAGTGCTTACAAGTGTCTCAATGAGCTTTGTACTAGTTTGACGAACTTATGAAACATCTAACAACACGTTTCTAGGACTCTAAACCAATTTTCATGCAACATGAGTGCTTATAAGTGTCTCAATGAGCTTTGTACATGTTTGAAGAACTTATGAAACATCTAACAACGCATTTCTAGGACTCTAAACCAAGTTTCATGCAACATGAGCGCTTATAAGTGTCTCAATGAGCTTTGTACTAGTTTTACGAACTTATGAAACATCTGACAACGTGGTTGCTAGGACTCTAAACCAAGTTCCAGGCAACATGAGTGCTTTATAAGTGTCTCAATGAGCTTTGTACAAGTTTTCCAAAATTATGAAACATCTAACAACGTGGTTGCTAGGACTCTAAACCAAGTTTCATTCAACATGAGTGCGTATAAGTGCCTCAATGAGTTATGTACAAGTTTTTAGAACTTATGAAACATCTAAAAACGCGTTTCTAGGACTCTAAACCAAGTTTCATGCAACATGAGTGCTTATAAGTGTCTCAATGAGCTTTGTACAAGTTTGACGAACTTATGAAACATCTAACAACTCGTTTCTAGGACTCTAAACCAAGTTTCATGCAACATGAGTGCTATAAGTGTCTCAATGAGCTTTTTACAAGTTTGAAGAACTTATGAAACATCTAACAACGCGTTTCTAGGACTCTAAAGCATGTTTTATGCAACATTAGCGCTTATAAGTGTCTCAATGAGCTTTGTACTAATTTTACGAACTTATGAAACATCTAACAACGTGGTTGCTAGGACTCTAAACCAAGTTTCATGCAACATGAGTGCTTATAAGTGTCTCAATGAGCTTTGTACAAGTTTTACGAAATTATGAAACATATAACAACGGGGTTTCTAGGACTCTAAATTAGGTTTCATTCAACATGAGTGCTTATAAGTGCCTCAATGAGTTTGTACAAGTTTGAAGAACTTATGAAACATCTAACAACGCGTTTCTAGGACTCTAAACCAAGTTTCAGGCAACATGAGTGCTTACAAGTGTCTCAATGAGCTTTGTACTAGTTTGAAGAGCTTATCAAAACATCTAAAAACGCGTTTATAAGACTCTAAACCAAGTTTCATCCAACATGAGCGCTTATAAGTGTCTCAATGAGCTTTGTACTAGTTTTACGTACTTATGAAACATCTAACAACGTGGTAGCTAGGACTCTAAACCAAGTTCCAGGCAACATGAGTGCTTATAAGTGTCTCAATGAGTTTTGTACAAGTTTTCCAAAATTATGAAACATCTAACAACGTGGTTGTTAGGACTCTAAACCAAGTTTCATTCAACATGAGTGCGTATAAGTGCCTCAATGAGTTTTGTACAAGTTTTAAGAACTTATGAAATATCTAACAACGCGTTTCTAGGACTTTAAACCAAGTTTCATGCAACATGAGTGCTTATAATTGTCTCAATGAGCTTTGTACAATTTTGACGAACTTATGAAACATCTAACAACGCGTTTCTAGGACCCTACACCTAGTTTCATGGAACATGAGTGGTTATAAGTGTCTCAATGAGCTTTGTACTAGTTTTACGAACTTATGAAACATCTAACAACGTGGTTGCTAGGACTCTAAACCAAGTTTCATGCAACATGGTTGCTTATAAGTGTCTCAATGACCTTTGTACAAGTTTGAGGAACTTATGAAACATCTAACAACGCGTTTCTAGTACTCTAAACCAAGTTTCATGAAACATGAGTGCTTATACGTGTCACAATGAGCTTTGTACTAGTTTTACGAGCTTACGAAACATCTAACAACGTGGTTGCTAGGACTCTAAACAAAGTTTCATACAACATGAATGTTTATAAGTGTCTCAATGAGCTTTTTACAAGTTTGACGAACTTATGAAACATCTAAAAACGTGGTTGCTAGGACTCTAAACCAAGTTTCATGCAACATAAGTGCTTATAAGTGTCTCAATAAGCTTTGTACAACTTTGACTAACTTATGAAACATCTAACAACGTGGTTGCTAGGACTCTAAACCAAGTTTCATGCAACATGAGTGCTTATAAGTGTCTGAATGAGCTTTGTACAATTTTGACGAACTCATGAAACATCTAACAACGCATTTCTAGGACCCTACACCAAGTTTCATGCAACATGAATGGTTATAAGTCTCTCAATGAGCTTTGTACAAGTTTGACGAACTTATGAAACATCTCACAACGCCTTTCTAGGACTCTAAACCAAGTTTCCTGAACATGAGTTCTTATAAGTGTCTCAATGAGCTTTGTACAAGTTTGAATAATTTATGAAACATCTAACAACGCGTTTCTAGGAATCTAAACCAAGTTTCGTGCAACATGAGCGCTCTACGTGTCTCAAAGAGCTTTGTACTAGTTTTACGAACTTATGAAACATCTAACAACGTGGTTGCTAGGACTCTAAACCAAGTTTCATGCAACATGAGTGCTTATAAGTGTCTCAATGACCTTTGTACAAGTTTGACGAACTTATGAAACATCTAACGACGCGGTTTCTAAGACTCTAAACAAAGTTTCATGCTACATGAGCGCTTATTAGTGTCTCAATGAGCTTTGTACTGTTAGAATTTGAGAGTATATGGAGGAGGAGATTCGGTGGAGAGATTATGGAGGAGGAGATTTGATGGAGAGTTTTTGTTTGAGATTAGAGAGATTAGTAATAAGAGTATATTGAAGAGGCTATTAGCCAACTTAACATTTCAAGTTTTGGTACAAGAGAGATATATATAGAGTTTACAAGAGTGAGCTTAAAACCCTAGCCTAAGGAAGAAGATGATCCGTGACCGTTGATCTTGTTTCCTTGAGAGAGATTGTGACCATTGGATGAAGGGATAAGATTTTTTGTCATCTTGTGCTTTGTCCTTTTCTTTAATTTTAATTTGAAATCTTTGACTCCTCTTGTTGACTCGACTCTTCCTTAGACTCGCCAAGTCATCACATGATCTCACAAGATTTGCACAACCCGGATTTTGCACGTCTCGGGAATTTCGTAACATGGATTTTGCACGGCCCAGAAACTTCGTAACACGGATTTTGCACAAACGCAAATTCGTCCTCTGCACGGCTTTCGAGGCCTTTTCCAAAGTGCACAATATTTGCACATTTTGATAATGAGCACAATATTTGCACGACCGTCTGGTTTGGTCATCCTCACCATTTGGATGTCGTCTTGACCAAACTCTTGAACGTTTAGACCTTCTTCTTCTTCTCCTCTTTATCTTGAACTATTCTTTACTCTTGCCTTGTAATGCACTCTTCCTCTTTCCGTGTTTTTGACATAATGCCTTAGCGGTTAATCATTAATCTTAACACTCCCCCTCAAGCTTAGCCAAATGAAATGGCTAAGATTGGACATTGCTAAACAAACCTCATTAAAACCTTAAACGAGAAAACCACTTGGGATAAAACCGCATTTAAGGAAAAAGAGTGTAAGTCTTTGCAATTACGGGTCTTCTTTCTTGTGAGCATGTTCTCGGTCTTCTTCTTTGGACTTGACCTTGCTCGCTTCTTTTGGACTCCCCCTTAAGCCTTTAACATCTTAGTTTAGAACTTAAGGGTTTCTTTAACATCCCCAACAAGCTTCTTTGGTCTCAACTTGATTGGGTTTCCTTATGCAATCTTTTGTTTTTGGGAAGTTGTTGCATTCTCCCTTGGTTGAAGTCGGAACCTTCTTGGTCCTTCTCTCCTTTGATTCATCATCACGGCTTTGTTCTTCACAAGCTTCAATGTGTGATGTATGGCTTTGGCCGAAACTTTTGGTTCCCTTTGTCTTTCTCTTGGTTTCTCCTTTGTGGCTTTCCTCTTGTCTTTGGTCTTTGAATCTTTGAACCTTCAAGAGATTCCAATGAATTAAGACGTAGTCAAGACATATAGAAATGCAAACTAAGAAGTTATGATCAATAGATTAAGCATTCTAAACAAGTGATTGATCATAAGCTAAGCATCAAGATTATGGGATATGGCTCTAGACTTATGATTCTATTAAGTATAACAAAGAGTAAGGTTTAGAGGTAGCCTTTTTGTTCGTAGTGGTTTGATGCTCTCTTGTAGTTGCATTTCCTTTTGAGCTTTGGCTTCTTCATGAAGTCTTTTGCTTTCTCCCTTGTGCAATTGGAACAAACTTGAGCGGCGGGGATGGCTTGCCCCCTTACGGATGCTTTGGCCATTTAATGAGAACTTGACTCGGTCTTGTTCTTGCTAGGATACTTGATCGGATCAATGATGGATGAGTCTCTTTCTTCAAGAGCTCTTTTTGGTTTGAATCTCTTTCTTCAAGAGTTTCTTCTTTGAGAATGGATTGGTCTTCCCTTTTGTAGAGGTTTGACCGAGTTGTGATGATAGGATGAGTTGAGTTGGTCTTAATCTTTGATGGATCTTTGACCAATTGTTGATGAGCCTTGTCCTTGCTAGGGACTTTGGCCGAGTCATGATGGAGTCAGAGCTCTTGACATCATTAAGACACTTTAGCATTCTTCAAGTGTTCTTAGCCGGATTGGGTTTCTTCTTTTCTTCTTTGTTGAATCTTTTTCCGAATGGAGCCGAATGGTTGATCTCCATCTTGAGATTGAGCTTCTTTCTTCAAGAACACTCCTTGTAAACGTAACTTGGCCTTGGCATCTTCTTGATGTTTGGACTAATGTATATTGAGTTTCTTTCTTCAAGAACACTCTTTGGGTCTTCATCTTAATCATGAAGATGATGTAAATCTTTTCTCCCCACCCCCCTCATGGTTAAGATGGGATACTCCTTTTTTTGGTTTTCCCTTCACGACTTGGCAAGCTTAGTGTGAAGGTTTCTCATCTCTCTTTGAAACTTTCCTTTGACACTCTCATGCATCCCCTTTCTTCTCTTTCTTTAAACCAGTTGATGTTTCTATCAATGCTTAGAGGTTCTTCATTGTGATCTCTTATAGTCTTTGGTATGATGATCCTACATCATCACAAAAACAAAATTGATTTAAGTACAATGATTACCGGAATTTATAGCAACTTAATCTTATTACAAATGCTTAAATACTAAGAACAAGTACAAGGTAAGATTACAATTAAGCCCGAGAATAGTATTGCATCTAATCACAAGTTCAAGTTCTAGTTTTTAAGATTAGCATGTATGAGTACTTAAGCCAAGAGTGAACTAAGTATAACTAGGTTTAAACAATAACTCTTATGAACACTCTTATAACTCTTATAACTTTTAACTACAACTTAGGAGAGAAAGGGATTTAGAAATGGCCTTTTTCGGTTTAGTTCTTGAGTAGATGGTCATTTGGGAACGTCATTACACTCTTAGAGCACCTTAATTGGTTAGTCTATGATTGAGTTTATGACTTCCCTTATGAAATGCTCTTGATACCTTAATACATACATATGAAACAAGGTTTAGCAACAAGAGTCTTTTGAATATGGCTCCTTGCCATAAGAATTTTAAAGGGGACATGGCCTTAAAGCTATTTAAACCGGACCATGTCCTTAAACAGGCAAAGATTCTTTGTGACTTTAGATGCCTTCATGGCGAGTCACTCATCTTGGATCATAAACTTAGATGCCTTAAGGCGGTTTATGACTATAACACTAATTAGATCATTATAACTTATGAATCTGATTTAGATCATATAAGTTATAAATCATTTCTCCATGTGCTAAAGAATTTGATTTTCATGACTTTTAAAGACTTTGGCCTTTTATTAAGTTCATAATCTCATTCTTAATCACATGTTAACCGAGGAAGCATTGGATTCAACGAGTTTACATGTGTTTCAACACTTAGTGATTCTCGGTTCTCTTTCCTCTAAGAGAGCTTTGTAATCCATAAGACCTTATATGCTTAATCACAAGCGGATCTTGGTTCCTTACCCTTTGTTAAACCATAGATCTTTTGGATTAACCAAGGTTTTGAATGCAATAAGTCTTAAGACATATGGGAACCAAGGATCCTAGATATTTAGAAGTGTCAAATCACTTCACTAAACAAAGACTATTGATTTAAGACTCTTAGCAAGAAACAAGACTTGGATATTATAGTGGGGGTATGAAGAGGATAAAGAGTATGAGTTTTAACCTAGTCCTTATTGATCTTTAAAGATCTTTAGGACTCAAGGTAGCTACTAATCTCTTTATCTCCCTCTTGTGTTTCCTCTTACACAACCGCCACTAGCCATCTTCATTATCTTGGTGATTTAAATTCGAATAAGAGCATGTATTGACTTGGAGATTATAAAGATTGAAGCTTTAAGATGAAAGATTAGATATGTCCCTTATAAAGACAAATAGTCTTACTTCATCAAATCTCTTCACTGTCAAAACTTAAAAGATGAAAAAACGCCTAGTACATGCTCATAAATTTTAATAATGCGAAGAGATTTGGATTCAACAAGTCAATTAAGCACATAGTACTTATTGAACAAGGATTACTCTCTTTTGACTCTCAAGTTCCAAGCTTTTTATGTTTAGGAAACTTGGTCATGGTCTAAAAGAATTTTCGGATTCAACACTAGGTTATAGTCTTCATGAGTTAACTCAAGTGGTTCACTAACCTTTAAACTCTTAAGCTTCAAGTTTTATTCTTGAATACTTGGTCATTGTTTTATGTCGAAGTTTAATAGATCTTGGATTCATCAAGGTTCCTTTAGTACTCACAAGAGTGAGGAATCCATGGTTCTCTATCTTTAACGTTCGGCCATTCATAGATCTTTTCCAAGAAACAAACATTAAAACATCATGGTTTTTAAACATGTAGCTAGATCTTAAAGATCCAATCAAGATCCAATCTTTCCATGAACCTATTTTGTTTAATGTGATCTTAGATAGGATTTGGATTCAACAAGTTCTCTTTATCTCATAATAGTGAGGAGATTCTTGGTTCTCTTCCGTGAGACAATTTGGTTCTTCACAAGATCTTAAGTGCTTAACAATAAGCGGATCTTGTTTTCACCGTTTGTCTTTGTAGATCTATGGATCTAAACTGAAACAAAGAAGAGGATTCGGATTCAACATGTTATTGTTCTCAAAAGAGACAATACACAAGGTTCTCTTACTCTTTTAGCTCACAAGTTCCAAGCTTTGATGTTTTGGATACTTGTTCATAGCCTAAATGCCTAAGTTAAGTGATTATTAGATTCATCAAGGTTCCTTAAACTTATATGAGCAAGGAAACCATGGTTCTTAATCACTAACTTTCAGCCTAATTAAGATCTTATAAAGAACAACACAAGCAAACTCGGGTTTACCATGAAGCAAGATTCAATATCTAAGCTTTACATGAACCGGCCTTGTTTGGATTGTTCTTAAACAAGGACACGGATTCATCATGTTCTTATCACTCATAAGAGGAAAAGCGAATCCTGGTTCCTTCACCTAAGAGATCTTAATGTTTATAAACATAAAAGGGGAGGATTTTGGATTCAAGCTTCTCACACTCATGAGAGCAAAGAGACATGGTTCACATCCTCCATGGCTCACAATTACCAAGCTATCTTGGTTGTTCTTGTTCATAGCCATAAATAAACAAAAGATTGCGGAAATTAAACAAAGAAAGGAGCTTTTGTTCTGATACCATGTTAGAATTTGAGAGTATATGGAGGAGGAGATTCGGTGGAGAGATTATGGAGGAGGAGATTTGATAGAGAGTTTTGGTTTGAGATTAGAGAGATTAGTAATAACAATATATTGAAGAGGCTATTAGCCAACTTAACATTTCAAGTTTTGATACAAGAGATATATATATAGAGTTTACAAGAGTGAGATTAAAACCCTAGCCTAAGGAAGAAGATGATATGTGACCATTGATCTTGTTTCTTTTAGAGGGATTGTGACCAGTGGATGAAGGGATAAGATTCTTTGTCATCTTGTGCTTTGTCCTTTGCTCTAATTTGAATTTGAAATCTTTGACTCATCTTGTTGACTTGGCTCTTCCTTTGACTCGCAAAATCATCACATGATTGCACAAGATTTGCACAGTCCGGATTTTGCACGTCTCGAGAATTTGGTAACACAGATTTTGCACGGCCCGGAAACTTCGTAACACAGATTTTGCACAAACGTAAATCCGTCCTTGGCACGACTTTCGAGGTCTTTTCCAAAGTTCACAATATTTGCACATTTTGATAATGAGCACAATTATTTTCACGGACGTCCGGTTTGGTCATCCTCGTCATTTGGATGTCGTCTTGACCAAACTGTTGAACGTCTAGACCTTCTTCTTCTTCTCCTCTTTATCTTGAACTCTTCTTTACTCTTGCCTTGTAATGCACTCTTCCTCTTTCCGTGTTTTTGACATAATGCCTTAGCGGTAAATCATTAGTTTTAACATGTACAAGTTTCACGAACTTATGAAAATCTCACGACGCGGTTTCTAGGACTCTAAACCAAGTTTCATAATACATGAGTGCTTATAAGTATCTCAATGAGCTTTGTACAAGTTTCACGAACTTATGAAACATCTAACAACGCGTTTCTAGGACTCGAAACCAAGTTTCATTCAACATGAGTGCTTATAAGTGTCTCAATTAGTTTTGTACAAGTTTGACGAACTTATGAAACATCTAACAACGCGTTTCTAGGAATCTAAACAAAGTTTCATGCAACATGAATGCTTATAAGTGTCTCAATGAGATTTGTAAAAGTTTTACGAACTTATGAAACATCCAACAACACCTTTCTAGGACTCTAAACCAAGTTTCATTCAACTTGAGTGCTTATAAGTGTCACAATGAGCTTTGTACAAGTTTGACGAACTTATGAAACATCTAACAACGCGTTTCTAGGACTCTAAACCATGTTTCATGATACTTGAGTGATCATAAGTTCCTCAATAAGCTTTGTACAAGTGTCACGAACTTATGAAACATCTAATAACGGGTTTCTAGGATTTTAAACCAAGTTTCATGAAACATGAGTGATTATAAGTGGCTCAATGAGCTTTGTACAAATTTGACGAACTTATGAAACATCTAACAACGCGTTTCTAGGACTCTAAACCAAGTTTCATGCAACATGAGTGCTTTTAAGTGTCTCAATGAGCTTTGTACAAATTTGACGAACTTATGAAACATCTAATAACACGTTTCTAGGATTCTAAACCAAGTTTCGTGCAACATGAGTTCTTATAAATTCCTCAATGAGCTTTTTACAAGTTTCACGAACTTATGAAAAATCTAACAACGCGTTTCAAGGACTTTAATCCAAGTTTCATGCAACATGAGTGATTTTAAGTGTCTCAATGAGCTTTGTACAAGTTTTACGAAAGTATGAAACATCTAACAACGTGGTTGCTAGGAATCTAAACCAAGTTTCATGCAACATGAGTGCTTATAAGTGTCACAATGAGCTTTGTTCAAGTTTGACAAACTTATGAAACATCTAACAACGTATTTCTAGGAATCTAAACTAAGTTTCATGAAACATGAGTGCTTATAAGTGTCTCAATGAGCTTTGTACAAGTGTGACGAACTTATGACACATCTAACAACGCGTTTCTAGGACTCTAAACCAAGTTTCATGCAACATACTGCTAATAAGTGTCTCAATGAGCTTTGTACAAGTTTGATGAAATTATGAAACATTTAACTACGCGGTTTCTATGAATCTAAACCAAGTTTCATGCTACATGAGCGCTTATTAGTTTTGCAATGGGGTTTTATACAAGTTTCCCGAAATTATGAAACATCTAACGACGCGGTTTCTAGGACTCTAAACCAAGTTTCATGCTACTTGAGTGCTTATTAGTGTCTCAATGAGCTTTGTACTAGCTTCACGAACTTATGAGACATCTAAGAACGCGTTTCTAGGACTCTAAACCAAGTTTCATGTAACATTAGTGCTTATAAGTGTCTCAATGAGCTTTGTACAAGTTTGACGAACTTATGAAACATCTAACAACACGTTTCTGTAACTCTAAACCAAGTTTCATGCAACATGAATGCTTATAAGTGTCTCAATGAGCTTTGTACAAGTTTGACGAACTTATTAAACATCTAACAACGCCTTTCTAACACTTTCAACCAAGTTTCATGCTACATGAGTGCTTATAAGTTCCTCAATGAGCTTTGTACAAGTTTCACGAACTTATGAAACATCTAACAACGCGTTTCTAGGATTTTAAACCAAGTTTCATGAAACATGAGTGATTATAAGTGTCTCAATTAGCTTTGTACAAGTTTGACGAACATATGAAACATCTAATAAAGTGGTTGCTATGACTCTAAACCAAGTTTCATGCGACATGAGTGCTTATAATTGTCTCAATGAGCTTTGTACAATTTTGACGAACTTATGAAACATCTAACAACGCGTTTCTAGGACCCTACACCTAGTTTCATGCAACATGATTGGTTATAAGTGTATCATTGAGCTTTGTACAAGTTTGACGACCTTATGAAACCACTAACAACGTGTTTCTAGGACTGTAAACCAAGTTTCATGCAACATGAGTGCTTATAAATGTCTCAATGAGCTTTGTACAAGTTTGACTAACTTATGAAACATCTAACAACGCGTTTCTAGGACTCTAAACCAAGTTTAATGCTGCATGAGCGCTTATTAGTTCACAATGAGCTTTGTACAAGTTTCACGAACTTATGAAACATCTAACGACGCGGTTTCTAGGACTCTAAATCTAGTTTCAAGCAAAATGAGTGCTTATAAGTGTATCAATGAGCTTTGTACAAGTTTGACGAACTTATGAAACATCTAACAACGCGTTTCTAGGACTCTAAACCAAGTTTCATGTAACATGAGTGCTTATAAGTGTCTCAATGAGCTTTGTACAAGTTTGACGAACTTATATAACATCTAACAACACGTTTCTATAACTCTAAACCAAGTTTCATGCAACATGAGTGATTCTAAGTGTCTCAATGAGCTTTGTACAAGTTTGACGAACTTATGAAACATCTAACAACGCGTTTCTAGGAACCTACACCAAGTTTCATGCAACATGAGTGGTAATAAGTGTCTCAATGAGCTTTGTAAAAGTTTTACGAACTTATGAAATATCTAACAACGTGTTTCTAGGTCTGTAAACCAAGTTTCATGCAACATGAGTGCTTATAAGTGTCTTAATAAGCTTTGTACAAGTTTTAATAACTTATGAAACATCTAACAACGCGTTTCTAGGATTCGAAACAAAGTTCCATGCAACATGAGTGCTGATAAGTGTCTCAATTAGCTTTGTACATGTGTGACGAACTTATTAAACATCTAACAACACGTTTCTAGGACTCTAAACCAAGTTTCATGCAACATGAATGCTTATAAGTGTCTCAATGAGATTTGTACAAGTTTTACGAACTTATGAAACATCTAACAACACGTTTCTTGGACTCTAAACCAAGTTTCATGCAACATGAGTGCTTATAAGTGTCACAATGAGCTTTGTACAAGTTTGACGAACTTAAGAAACATCTAACAACGCGTTTCTAGGACTCTAAATCAAGTTTCATGCTACATGAGTGATCATAAGTTCCTCAATGAGCTTTTTACAAGTTTCACGAACTTATGAAACATCTACTAACGCGGTTCTAGGACTTTAAACCAAGTTTCATGAAACATGAGTGATTATAAGTGGCTCAATGAGCTTTGTACAAATTTGACGAACTTATGAAACATCTAACAACGCGTTTCTAGGACTCTAAACAAAGTTTCATGCAACATGAGTGCTTATAAGTGTCTCAATGAGCTTTGTACAAATTTGAAAAACTTATGAAACATCTAATAACGCGTTTCTAGGACTCTAAACCAAGTTTCATGCAACATGAGTGCTTATAAGTTCCTCAATGAACTTTGTACAAATTTCACGAACTTATGACAAATCTAACAACGCGTTTCTAGGAATCTAAACTACGTTTCATGAAACATGAGTGCTTATAAGTGTCTCAATGAGCTTTGTACATGTTTGACGAACTTATAAGACATCTAACAACAATTTTCTAGGACTCTAAACCAAGTTTCATGCAACATATTGCTTATAAGTGTCTCAATGAGCTTTGTACAATTTTGATGAACTTATGAGACATCTAACAACGCATTTCTAGGACTCAAAACCAATTTTCATGTAACATTAGTGCTTATAAGTGTCTCAATGAGATTTGTACAAGTTTGACGAACTTATTAAACATCTAACAACGCGTTTCTAGGATTTTAAACCAAGTTTCATGAAACATGAGTAATTATAAGTGTCTCAATGAGCTTTGTACAAGTTTGACGAACTTATGAAACATCTAACAACGTGGTTGCTAGGACTCTAAACCAAATATGTTTCATGCGACATGAGTTCTTATAATTGTCGCATTGAGCTTTGTACAATTTTGACGAACTTATGAAACATCTAACAACGCGTTTCTAGGACCCTACACCTAGTTTCATGCAACATGAGTGGTTATAAGTGTCTCATTGAGCTTTGTACAAGTTTGACGAACTTATGAAACATCTAACAACGCGTTTCAAGGACTGTAAACCAAGTTTTACGCAACATGAGTGCTTATAAGTGTCTCAATGAGCTTTGTACAAGTTTGACATACTTATGAAACATCTAACAACGCGTTTCTAGGACTCGAAACAAAGTTTCATGAAACATGAGTGCTTATAAGTGTCTCAATTGACTTTGTACAAGTTTGACGAACTTATGAAACATCTTACAACACGTTTCTAGAACTCTAAACCAAGTTTCATGCAACATGAATTCTTATAAGTGTCTCAATGAGCTTTGTACAAGTTTGACGAACTTATGAAACATCTAACAACGCGTTTCTAGGAATCTAAACCAAGTTTCATGCTACATGAGTGCTTATAAGTTCCTCAATGAGCTTTGTACAAGTTTCACGAACTTATGAAACATCTGACAACGCGTTTCTAGGAATCTAAACCAAGTTCCATGCAACATGAGCGCTTATAAGTGTCTCAATGAGCTTTGTACTAGTTTTACGAACTTATGAAACATCTAACAACGTGGTTGCTAGGACTCTAAACCAAGTTTCATGCAACATGAGTGCTTATAAGTGTCACAATGACCTTTGTATAAGTTTGACGAACTTATGAAACAACTAACAACTCGTTTCTAGGACTCTAAACCAAGTTTCATGCAAAATGACTGTTTATAAGTGTCTCAATGAGATTTGTACAACTTTGATGAACTTATGAAACATATAAAGACGTGGTTTCTAGGACTCTAAACCAAGTTTCATGCTACATGAGCGCTTATTAGTTTCACAATGAGCTTTGTACAAGTTTCACGAACTTATGAAACATCTAACGACGCGGTTTCTAGGACTCTAAACCAAGTTTCATGCTACATGAGTGCTTATAAGTGTCTCAATAAGGTTTGTACTAGTTTCAAGAACTTATGAAACAACTAACAACGCGTTTCTAGGACTCTAAACCAAGTTTTATGCAACAAGACTGCTTATAAGTATCTCAATGAGCTTTGTACAAGTTTGACGAACTTATGAAACATCTAACAACACGTTTCTATAATCCTAAACTAAGTTTCATGCAACATCAGTGCTTGTAAGTGTCTCAATGAGCTTTGTACAAGTTTGACGAACTTATGAAACATCTAACAACGCGTTTCTAGGACTCTAAACCAAGTTTCATGCTACATGAGTGCTTATAAGTTCCTCAATGAGCTTTGTACAAGTTTCACGAACTTATGAAACATCTAACTACGTGTTTCTAGGATTTTAAACCAAGTTTATTGAAACATGGTGATTATAAGTGTCTCAATGAGCTTTGTACAATTTTGACGAACTGATGAAACATCTAAAAACACGTTTCTAGGAACCTACACCTAGTTTGATGCAACATGAGTGGTAATAAGTGTCTCAATGAGCTTTGTACAAGTTTGACGAACTTATTAAACATCTAACAACGCGTTTCTAGGATTTTAAACCAAGTTTAGAAACATGAGTAATTATAAGTGTCTCAATGAGCTTTTTATAAGTTTGACGAACTTATGAAACATCTAACAACGTGGTTGCTAGGACTCTAAACCAATTAAGTTTCATGCGACATGAGTTCTTATAATTGTTTCAATGAGCTTTGTACAATTTTGACGAACTTATGAAACATCTAACAACGTGTTTCTAGGACCCTACACCTAGTTTCATGCAACATGAGTGGTTATAAGTGTCTCATTGAGCTTTGTACAAGTTTGACGAACTTATGAAACATCTAACAACGCGTTTCTAGGACTGTAAACCAAGATTTACGCAGCATGAGGTCTTATAAGTGTCTTAATGAGCTTTGTACAAGTTTGACGTACTTATGAAACATCTAACAACGCGTTTCTAGGACTCGAAACAAAGTTTCATGAAACATGAGTGCTGATAAGTGTCTCAATTAGCTTTGTACAAGTTTGACGAACTTATGAAACATCTTACAACACGTTTCTAGGACTCTAAACCAAGTTTCATGCAACATGAATGCTTATAAGTGTCTCAATGAGCTTTGTACAAGTTTGACGAACTTATAAAACATCTAACAATGCGTTTCTAGGACTATAAACCAAGTTTCATGCTACATGAGTGATTATAAGTTCCTCAATGAACTTTGTACAAGTTTCACGAACTTATGAAACATCTAACAACGCGTTTATGGGAATCTAAACCAAGTTTCATGCAACATGACCGCTTATAAGTGTCTCAATGAGCTTTGTACTAGTTTTACGAACTTATAAACATCTAACAACGTGGTTGCTAGGACTCTAAACCAAGTTTCATGCAACATGAGTGTTTATAAGTGTCACAATGACCTTTGTACAAGTTTGACGAACTTATGAAACAACTAACAACGCGTTTCTAGGACTCTAAACCAAGTTTCATGCAACATGACTGCGTATAAGTGACTCAATGAGATTTGTACAAGTTTGATGAACTTATGAAACATATAACGACGCGGTTTCTAGGAATCTAAACTAAGTTTCATGCTACATGAGCGCTTATTAGTTTCACAATGAGCTTTGTACAAGTTTCACGAACTTATGAAACATCTACCGACGCGGTTCCTAGGACTCTAAACCAAGTTTCATGCTACATGAGTGCTTATAAGTGTCTCAATGAGGTTTGTACTAGTTTCAAGAACTTATGAAACAACTAACAACGCGTTTCTAGGACTCTAAACCAAGTTTGATGCAACATGACTGCTTATAAGTGTCTCAATGAGCTTTGTACAAGTTTGACGAACTTATGAAACATCTAACAACACGTTTCTATAACCCTAAACCAAGTTTCATGCAACATCAATGCTTATAAGTGTCTCAATGAGCTTAGTACAAGTTTGACGAACTTATGAAACATCTAACAACGCGTTTCTAGGACTCTAAACCAAGTTTCATGCTACATGAGTGCTTATAAGTTCCTCAATGTGCTTTGTACAAGTTTCACGAACTAATGAAACATCTAACAACGCGTTTCTAGGATTTTAAAACAAGTTTATTGAAACATGGTGATTATAAGTGTCTAAATAAGCTTTGTACAATTTAGACGAACTGATGAAACATCTAACAACACGTTTCTAGGAACCTACACCAAGTTTCATGCAACATGAGTGGTAATAAGTGTCTCAATGAGTTTTGTACAAGTTTGACGAAACTTATGAAACATCTAACAACGTGTTTCTAGGACTGTAAACCAAGTTTCATGCAACATGAGTGCTTATAAGTGTCTCAATGAGCTTTGTACAAGTTTGACTAACTTATGAAACATCTAACAACGCATGGTCATGGAAGACCGAGTTTGTTGCTATGTGGATAGCCTCTTGATTATCACAATGCATGGTCATTGGTGCTTCAATCTTGAATCCCAAATCTCCTAGAAAGTTCTTTAGCCACATGAGTTCTTGAGTTAACTTACTCATGGCTCTATACTCGGCTTCGGCGGTTGAACAAGATACTATCTTTTTCTTCTTTGTCTTCCATGTGACAAGGTTGCCACCAATGAAAGTACAATACTCGGTGGTTGACCGCCTACTCTCTAGATCCCCGACATAATCTGCGTCACAATACCCAATAACCTCCGTGTTCTTGTTGCAACCCATCCATATACCCAAGCTTGAGGTTCCTTCAACGTAACCCAAGATCCTCATGATCATGTTCCAACGGTTTTGCTTCGGCTTTTGCATGTGTTGGGAGACTTGGTTCACGGCAAAGCATAAGTCCGGTTTAGTGATTGTCAAGTAAATAAGTTTTCCCACTAGCCGTCTATAGAGCATTAGGTATTGGTATGGTTGATTATCCTCACTACCTTCTTGAATGGTCTTTTAGCCGTCTTCAAGAGGAATCTTAGCCACCTTTGTACCTATCATATTGACAACACTTAAAATATCATGGGTGTACTTCCTTTGGGAGAGAAAGAGACCTTCTTTAGATCTACAAACTTCAATCCCAAGGAAGTACTTAAGAATACCTAGGTCCTTAATGTAAAATTTAGATTTAAGAAAGGATTTGGTTTCTTGAATACCTGCCTTGTTGTTTCCGGAGATGATAATGTCATCTACATACACTACTACCACTACTATACCTTCTTGGTTTTGTATGGTGAAGAGCGTATGCTCGGCTTGTGATCTCTTGAATCCCTTTGCCATCAATGTTGAGTTAAGCTTGTGATACCAAGCTCTTGGTGATTGCTTGAGACCGTAGATGGCTTTCCTTAACCTTAGTACCTTCCCGGGAGTAATCTCTAGGCCGGGTGGTGGAGTCATGTAGACTTCTTCTTCACGTTCCCCTTGTAGAAAGGCATTCTTCACATCCATTTGAAAGAGATCCCATGATAGGTTAGTGGCAAGTGACAAGATTACCCGAACCGTGTGAAGTTTTGCAACCGGGGCAAATATGTCTAGGTAGACCTCTCCATATGTTTGTGTGAATCCTCTTGCTACCAATCTTGCCTTGTGTCTTTCTATATCTCCATTGCTTAGATATTTGATGGTGAAGACATACCTTGAACTTACGGCCTTCTTCCTTTTGGTAGATTGGTTTCATAGAAAGTTTCATTGTCTTCCATTTCCTTGTTCTCGGCTTCCACTGCTTTAACCCAAACTTCCTCCTTCATTGCCTCATCATATGTCCTTGGAATTACTTGTTGATCCATGGAGGTGGTAAATGCTTGATGTTCCTTTGGGAAGCTTGCAATAGAACACACGACTTGAGTAGGATGTGCCTCGGCATTGCTATTGACGTATACCCTTGTGTTGACCCAATTGGATGGATGCTTCTTAACTCTAGTGCTCCTTCTTAGAAACAGCGTCTCTTCTTCTTGGGACACATCTTGGTCATGACTTTGATCACTTTGTTGTTGAGTATGAGTCTCGGTTGAGGATTGTTGTTCTTCTTGAACATTTGATTCTCCCCCGGACGTAGTTGGTTCTTGAGTACCGGCTTGCTCATTGTTTTCCCCCTCATGATCAAGGTGGGTCTCTTGAGTTGGTTCCTCATTCATAGTTTCTTCATGGATATCCACACCAAGGTTCCTCATCAAGTTCCTAAGACTTGTAGCTCTATCCGTAACAACCTCGGGTAAGTCCTTTACACTTTCCCAATTGTTTTCCTTATAGTAGCTTTGTTCTTCTAGAAACTTAACCTCCCTTGATACCAATACTTTTCTTGCTTCGGGTACATAACATTTATACCCCTTTTGTGTGTTGGAGTAGCCAATGAACATAGCCTTGGTGCTTTTAATTTCTAGCTTGTTCCTTTGCTCACTAGGTACAAAAACATAGCACACACAACCAAACACTCTTAGATGATTAATAGAAGGATTAGCACACACAACCAAACACCTTGAATGGAGATTAATTTTTCAAGAGTTGTGTTGGTGTGCGGTTGATAAGATAGCATGATGTGAGAATCCCATCGGACCAAAACCTCTTTGGTATGTTCATGGGGAACATCATGGACCGGGTTACTTCCATCAAGTGTCGGTTCTTCCTTTCGGCTACACCATTTTGTTGTGGTGTATATGGGCATGTTGTTTGATGAAGAATCCCATGCTTGGCTATGTGTTCTTTAAACACTCTACTTGTGTATTCTCCACCATTATCAGACCTAAAATTCTTAATCTTGACATTCTAATACCCTATCTTTTGTTTGTAAAAGATTAACCCAAGTGTATTTAGAGCTTTCATCTATGAATGTGACAAAATAATAGTGATTATCGCTAGATTTACAAGGAGAAGACCACACATCCGAATGCACAAGTTCAAAAGGTTTATAAGCCATGTTTGATTTTTGAAAGACAGTTCGGCAATGTTTACCTAATATGCATGCTTTTCAAGTTTCATGATTAAACTTAACATTAGGCAAAATGGTTTTCAAAGTATTTTAATAAGGATGCCCAAGTCTAACAAGTTTTATAAAAGATTGCAAGTTTCACGAAATTATGAAACATCTAACAACGCATATCCTAGGATTCTAAACCAAGTTTGCAACATGGGTGCTGATTAGTGCCTCATTCATATTTGTACAAAATTCAGGAACTCATCACTACAAGAATCTGCGCAAATTACCACGAAAAATTTACAACGATTATAATCGTCGTAAACTTACGACGACATTACGACGATTTTGGTATTCGTCGTAAAATCGTCGTAAATTTACGACGATTTTAATCGTTGTAAATTTACGACGATTTTACAACGATTTTCCGATTAAGAACCAAATCGTTGTAAAATCGTGGTAAATTTACAACGATTTACCGACGTTTTGATTTATAAGAATATTTCGTCGCTAAATCGTTGCTAATTTACCACGAATTTACAACTTCTAATTTTGGGACTTTTTAACAACGATTTAAAGATATTTAATCTGGTAGTTGAAAACGTGTATTTACTGTTGCACCTAACTATTTACAACTTTCATTTTAGTCGTTAAATCGTTGTAAAATCATTGTTAATTCCTTGTAGAATTATGAATCGTTGTAAATTAGTAGTTAATTTCCTTGGTAAAAAGTTGGAAAATTTTATAAATTATCCTATAAATACCTCCCCATCTTTCACCATAAATCACACCATCAATTTTATATCTCTCTATCTCTCTTACTTACAAAAAAAAATTCTTTTTATAAAAAAAAATGTCCGGAGGCGATATTTACGAAATCCGAAAATGGATGTACATACATCGAGGCGATGACGGATCGGTGACAAGGGAGTTCCTCGACGGGGTTGAAGTATTCATGCAGCAAGCCACAAATCTACCTGTCACTATCGAAAGCGGTAAGATGTTTTGTCCTTGTATCAAATGCGACAATAGACGGTTCATTTTGGTTGAAAATGTTTGGAAGCATTTGTTAAATAGAGGATTTACACCACAATATTATATATGGTTTCAGCATGGGGAAGGTTATTCTGGTAATGTTGCTAGTAGTAGTAATTATCATCAGGAATCTGTAGACTATGACCAGCATGTAGAAAATGAGTATGATTTTTATAATTTTCATCATGATCATGGAAATGAACCGGATAGGATAAATGACATGGTTAGCGATGCATTTCGTCCCGAAGTTGCATCCGATGGAAATTTAGTCGAAGAACCTAATTTAGATGCTAAAAAATTCTACGACATGTTAAATGCCGCAAATCAACCAATATATGATAATTGTAGAGAAGGGCACTCTAAATTGTCATTAGCCGCTAGAATGATGAATATTAAAACAGACCATAACTTATCCGAGGTTTGCATGGATGATTGGGCCTCATTGTTAAAAGAATATCTACCCTCCGATAATTTAGCTCCCGAAACGTTTTATGAGGTTCAAAAATTGGTTATCGGTCTTGGTCTTCCGTATCGGTCAATTGATGTCCGTGTAGACAATTGTATGATATTTTGGAAAGACGACGACATTCTTGAGGAATGTCGTTTTTGCAAAAAACCAAGATATAGGCCGGAAGGAGTAGGTCGGAAGAGGGTACCGTACCGGAAGATGTGGTATCTTCCTATAACAGACAGGGCTACAAAGGATGTATCACTCGGAGATGACAGACTTCTTTGATGAGGTGGCATGCGGAACATACACGAAGCCTGGAGAGGTGACCCACCCATCCGATGCGAAAGCGTGGAAACACTTTAACTCGGTGTACCCCGATTTTGCTAGACGAAAAGGTAACGTCTACCTTGGTCTATGTACGGATGGATTTAGTCCATTTGGTATGTCAGGTACGCAGTATTCTTTATGTCCCGTCATCGTCACCCCTTATAACCTCCCACCAGAGATGTGTATGCAAAGGGAATTTTTATTTCTGAGCATTTTAGTCCCTGGACCTAAACATCCAAAAAGATCCCTTGATGTTTTTCTACAACCTTTGGTGGAAGAGTTGAAGGAGTTATGGCACACTGGAGTAAAGACTTACGATTGTTCGAGGAAACGGAATTTTACAATGCGTGCAGTGCTTCTATGGACGATTAGCGACTTTCCCGCTTATGGAATGTTGTCGGGCTGGACTACACACGGACGACTATCTTGTCCTTACTGCATGCATCGTACTGACGCCTTCCAATTGAAGCATGGAAGGAAAACTAGCCGGTTCGATTGTCACCGTAAGTTTCTTAGTCCGCGCCACCCTTATCGGAAAAACAAACGATTGTTTAAAAAGAACAAAGTGGTTCGTGATCCTCCACCAGTTTATTACACGGGCGAACAAGTTGAGGCGCATATGGATCATTACTGTGCGAATTACACAGTTCCCCAAGGAGGAAACTGGCATGTCCCGCCTAATCTGCCTGATGGTTATCTTACAGAACACAATTGGCATAAGAAAAGCATTTTCTGGGAGCTTCCATACTGGAAAGATCATATACTCCGACACAATCTTGACGTGATGCACATAGAGAAGAACTTTTTCGATAACATTATGAACACTCTTTTGAATGTGCAGGGAAAGACAAAAGACAATTTTAAATCACGTCTTGACTTGGCTGAGATATGTGCGAGATCCGAATTGCACATTGATAATGACGGAAAAGCCCCAGTACCTATATTCAGATTATCGAGTGCAGCGAAGACGTCATTGTTCCAGTGGGTGATCTCTGAAGTTAAGTTTCCTGATGGTTTTGTTTCTAATCTTTCTCGGTGGGTAGATGGTAGTAAATTCACAGGTATGAAAAGTCACGATTGTCATGTGTTCATGCAACGACTGCTACCATTTGTCTTGGCCGAACTTGTTCCACAAAATGTGCACGAAGCAATTGTCTGGTACGTAATGTCTAATTAATTAATAAAATATTTCATAACCGAATATATCGTAATACGTACGTTTTATTTAATTTGTGTAGGTGTTGGGTTGTTCTTTCGTGATCTTTCCACAAGAACGTTGAACGATGAAGTAATAACACAACTCGACGAGAACATTCCTCTCATTTTGTGCAATTTGGAGAAGATATTTCCCCCATCCTTTTTTGATGTTATGGAGCACCTACCAGTACATCTCCCACACGAAGCAGAACTAGGGGGGCCCGTTCACTTCCGATGGATGTACCCTTTCGAACGATTTATGAAACATCTAAAAGGGAAGGCGAAGAATCTAGCTAAAGTCGAAGGTTCAATCGTTGCGGGTAGTATTACAGAGGAGACGTCTCACTTTACGTCGTACTACTTTGCACCAACTGTGAGGACACGTAAAAGAGCGCCGAGGAGATATGATGACGGAGGCATTCAAACAACGTACGCGGTGGAAGGAGTACCTGACATATTTTGTCCCATTGGTCGGCTTAGCGTACGCATAAAAGAGGTTTGGTGGAGCAACGAGGATGAAATTCATTGTGCCCACACGTACATTGTATTGAATTGCGATATTGTTACTCCATGGGAAAGGTAAAAGTAAATGTTTTTTAATACTCTTTAATTCATTACAACACTCATGAAATATTGTTTACTTATGATATTTTCATATATATATAGTATCTTCGTCGAACAAGTTCAAAAAGGGATTCCGGGGATATCTGAAGCTGAGCTCGATTCCCGTAAAACTCAACACTTTGTGATGTGGTTGCAAACACAGGTATATGAAAATATCAAATATGAAATTACATATAAACATAATATATTTAAACAAAATTATTGTTGGTGTCTGCAGATTGAGTACGAGGACGAATCTTATCCGGTGTGGTTCCACGAGATGCTACAACGTTCCCTTGCGAAGATTCGGACATCGCCAATGTATTTTACAAGAGGTTATGCTTTCCACGCGTACGATTACGGGCGACATCTAACAAGTGTTAACTACGGTGTTTGTGTTAGAGGAGACATTGATTTCTACGGAATCATCCAAGAAATCATAGAAATAACGTTTCCCGGGATGCTCATGTTGAAGTGCGTACTCTTCAAGTGCGAGTGGTTTGATCCTACGATCGGAAAAGGTGTCCGAATCAACAAGTCTGGGATCGGAAGACGTGTACGCATATTGTAGGACTCTAATCGAAGTTTCATTCAACCTGAGTTCTTATAAGTGCCTCAATGATATTTGTACAAGTTTCACAAACTTATGAAACCTCTAACAACGCATAATCTGTTACTCTAAACCAAGTTTCATGCAACATGAGTTCTTATTAGTGCCTCAATGATCTGTGTACAATTTTCACGAACTTATGAAACATCAAACAACGCATATTGTAGGACTCTAAACAAAGTTTCATGCAACATGAGTGCTTATTGGTGACTCAATAATCCCCGTACAAGTTTCAAAAACTTACGAAAGATCTAACAACGTGATTCTAGGACTGTAAACAAATTTTCATGCCACATGAGTTCATATAAGTGCCTCAATAATCGTTGTACAAGTTTCACGAACCTACGAAAACATCTAACAACGCATATTATACGGCTCTAAACCAAATTTCATGCAACATGAGTTATTATTAGTGCTACAATGATCTTTGTACAAGTTTCACGAACTTATGAAACATCTAACAACGCATATTCTAGGACTCTAAGCCAAGTTTCATGCAACATGAGTTCTTATTAGGACCTCAATGATCTTTGTACAAGTTTTACGAAGTTATGAAACATCTAACAACACATATTCTAGGACTCTAAACCAAGTTTCATGCAACATGAGTTCTTATTAATGCCTAAATGATCTTTGTACTAGTTTCACGAACTTATGAAACATATAACAACGCATATTGTAGGACTATAAACCAAGTTTCATGCAACATGAGTGCTTATTAGTGCCTCAATGATCTTTGTACAAGTTTCACGAACTTATGAAGCATCTAACAAATCACATTCTAGGACTCTAAACCAAGTTTCATGTAACATGAGTTCTTATTAGTGCCTCAAAGATCTTTGTACAAGTTTCACGAACTTATGAAACATCTAGCAACGCATATTGTAGGACTCTAAACCAAATTTCATGAAACATTAGTTCTTATTAGTGCCTCAATCATCTTGTACAAGTTTAACGAACTTATGAAACATCTAACAACGCATATTCTAGGTCTCTAAACAAAGATTCATGCAACATGAGTTCTTATTAGTGCCTCAATGATCTTTGTACAAGTTTCACGAATTTCTGAAACATCTAACAATGCATATTTTAGGACTCTAAACCAAGTTTTATGCAACATGATTTCTTATTTGTGCCTCAATGATCTTTGTACAAGTTTCACAAACTTATGAAATTTCTAACAACGCATATTCTAAGACTCTAAACCAAATTTCATGCAACTTGAGTTCTTATTAGTGCCTCAATGATCGTTGTACAAGTTTCACAAACTTTTGAAACATGTAACGACGGATATTGTAGAACTCTTAACCAAGTTTCATGCAACATGAGTTCTTATAAGTGTCTCAAAGATCATTTTACAAGTTTCAAAACTTATGAAACATCTAACAACGCATATTCTAAGACTCTAAACCAAGTTTCATGAAACATGAGTACTTATTAGTGCCTCAATGATCATTGTACAAGTTTCACAAACTTATGAAACATCTAACAAGGCATATTGTAGAACTCTAATCCAAGTTTCATGCAACATGAGTTCATATAAGTGTCTCAATGTTCTTTGTACAAGTTTCACAAACATACAAAACATCTAACAACGTGATTCTAGGACTCTAAACAAAGTTTCCAGTAACATGAGTTCTTATAAGTGCCTCAATGACCTTTGTACAAGTTTCACAAGCTTAAGAAATTCCTAACAACACATATTCTAGGACTGTAAACAAAGTTTCATGCAACATGAGTTCTTATAAGTACATCAATGCTCTTTGCTCAAGTTTCATGTACTTATGAAATATCTAACAACGCATGTTCTATTACTTTATACCAAGTTTCATGGAACATGAGTTATTATTAGTTCCTCAATGATCGTTGTACAAGTTTCCCGAACTTAAGAAACATCTAACAACACGTATTTTAGGACTCTAAACAAAGTTTCATGCAACAAGAGTGCTTATTAGTGCCTCAAAGATCTTTGTACAAGTTTCACGAACTTATGAAACATCAAACAACGCATATTCTAGGTAAAAGTTTCACGAACTTAAGAAACATCTAACAACGCATATTTTAGGACTCTATACCAAGTTTCACGCAACAAGAGTTCTCATAACTGCCTCAATGATCTTTGTACAAGTTTCACGAATTTATGAAATATCTAACAATGTATATTCTAGGACTCTAAACCAAGTTTCATGCAACATGAGTTCTTATTAGTGCCTCAATGATATTTGTACAAGTTTCACGAATTTATGAAACATCTAACAACACATATTGTGGAACTCTAATCCAAGTTTCATGCAACATGATTGCTTATTAGTGCGTCAATCATCTTTGTACAAGTTTCACGAACTTATGAAACATCTAACAACGAATATTCAAGGTCTCAAAACAAAGTTTCATACAACATGAGTTCTTATTAGTGCCTCAATGATCTTTGTACAAGTTTCACTAACTTCTGAAACATCTAACAACGCATATTCTAGGTCTCTAGACCAAGTTTCATCCAACATGAGTTCTTATTAGTGCCTCAATGATATCTATACAAGTTTAACAAACTTATGAAACTACTAACAACACATATTCTAGGACTCTAAACCAAGTTTCATGCAACATGAGTTTTTATTAGTGCCTTAATGATCTTTGTACAAGTTTCACAAACGTGATTCTATGACTCTAAACTAAGAACTCATGCAACATGAGTTCTTATAAGTGCCTCAATGATCGTTGTACAAGTTTTATGAACTTACGAAACAACTAACAACGCATATTCTAGGAATCTTAATCAAATTTCACGCAACATGAGAGCTTATTTGTGCCTCAATGATCTTTGTACAAGTGTCACGAACTTATGAAATATCTAACAACGCATATTCTAGGACTCTAAACCAAGTTTCATGCAACATGAGTTCTTATTAGTGCCTCAATGATCTTTGTACAAGTTTCAAGAACTTATGAAACATATAACAACGCATATTGTAGGATTGTAAACCAAGTTTCATGCAACATGAGTTCTTATTAGTGCCTCAATGATCTTTGTACAAGTTTCACGAACTTATGAAACATATAACAACGCATATTGTAGGATTGTAAACCAAGTTTCATGCAACATGAGTTCTTATAAGTGCCTCAATGATCTTTGTACAAGTTTCACGAATTTATGAAACATCTAACAACGCATATTCTAGGACTCTAAACCAAGTTTCATGTAACATCAGTTCTTATTAGTGCCTCAATGATCTTTGTACAAATTTCACGAACTAATGAAACATCTAACAACACATATTGTAGGACCCTAAACCAAGTTTCATGAAACATGAGTGCTTATTAGTGCCTCAATCATCTTTGTACAAGTTTCACGAACTTATGAAACATCTAACAAATCATATTCTAGGTCTCTATACAAAGTTTAATGCAACATGCGTTCTTATTAGAGCCTCAATGATCATTGTACAAGTTTCACGAATTTATGAAACATCTAACAACGCATATTTTAGGACTCTAAACCAAGTTTCACGCAACATGAGTGTTTATTTGTGCCTCAATTATCTTTTTACAAGTTTAACAAACTTTTGAAAAATCTAACAACGTGATTCTAAGACTCTAAACCATGTTTCATGCAACATGAGCTCGTATAAGTGCCTCAATGATCTTTGTACAAACTTACGAAACATCTAACAAGGCATATTCTAGGACTATTAACCAAATTTCATGCAACATGAGAGCTTATTAATGCCTTAAATATCTTTGTACAAGTTTCACGAACTTATGAAACATCTAACAACGCCTATTGTAGGACTTTAATCCAATGTTCATTTAACATGAGTGCTTATTTGTGCCTCAATGATCTTTGTATAAGTTTCACGAACTTATGAAACATCTAAAAACGCATATTATAGGATTCTAAACCAATTTTCATGCAACATGAGTTCTTATTAGTGCCTCAATGATATTTGTACAAGTTTCGCGAACTTATAAAACCTCTAACAACGCATATTCTAGGACTATAAACCAATTTTCATGCAACATGAGTTCTTATTAGTGCCTCAATGATCTTTGTACAAGTTTCACAAACTTACGAAACATCTAACAACGTGATTCTAGGTGATTCTAGGACTCTAAACAAAGTTTCCATTAACATAAGTTCTTATAAATGCCTCAATGATCTTTGTACAAGTTTCACAAGCTTAAGAAACATCTAACAACGCATATTCTAGGACTCTAAACTAAGTTTCATGCAACATGAGCTCTTATAAGTACCCCGGTGTTCTTTGTTCAAGTTTCATGTACTTATGAAATATCTAACAACGCATGTTCTATTAGTTTTATGCAACATGAGTTCTTATTAGTGGCTCAATGATATTTTTACAAAATTCAGGAACTCAAGAAACATCTAATAATGCATATTGTAGGACTTTAATCGTAGTTTCATGCAACATGAGTTCTTATAAGTGCCTCAATGATCTTTGTACAAGTTTCACAAACTTATGAAACATCTAACAACTCATATTCTATTACTCTAAACCAAGTTTCATGCAACATGAGTTCTTATTAGTTCCTCAATGATTTGTGTACAAGTTTCACGAACTTATGAAACATCAAACAACGCATATTGTAGGACTCTAAACCAAATTTCATGCAACATGAGTTCTTATTAGTGCCTCAATGACCTTTCT
The DNA here is from genome assembly GCA_963556525.1 of Cochlearia excelsa. NCBI lineage: Eukaryota > Viridiplantae > Streptophyta > Magnoliopsida > Brassicales > Brassicaceae > Cochlearia > Cochlearia excelsa. The sequence continues at coordinate 1,636,388 of CAUVZT010000005.1, forward strand.
ACAAGTTTCACGAACTTATGAAAAATCTAACAACGCATTTTCTAGGACTCTAAATTAAGTTTCATGCCACATGAGTTCTTATTAGGGCCTCAATGATCTTTGTACAAGTTTTACGAAGTAATGAAACATCTAACAACGCATTTTCTAGGACTCTAAACCATGTTTCATGCAACATGAGTTCTTATTAGTGCCTCTATGATCTTTGTACAAGTTTCACCAGCTTATGAAACATATAACAACGCATATTATAGGATTATAAACCAAGTTTCATGCAACATGAGTGCTTATTAGTGCTTCAATTGTACAAGTTTCACGAACTTATGAAACATCTAACAACGCATATTCTAGGACTCTAAACAAGGTTTCATGTAACATGAATTCTTATTAGTGCCTCAAAGATCTTTGTACAAGTTTCAAAAACTTATGAAACATCTAACAACGCATATTGTAGGACTTTAAACCAAGTTTCATGAAACATGAGTGCTTATTAGTGCCTCAATCATTTTTGTACAAGTTTCACGAACTTATAAAACATCTAAAAACGCATATTCTAGGCCTCTAAACAAAGATTCATGCAACATGGTTGCTTATTTGAGCCTCAATGATCTTTGTACAAGTTTAACAAACTTAAGAAAAAGCTAACAACGTGATTCTAGGACTCTAAACCAAGTTTCATGCAACATGAGTTCTTATAAGTGCCTCAATGATCTTTGTACAAGTTTCACGAACTTCTGAAACATCTAACAACGCATATTGTTGGACTCTAATCCAAGTTTCATGCAACATGAGTTCTTATAAGTGCCTCAATGATATTTGTACAAGTTTCACGAATTGATGAAACATCTAACAACGCATATTCTAGGATTCTAAACCAAGTTTCATGCAACATGAGTTCTTATTAGCGTCTCAATGATCTTTGTACAAGTTTCAAGAACTTATGAAACATCTAACAACGCATATCCTAGGACTCTAAACCAAGTTTCATGAAACATGGGTGCTTATGAAACATCTAACAACGCATATTGTGGAACTATAAACCAAGTTTCAATCAACATGAGGGCTTATTAGTGTCTCAATCATATTTGTACAAGTTTAACGAACTTACGAAACATCTAACAACGAATATTCAAGGTCTCAAAACAAAGTTTCATACAACATGAGTTCTTATTAGTGCCTCAATGATCTTTGTACAAGTTTCACCAACTTCTGAAACATCTAACAACGCATATTCTAGGTCTCTAAACCAAGTTTCATCCAACATGAGTTCTTATTAGTGCCTCAATGATATCTATAAAAGTTTCACAAACTTATGAAACTACTAACAACACATATTATACGACTCTAAACCAAATTTCATGCAACATGAGTTCTTATTAGTGCCTCCATGATCTTTGTACAAGTTTAACGAACTTATGAAACATCTAACAACGCATATTCTAGGACTCTAAATCAAGTTTCATGCAACATGAGTTCTTATTAGGTCCTCAATGATCTTCGTACAAGTTTTACGAAGTTATGAAACAACGCATTTTCTAGGACTCAAAACCATGTTTCATGCAACATAAGTTCTTATTAATGCCTCAATGATCTTTGTACAAGTTTCACCAGCTTATGAAACATATAACAACGCATATTGTAGGACTATAAACCAAGTTTCATGCAACATGAGTGCTTATTAGTGCCTCAATTGTGTACAAGTTTCACGAACTTATGAAACATCTAACAACCCATATTCTAGGACTCTAAACCACGTTTCATGTAACATGAGTTCTTATTAGTGCCTCAAAGATCTTTGTACAAGTTTCACAAACTTATGAAACATCTAACAACGCATATTGTAGGACACTAAACCAAGTTTCATGAAACATGAGTGCTTATTAGTGCCTCAATCATCTTTGTACAAGTTTCACGAACTTATGAAACATCTAAAAACGCATATTCTAGGTCTCTTAACAAAGATTCATGCAACATGGTTGCTTATTTGAGCCTCAATGATCTTTGTACAAGTTTAACAAACTTAAGAAAAATCTAACAACGTGATTCTAGGACTCTAAACCAAATTTCAGGCAACATGAATTCTTATAATTGCCTCAATGATCTTTGTACAAGTTTCACGAACTTATGAAACATCTAACAACGCATATTGTTGGACTCTAATCCAAGTTTCATGCAACATGAGTTCTTATAAGTGTCTCAATGATATTTGTACAAGTTTCACGAATTGATGAAACATCTAACTACGCATATTCTAGGATTCTAAACCAAGTTTCATGCAACATGAATTCTTATTAGTGCCTCAATGATCTTTGTACAAATTTCACGAACTTATGAAACATCTAACAATGCATATTGTGAAACTCTAAACCAAGTTTCAATCAACATGAGTGCTTATTAGTGCCTCAATCATCTTTCTACAAGTTTCACGAACTTATGAAACATCTAACAACGAATATTCAAGGTCTCGAAACAAAGTTTCATACAACATGAATTCTTATTAGTGCCTCAATGATCTTTGTTCAAGTTTCACCAACTTCTGAAACATCTAACAATGCATATTCTAGGTCTCTAAACAAAGTTTCATCAAACATGAGTTCTTATTAGTGCCTCAATGATATCTATACAAGTTTCACAAACTTATGAAACTACTAACAACACATATTCTAGGACTCTAAACCATGTTTCATGCAACATGGGTTCTTATTAGTGCCTTAATGATCTTTGTACAAGTTTCACGAACTTATGAAACATCTAACAACGCATATTATAGGACTCTAAACCAATTTTCATGCAACATGAGTGGTTATTTGAGCCTCAATGATCTTTGTACAAGTTTAACAAACTTTAGAAAAATCAAACAACGTGATTCGAGGACTCTAAACCAAGTTTCATGCAACATGAGTTCTTATAAGTGCCTCAATGATCGTTGTACAAGTTTTACGAACTTACGAAACAACTAACAACGCATATTCTAGGAATCTTAACCAAATTTTATGCAACATGAGAGCTTATTAGTGCCTCAATGATCTTTGTACAAGTTTCACGAACTTATGAAACATCGAAAAACGCATATTATAGGATTCTAAACCAATTTTCATGCAACATTAGTTCTTATTAGTGCCTCAATGATATTTGTAAAAGTTTCGCGAACTTATAAAACATCTAACAACGCATATTCTAGGACTATAAACCAAGGTTCATGCAACATGAGTTCTTATAAGTGCCTCAATGATCTTTGTACAAGTTTCACAAACTTACGAAACATCTAACAACGTGATTCTATGACTCTAAACAATGTTTCCAGTAACATAAGTTCTTATAAGTGCCTCAATGATCTTTGTACATGTTTCACAAGCTTAAGAAACATCTAACAATGCATATTCTAGGACTCTAAACCAAGTTTCATGCAACATAAGTTCTTCTAAGTACCCCAATGCTCTTTGTACAAGTTTCATGTACTTATGAAATATCTAACAACGCATGTTCTATTACTTTATACCAAGTTTCATGAAACATGATTTCTTATTAGTGCCTCAATGATATTTTTACAAAATTCAGGAACTCATGAAACATGTAACAACGCATATTGTAGGACTTTATTCGAAGTTTCGTGCAACATGAGTTCTTATAAGTTTCTCAACGATATTTGTACAAATTTCACAAACTTATGAAACATCTAACAACGCATATTCTATTACTCTAAACCAAGTTTCATGCAACATGAGTTTTTATTAGTTCCTCAATGATCTGTGTACAAGTTTAACGAACTTATGAAACATCAAACAACGCATATTGTAGGACTCTAAACAAAGTTTCATGCAACATGAGTTCTTATTGGTGACTCAATGATCTTCGTACAAGTTTCACAAACTAACGAAAGATCTAACAACGTGATTCTAGGACTGTAAACAAATTTTCATGCAACATGAGTTCATATAAGTGCCTCAATAATCGTTGTACAAGTTTCACGAACTTACGAAAACATCTAACAACGCATATTATACGACTCTAAACCAAATTTCATGCAACATGAGTTCTTATTAATGCCTCAATGATCTTTGTACAAGTATCACGAACTTATGAAACATCTAACAACGCATATTCTAGGACTCTTAATCAAGTTTCATGCAACATGAGTTCTTATTAGTGCCTCGATGATCTTTGTACAAGTTTCACGAACTTATGAAACATATAACAACGTATTTTCTAGGATTCTAAACCATGTTTCATGCAACATGAGTTCTTATTAGTGCCTCAATGATCTTTGTACAAGTTTCACGAACTTATGAAACATCTAACAAAGCATATTCTAGGAATCTAAACATGGTTTCATGCAACATGAGTGCTTACTAGTGCCTCAATGATCTTTGTACAAGTTTCACGAACTTATGAAACATATAACAACAAATTTTCTAGGACTCTAAACCATGTTTCATGCAACATGAGTTCTTATTAATGCCTCAATGATCTTTGTACAAGTTTCACCAGCTTATGAAACATCTAACAACGCATATTTTAGGACTCTAAACCAAGTTTCATGGAACATGAGTGCTTATTAGTGCCTCAATGATCTTTGTACAAGTTTCACAAACTTATGAAACATCTAACAACACATATTCTAGGACTCTAAACCAAATTTCATGTAACATGAGTTCTTATTAGTCCCTCAATGATCTTTGTACAAGTTTCACGAACTTATGAAACATCTAACAACTCATATTTTAGGTCTCTATACAAATTTTAATGCAACATGAGTTCTTATTAGTGCCTCAATGATCTTTGTATATGTTTCACGAACTTCTGAAACATCTAACAACTCATATTTTAGGACTCTAAACCAATTTTCATGCAACATGAATGCTTATTTGTGCCTCAATGATCTTTGTACAAGTTTAACAAACTTAGGAAAAATATAACAACGTGATTCTAAGACTCTAAACCAAGTTTCATGCAACATGAGTTCGTATAAGACTCTAAACCAAGTTTCATGCAACATGAGTGCTTATTAGCGCCTCAATGATCTTTGTACAGATTTTACGAACTCATGATACATCTAACAACGCATATTGTAGGACTCTAATCCAAGTTCATGCAACATGAGTTTTTATAAGTGCCTCAATGATCTTTGTACAAGTTTCACGAACTTATAAAACAACTAACAACACATATTCTAGGACTATAAACCAAGGTTCATGCAACATGAGTTCTTATAAGTGCCTCAATGATCTTTGTACAAGTTTCACAAGCTTAAGAAACATCTAACAACGCATATTCTAGGACTCTAAACTAAGTTTCATGCAACATGAGTTCTTATAAGTACCCCGGTGTTCTTTGTTCAAGTTTCATGTACTTATGAAATATCTAACAACGCATGTTCTATTAGTTTCATGCAACATGAGTTCTTATTAGTGCCTCAATGATATTTTTACAAAATTCAGGAACTCAAGAAACATCTAATAATGCATATTGTAGGACTTTAATAGAAGTTTCATGCAACTTGAGTTCTTATAAGTGCCTCAATGATCTTTGTACAAGTTTCACAAACTTATGAAACATCTAACAACTCATATTCTATTACTCTAAACCAAGTTTCATGCAACATGAGTTCTTATTAGTTCCTCAATGATTTGTGTACAAGTTTCACGAACTTATGAAACATCAAACAACGCATATTGTAGGACTCTAAACCAAATTTCATGCAACATGAGTTCTTATTAGTGCCTCAATGACCTTTGTACAAGTTTCACGAACTTATGAAAAATCTAACAACGCATTTTCTAGGACTCTAAATCAAGTTTCATGCCACATGAGTTCTTATTAGGGCCTCAATGATCTTTGTACAAGTTTTACGAAGTAATGAAACATCTAACAACGCATTTTCTAGGACTCTAAACCATGTTTCATGCAACATGAGTTCTTATTAGTGCCTCTATGATCTATGTACAAGTTTCACCAGCTTATGAAACATATAACAACGCATATTATAGGATTATAAACCAAGTTTCATGCAACATGAGTGCTTATTAGTGCTTCAATTGTACAAGTTTCACGAACTTATGAAACATCTAACAACGCATATTCTAGGACTCTAAACAAGGTTTCATGTAACATGAATTCTTATTAGTGCCTCAAAGATCTTTGTACAAGTTTCAAAAACTTATGAAACATCTAACAACGCATATTGTAGGACTCTAAACCAAGTTTCATGAAACATGAGTGCTTATTAGTGCCTCAATCATTTTTGTACAAGTTTCACGAACTTATAAAACATCTAAAAACGCATATTCTAGGCCTCTAAACAAAGATTCATGCAACATGGTTGCTTATTTGAGCCTCAATGATCTTTGTACAAGTTTAACAAACTTAAGAAAAACCTAACAACGTGATTCTAGGACTCTAAACCAAGTTTCATGCAACATGAGTTCTTATAAGTGCCTCAATGATCTTTGTACAAGTTTCACGAACTTCGAAACATCTAACAACGCATATTGTTGGACTCTAATCCAAGTTTCATGCAACATGAGTTCTTATAAGTGCCTCAATGATATTTGTACAAGTTTCACGAATTGATGAAACATCTAACAACGCATATTCTAGGATTCTAAACCAAGTTTCATGCAACATGAGTTCTTATTAGCGTCTCAATGATCTTTGTACAAGTTTCACGAACTTATGAAACATCTAACAACGCATATCCTAGGACTCTAAACCAAGTTTCATGAAACATGGGTGCTTATGAAACATCTAACAACGCATATTGTGGAACTATAACCCAAGTTTCAATCAACATGAGGGCTTATTAGTGTCTCAATCATATTTGTACAAGTTTAACGAACTTACGAAACATCTAACAACGAATATTCAAGGTCTCGAAACAAAGTTTCATACAACATGAGTTCTTATTAGTGCCTCAATGATCTTTGTACAAGTTTCACCAACTTCTGAAACATCTAACAACGCATATTCTAGGTCTCTAAACCAAGTTTCATCCAACATGAGTTCTTATTAGTGCCTCAATGATATCTATACAAGTTTCACAAACTTATGAAACTACTAACAACACATATTATACGACTCTAAACCAAATTTCATGCAACATGAGTTCTTATTAGTGCCTCCATGATCTTTGTACAAGTTTAACGAACTTATGAAACATCTAACAACGCATATTCTAGGACTCTAAATCAAGTTTCATGCAACATGAGTTCTTATTAGGTCCTCAATGATCTTCGTACAAGTTTTACGAAGTTATGAAACAACGCATTTTCTAGGATTCAAAACCATGTTTCATGCAACATAAGTTCTTATTAATGCCTCAATGATCTTTGTACAAGTTTCACCAGCTTATGAAACATATAACAACGCATATTGTAGGACTATAAACCAAGTTTCATGCAACATGAGTGCTTATTAGTGCCTGAATTGTGTACAAGTTTCACGAACTTATGAAACATCTAACAACGCATATTCTAGGACTCTAAACAAGGTTTCATGTAACATGAATTCTTATTAGTGCCTCAAAGATCTTTGTACAAGTTTCAAAAACTTATGAAACATCTAACAACGCATATTGTAGGACTCTAAACCAAGTTTCATGAAACATGAGTGCTTATTGGTGCCTCAATCATTTTTGTACAAGTTTCACGAACTTATAAAACATCTAAAAACGCATATTCTAGGTCTCTAAACAATGATTCATGCAACATGGTTGCTTATTTGAGCCTCAATGATCTTTGTACAAGTTTAACAAACTTAAGAAAAACCTAACAACGTGATTCTAGGACTCTAAACCAAGTTTCATGCAACATGAGTTCTTATAAGTGCCTCAATGATCTTTGTACAAGTTTCACGAACTTCTGAAACATCTAACAACGCATATTGTTGGACTCTAATCCAAGTTTCATGCAACATGAGTTCTTATAAGTGCCTCAATGATATTTGTACAAGTTTCACGAATTGATGAAACATCTAACAACGCATATTCTAGGATTCTAAACCAAGTTTCATGCAACATGAGTTCTTATTAGCCTCTCAATGATCTTTGTACAAGTTTCACGAACTTATGAAACATCTAACAACGCATATCCTAGGACTCTAAACCAAGTTTCATGAAACATGGGTGCTTATGAAACATCTAACAACGCATATTGTGGAACTATAACCCAAGTTTCAATCAACATGAGGGCTTATTAGTGTCTCAATCATATTTGTACAAGTTTAACGAACTTACGAAACATCTAACAACGAATATTCAAGGTCTCGAAACAAAGTTTCATACAACATGAGTTCTTATTAGTGCCTCAATGATCTTTGTACAAGTTTCACCAACTTCGAAACATCTAACAACGCATATTCTAGGTCTCTAAACCAAGTTTCATCCAACATGAGTTCTTATTAGTGCCTCAATGATATCTATACAAGTTTCACAAACTTATGAAACTACTAACAACACATATTATACGACTCTAAACCAGATTTCATGCAACATGAGTTCTTATTAGTGCCTCCATGATCTTTGTACAAGTTTAACGAACTTATGAAACATCTAACAACGCATATTCTAGGACTCTAAATCAAGTTTCATGCAACATGAGTTCTTATTAGGTCCTCAATGATCTTCGTACAAGTTTTACGAAGTTATGAAACAACGCATTTTCTAGGACTCAAAACCATGTTTCATGCAACATAAGTTCTTATTAATGCCTCAATGATCTTTGTACAAGTTTCACCAGCTTATGAAACATATAACAACGCATATTGTAGGACTATAAACCAAGTTTCATGCAACATGAGTGCTTATTAGTGCCTCAATTGTGTACAAGTTTCACGAACTTATGAAACATCTAACAACGCATATTCTAGGACTCTAAACAAGGTTTCATGTAACATGAGTTCTTATTAGTGCCTCAAAGATATTTGTACAAGTTTCAAAAACTTATGAAACATCTAACAACGCATATTGTAGGACACTAAACCAAGTTTCATGAAACATGAGTGCTTATTAGTGCCTCAATCATTTTTGTACAAGTTTCACGAACTTATAAAACATCTAAAAACGCATATTCTAGGTCTCTAAACAAAGATTCATGCAACATGGTTGCTTATTTGAGCCTCAATGATCTTTGTACAAGTTTAACAAACTTAAGAAAAACCTAACAACGTGATTCTAGGACTCTAAACCAAGTTTCAGGCAACATGAGTTCTTATAAGTGCCTCAATGATCTTTGTACAAGTTTCACGAACTTATGAAACATCTAACAACGCATATTGTTGGACTCTAATCCAAGTTTCATGCAACATGAGTTCTTATAAGTGCCTCAATGATATTTGTACAAGTTTCACGAATTGATGAAACATCTAACAACGCAAATTCTAGGATTCTAAACCAAGTTTCATGCAACATGAGTTCTTATTAGCGCCTCAATGATCTTTGTACAAGTTTCACGAACTTATGAAACATCTAACAACGCATATCCTAGGACTCTAAACCAAGTTTCATGAAACATGGGTGCTTATGAAACATCTAACAACACATATTGTGGAACTATAACCCAAGTTTCAATCAACATGAGGGCTTATTAGTGTCTCAATCATATTTGTACAAGTTTAACGAACTTACGAAACATCTAACAACGAATATTCAAGGTCTCGAAACAAAGTTTCATACAACATGAGTTCTTATTAGTGCCTCAATGATCTTTGTACAAGTTTCACCAACTTCTGAAACATCTAACAACACATATTCTAGGTCTCTAAACCAAGTTTCATCCAACATGAGTTCTTATAAGTGCCTCAATGATATCTATACAAGTTTCACAAACTTATGAAACTACTAACAACACATATTATACGACTCTAAACCAAATTTCATGCAACATGAGTTCTTATTAGTGCCTCCATGATCTTTGTACAAGTTTAACGAACTTATGAAACATCTAACAACGCATATTCTAGGACTCTAAATCAAGTTTCATGCAACATGAGTTCTTATTAGGTCCTCAATGATCTTCGTACAAGTTTTACGAAGTTATGAAACAACGCATTTTCTAGGACTCAAAACCATGTTTCATGCAACATAAGTTCTTATTAATGCCTCAATGATCTTTGTACAAGTTTCACCAGCTTATGAAACATATAACAACGCATATTGTAGGACTATAAACCAAGTTTCATGCAACATGAGTGCTTATTAGTGCCTCAATTGTGTACAAGTTTCACGAACTTATGAAACATCTAACAACCCATATTCTAGGACTCTAAACAACGTTTCATGTAACATGAGTTCTTATTAGTGCCTCAAAGATCTTTGTACAAGTTTCACAAACTTATGAAACATCTAACAACGCATATTGTAGGACACTAAACCAAGTTTCATGAAACATGAGTGCTTATTAGTGCCTCAATCATCTTTGTACAAGTTTCACGAACTTATGAAACAACTAAAAACGCATATTCTAGGTCTCTTAACAAAGATTCATGCAACATGGTTGCTTATTTGAGCCTCAATGATCTTTGTACAAGTTTAACAAACTTAAGAAAAATCTAACAACGTGATTCTAGGACTCTAAACCAAATTTCAGGCAACATGAATTCTTATAATTGCCTCAATGATCTTTGTACAAGTTTCACGAACTTATGAAACATCTAACAACGCATATTGTTGGACTCTAATCCAAGTTTCATGCAACATGAGTTCTTATAAGTGTCTCAATGATATTTGTACAAGTTTCACGAATTGATGAAACATCTAACTACGCATATTCTAGGATTCTAAACCAAGTTTCATGCAACAAGAATTCTTATTAGTGCCTCAATGATCTTTGTACAAGTTTCACGAACTTATGAAACATCTAACAACGCATATTGTGAAACTCTAAACCAAGTTTCAATCAACATGAGTGCTTATTAGTGCCTCAATCATCTTTCTACAAGTTTCACGAACTTATGAAACATCTAACAACGAATATTCAAGGTCTCGAAACAAAGTTTCATACAACATGAATTCTTATTAGTGCCTCAATGATCTTTGTTCAAGTTTCACCAAATTCTGAAACATCTAACAACGCATATTCTAGGTCTCTAAACAAAGTTTCATCAAACATGAGTTCTTATTAGTGCCTCAATGATATCTATACAAGTTTCACAAACTTATGAAACTACTAACAACACATATTCTAGGACTCTAAACCATGTTTCTTGCAACATGGGTTCTTATTAGTGCCTTAATGATCTTTGTACAAGTTTCACGAACTTATGAAACATCTAACAACGCATATTATAGGACTCTAAACCAATTTTCATGCAACATGAGTGGATATTTGAGCCTCAATGATCTTTGTACAAGTTTAACAAACTTTAGAAAAATCAAACAACGTGATTCGAGGACTCTAAACCAAGTTTCATGCAACATGAGTTCTTATAAATGCCTCAATGATCGTTGTACAAGTTTTACGAACTTACGAAACAACTAACAACGCATATTCTAGGAATCTTAACCAAATTTTATGCAACATGAGAGCTTATTAGTGCCTCAATGATCTTTGTACAAGTTTCACGAACTTATGAAACATCGAAAAACGCATATTATAGGATTCTAAACCAATTTTCATGCAACATTAGTTCTTATTAGTGCCTCAATGATATTTGTAAAAGTTTTGCGAACTTATAAAACATCTAACAACGCATATTCTAGGACTATAAACCAAGGTTCATGCAACATGAGTTCTTATAAGTGCCTCAATGATCTTTGTACAAGTTTCACAAACTTACGAAACATCTAACAACGTGATTCTATGACTCTAAACAATGTTTCCAGTAACATAAGTTCTTATAAGTGCCTCAATGATCTTTGTACATGTTTCACAAGCTTAAGAAACATCTAACAATGCATATTCTAGGACTCTAAACCAAGTTTCATGCAACATAAGTTCTTATAAGTACCCCAATGCTCTTTGTACAAGTTTCATGTACTTATGAAATATCTAACAACGCATGTTCTATTACTTTATACCAAGTTTCATGCAACATGATTTCTTATTAGTGCCTCAATGATATTTTTACAAAATTCAGGAACTCATGAAACATGTAACAACGCATATTGTAGGACTTTAATCGAAGTTTCGTGCAACATGAGTTCTTATAAGTTTCTCAACGATATTTGTACAAATTTCACAAACTTATGAAACATCTAACAACGCATATTCTATTACTCTAAACCAAGTTTCATGCAACATGAGTTTTTATTAGTTCCTCAATGATCTGTGTACAAGTTTAACGAACTTATAAAACATCAAACAACGCATATTGTAGGACTCTAAACAAAGTTTCATGCAACATGAGTTCTTATTGGTGACTCAATGATCTTCGTACAAGTTTCACAAACTAACGAAAGATCTAACAACGTGATTCTAGGATCTGTAAACAAATTTTCATGCAACATGAGTTCATATAAGTGCCTCAATAATCGTTGTACAAGTTTCACGAACTTACGAAAACATCTAACAACGCATATTATACGACTCTAAACCAAATTTCATGCAACATGAGTTCTTATTAATGCCTCAATGATCTTTGTACAAGTATCACGAACTTATGAAACATCTAACAACGCATATTCTAGGACTCTAAATCAAGTTTCATGCAACATGAGTTCTTATTAGTGCCTCGATGATCTTTGTACAAGTTTCACGAACTTATGAAACATATAACAACGTATTTTCTAGGATTCTAAACCATGTTTCATGCAACATGAGTTCTTATTAGTGCCTCAATGATCTTTGTACAAGTTTCACGAACTTATGAAACATCTAACAAAGCATATTCTAGGAATCTAAACATGGTTTCATGCAACATGAGTGCTTACTAGTGCCTCAATGATCTTTGTACAAGTTTCACGAACTTATGAAACATATAACAACAAATTTTCTAGGACTCTAAACCATGTTTCATGCAACATGAGTTCTTATTAATGCCTCAATGATCTTTGTACAAGTTTCACGAACTTAATGATCTAGTGCCTCAATGATCTTTGTACAAGTTTCACGAACTTATGAAACATATAACAACAACTTTTCTAGGACTCTAAACCATGTTTCATGCAACATGAGTTCTTATTAATGCCTCAATGATCTTTGTACAAGTTTCACCAGCTTATGAAACATCTAACAACGCATATTTTAGGACTCTAAACCAAGTTTCATGGAACATGAGTGCTTATTTTTTCCTCAATGATCTTTGTACAAGTTTAACAAACTTACGAAAAATCTAACAACGTGATTCTAAGACTCTAAACCAAGTTTCATTCAACATGAGTTCGTATAATTGCCTCAATGATCGTTGTACAAGATTTAAGAACTTACGAAACATCTAACAACGCATATTCTAGGACTCTTAACCAAATTTCATGCAACATGAGAGCTTATTAGTGCCTTAAATATTTTTGTAAAAGTTTCACGAACATATGAAACATCTAACAACGCATATTGTAGGACTTTAATCCAATGTTCATTTAACATGAGTGCTTATTTGTGTCTCAATGATATTTGTACAAGTTTCACGAACTTATGAAACATTGAAAAACGCATATTATAGGATTATAAACCAAGTTTCATGCAACATGAGTTCTTATTAGTGCCTCAATGATATTTGTACAAGTTCCACGAACTTATAAAACATCTAACAACACATATGCTAGGACTATAAACCAAGGTTCATGCAACATGAGTTCTTATAAGTGCCTCAATGATCTTTGTACAAGTTTCACGAACTTATGAAACATCTAACAACGCATATCCTAGGACTGTAAACCAAGTTTCATGCAACATGAGTGCTTATTAGTGCCTCAATGATCTTTGTACAAGTTTCACAAACTTATGAAACATCTAACAACACATATTCTAGGACTCTAAACCAAATTTCATGTAACATGAGTTCTTATTAGTCCCTCAATGATCTTTGTACAAGTTTCACGAACTTATGAAACATCTAACAACTCATATTTTAGGTCTCTATACAAATTTTAATGCAACATGAGTTCTTATTAGTGCCTCAATGATCTTTGTATATGTTTCACGAACTTCTGAAACATCTAACAACTCATATTTTAGGACTCTAAACCAAGTTTCATGCAACATGAATGCTTATTTGTACCTCAATGATCTTTGTACAAGTTTAACAAACTTAGGAAAAATATAACAACGTGATTCTAAGACTCTAAACCAAGTTTCATGCAACATGAGTTCGTATAAGACTCTAAACCAAGTTTCATGCAACATGAGTGCTTATTAGCGCCTCAATGATCTTTGTACAGATTTTACGAACTCATGATACATCTAACAACGCATATTGTAGGACTCTAATCCAAGTTCATGCAACATGAGTTTTTATAAGTGCCTCAATGATCTTTGTACAAGTTTCACGAACTTATAAAACATCTAACAACACATATTCTAGGACTATAAACCAAGGTTCATGCAACATGAGTTCTTATAAGTGCCTCAATGATCTTTGTACAAGTTTCACGAACTTATGAAACATTTAACAACGCATATCCTAGGACTGTAAACCAAGTTTCATGCAACATGAGTGCTTATTAGTGCCTCAATGATCTTTGTACAAAATTCACGAACTCATGAAACATCTACCAACACATATTGTAGGACTCTAATCAAAGTTTCATGCAACATAAGTTTTTATAAGTGCCTCAATGATTTTTGTACAAGTTTCACGAACTTATGAAACATCTAACAACACATATCCTAGGACTCAAAACCAAATTTCATGCAACATGAGTGCTTATTATTGCCTCAATGATCTTTGTACAAGTTTCACGAACGTATGACACATTTAACAACACATATTCTAGGACTCTAAAACAAGTTTCATGTAACATGAGTTCTTACTAGTGCCACAATCATCTTTGTACAAGTTTCACGAACTTATGAAACATCGAACAACGCATATTCTAGGTCTCTAAACAAAGTTTAATGCAACATGAGTTCTTATTAGTGCCTCAATGATCTTTGTACAAGTTTCACGAACTTATGAAACATCTAACAACGCATATCCTAGGAATCTAAACTAAGTTTCATGAAACATGGGTGCTTATTAGTGCCTCAATGATCTTAGTACAAGTTTCACGAACTTACGAAAACATCTAACAACGCATATTATACGACTCTAAACCAAATTTCATGCAACATGAGTTCTTATTAATGCCTCAATGATCTTTGTACAAGTATCACGAACTTATGAAACATCTAACAACGCATATTCTAGGACCCTAAATCAAGTTTCATGCAACATGAGTTCTTATTAGTGCCTCGATGATCTTTGTACAAGTTTCACGAACTTATGAAACATATAACAACGTATTTTCTAGGATTCTAAACCATGTTTCATGCAACATGAGTTCTTATTAATGCCTCAATGATCTTTGTACAAGTTTCACCAGCTTATGAAACATCTAACAACGCATATTTTAGGACTCTAAACCAAGTTTCATGGAACATGAGTGCTTATTTTTTCTTCAATGATCTTTGTACAAGTTTAACAAACTTAATAAAAATCTAACAACGTGATTCTAAGACTCTAAACCAAGTTTCATTCAACATGAGTTCGTATAAGTGCCTCAATGATCGTTGTACAAGATTTAAGAACTTACGAAACATCTAACAACGCATATTCTAGGACTCTTAACAAAATTTCATTCAACATGAGAGCTTATTAGTGCCTCAAATATTTTTGTAAGAGTTTCACGAACTTATGAAACATCTAACAACGCATATTGTAGGACTTTAATCCAATGTTTATTTAACATGAGTGCTTATTTGTGCCTCAATGATCTTTGTACAAGTTTCACGAACTTATGAAACATCGAAAAACACATATTATAGGATTCTAAACCAAGTTTCATGCAACATGAGTTCTTATTAGTGCCTCAATGATATTTGTACAAGTTCCACGAACTCATGAAACATCTACCAACACATATTGTAGGACTCTAATCCAAGTTTCATGCAACATAAGTTTTTATAAGTGCCTCAATGATTTTTGTACAAGTTTCACGAACTTATGAAACATCTAACAACACATATCCTAGGACTCAAAACCAAATTTCATGCAACATGAGTGCTTATTATTGCCTCAATGATCTTTGTACAAGTTTCACGAACGTATAACACATTTAACAACACATATTCTAGGACTCTAAAACAAGTTTCATGTAACCTGAGTTCTTACTAGTGCCACAATCATCTTTGTACAAGTTTCACGAACTTATGAAACATCGAACAACGCATATTCTAGGTCTCTAAACAAAGTTTCATGCAACATGAGTTATTATTAGTGCCTCAATGATCTTTGTACAAGTTTCACGAACTTATGAAACATCTAACAACGCATATCCTAGGAATCTAAACCAAGTTTCATGAAACATGGGTGCTTATTAGTGCCTCAATGATCTTTGTACAAGTTTCACGAACTTACGAAAACATCTAACAACGCATATTATACGACTTTAAACCAAATTTCATGCAACATGAGTTCTTATTAATGCCTCAATAATCTTTGTACAAGTATCACGAACTTATGAAACATCTAACAACGCATATTCTAGGACTCTAAATCAAGTTTCATGCAACATGAGTTCTTATTAGTGCCTCGATGATCTTTGTACAAGTTTCACGAACTTATGAAACATATAACAACATATTTTCTAGGATTCTAAACCATGTTTCATGCAACATGAGTTCTTATTAATGCCTCAATGATCTTTGTACAAGTTTCACCAGCTTATGAAACATCTAACAACGCATATTTTAGGACTCTAAACCA
The DNA here is from genome assembly GCA_963556525.1 of Cochlearia excelsa. Classification (NCBI taxonomy): domain Eukaryota; kingdom Viridiplantae; phylum Streptophyta; class Magnoliopsida; order Brassicales; family Brassicaceae; genus Cochlearia; species Cochlearia excelsa. The sequence goes on from CAUVZT010000005.1 coordinate 1,653,218, forward strand.
AGTTTCATGGAACATGAGTGCTTATTTTTTCTTCAATGATATTTGTACAAGTTTAACAAAATTAATAAAAATCTAACAACGTGATTCTAAGACTCTAAACCAAGTTTCATTCAACATGAGTTCGTATAAGTGCCTCAATGATCGTTGTACAAGATTTAAGAACTTACGAAACATCTAACAACGCATATTCTAGGACTCTTAACAAAATTTCATTCAACATGAGAGCTTATTAGTGCCTCAAATATTTTTGTAAGAGTTTCACGAACTTATGAAACATCTAACAACGCATATTGTAGGACTTTAATCCATTGTCTATTTAACATGAGTGCTTATTTGTGCCTCAATGATCTTTGTACAAGTTTCACGAACTTATGAAACATCGAAAAACACATATTATAGGATTCTAAACCAAGTTTCATGCAACATGAGTTCTTATTAGTGCCTCAATGATATTTGTACAAGTTCCACGAACTTATAAAACATCTAACAACACATATTCTAGGACTATAAACCAAGGTTCATGCAACATGAGTTCTTATAAGTGCCTCAATGATCTTTGTACAAGTTTCACGAACTTATGAAACATTTAACAACGCATATCCTAGGACTGTAAACCAAGTTTCATGCAACATGAGTGCTTATTAGTGCCTCAATGATCTTTGTACAAAATACACGAACTCATGAAATATCTAACAACGCATATTGTAGGACTCTAATCCAAGTTTCATGCAACATGAGTTCTTATAAGTGCCTCCATGATCTTTGTACAAATTTCACGAACTTATGAAACATCTAACAACGCATATTGTAGGACTCTAAACAAAGTTTCATGCAACATGAGTGCTTATTGGTGACTCAATGATCTTTGTACAAGTTTCAAAAATTTACGAAACATCTAACAACGTGATTCTAGGACTGTAAACAAATTTTCATGCAACATGAGTTCATATAAGTGCCTCAATAATCGTTGTAGAAATTTCACGAACTAACGAAAACATCTAACAACGCATATTATACGACTTTAAACCAAATTTCATGCAACATATGTTTCACGAACTTATGAAACATCTAACAACGCATATTCTAGGACTCTAAACAAAGTTTCATGCAACATAAGTTCTTATTTAGGTCTCAATGATCTTTGTACAAGTTTTACGAAGTTATGAAACATCTAACAACGCATATTATATGACTCTAAACCAAATTTCATGCAAAATGAGTTCTTATTAGTGCCTCAATGATCTTTGTACAAGTTTCACGAACTTATGAAACATCTAACAAAGCATATTCTAGGAATCTAAACATGGTTTCATGCAACATGAGTGCTTACTAGTGCCTCAATGATCTTTGTAAAAGTTTCACGAACTTATGAAACATATAACAACTTATTTTCTAGGACTCTAAACCATGTTTCATGCAACATGAGTTCTTATTAATGCCTCAATGATCTTTGTACAAGTTTCACCAGCTTATGAAACATCTAACAACGCATATTTTAGGACTCTAAACCAAGTTTCATGGAACTTGAGTGCTTATTTTTTCCTCAATGATCTTTGTACAAGTTTAACAAACTTACGAAAAATCTAACAACGTGATTCTAAGACTCTAAACTAAGTTTCATTCAACATGAGTTCGTATAAGTGCCTCAATGATCGTTGTACAAGATTTAAGAACTTACAAAACATCTAACAACACATATTCTAGGACTTTTAACCAAATTTCATGCAACATGAGAGCTTATTAGTGCCTTAAATATTTTTGTAAAAGTTTCACGAACATATGAAACATCTAACAACGCATATTGTAGGACTTTAATCCAATGTTTATTTAACATGAGTGCTTATTTGTGCCTCAATGATCTTTGTACAAGTTTCACGAACTTATGAAACATCGAAAAACGCATATTATAGGATTATAAACCAAGTTTCATGCAACATGAGTTCTTATTAGTGCCTCAATGATATTTGTACAAGTTCCACGAACTTATAAAACATCTAACAACACATATGCTAGGACTATAAACCAAGGTTCATGCAACATGAGTTCTTATAAGTGCCTCAATGATCTTTGTACAAGTTTCACGAACTTATGAAACATCTAAAAACGCATATTATAGGATTATAAACCAAGTTTCATGCAACATGAGTGCTTATTAGTTCCTCAATGATCTTTGTACAAAATTCACGAACTCATGAAATATCTAACAACGCATATTGTAGGACTCTAATCCAAGTTTCATGCAACATGAGTTCTTATAAGTACCTCCATGATCTTTGTACAAATTTCACGAACTTATGAAACATCTAACAACGCATATTGTAGGACTCTAAACAAAGTTTCATGCAACATGAGTGCTTATTGGTGACTCAATGATCTTTGTACAAGTTTCAAAAATTTACGAAACATCTAACAACTTGATTCTAGGACTGTAAATAAATTTTCATGCAACATGAGTTCATATAAGTGCCTCTATAATCGTTGTACAAATTTCAAGAACTAACGAAAACATCTAACAACGCATATTATACGACTTTAAACCAAATTTCATGCAACATATGTTTCACGGACTTATGAAACATCTAACAACGCATATTCTAGGACTCTAAACAAAGTTTCATGCAACATGAGTTCTTATTTAGGTCTCAATGATCTTTGTACAAGTTTCACGAACTTATGAAACATCTAACAAAGCATATTCTAGGAATCTAAACATGGTTTCATGCAACATGAGTGCTTACTAGTGCCTCAATGATCTTTGTACAAGTTTCACGAACTTATGAAACATCTAACAACGCATATTCTAGGACTCTAAACCAAGTTTCATGTAACATGAGTTCTTATTAGTGCCTCAAAGATCTTTGTACAAGTTTCAAGAACTTATGAAACATCTAATAACGCATATTGTAGGACTCTAAAACCAAGTTTCATGACACATGAGTGCTTATTAGTGCCGCAATCATCTTTGTACAAGTTTCACGAACTTATGAAACATCTAACAACGCATATTCTAGGTCTCTAAACAAAGTTTCATGCAACATGAGTTCTTATTAGTGCCTCAATGATCTGTGTACTAGTTTCCCGAACTTATGAAACATCTAACAACGCATATCTTAGGACTCTAAACCAAGTTTCATGAAACATGGGTGCTTATTAGTGCCTCAATGATCTTTGTACAAAATTCACGAACTCATGAAACTTCTAATAACACATATTATAGGACTCTAATCGAAATTTCATGCAAAATGAGTTCTTATAAGTGTCTCAATGATCTTTGTACTTATTTCAAAAACTTATGGAACATCTAACAACGCATATTCTAGTACTCTAAACCAAGTTTCATGCAACATGAGTTTTTATTAGTGCCTCAATGATATGTGTACAAGTTTCACGAATTTATGAAAAATCTAACAACATATATTGTAGGACTCTAAACAAAGTTTCATGTAACATGAGTGCTTATTGGTGACTCAATGATCTCTGCACAAGTTTCACAAATTTACGAAAGATCTAACAACGTGATTATAGGACTGTAAACAAATTTTCATGCAAGATGAGTTCATATAAGTGCGTCAATAATCTTTGTACAAGTTTCACGAACTTACTCATATTATACGACTCTAAACCAAATTTCATGCAACATGAGTTCTTATTGGTGACTCAATGATCTCCGTACAAGTTTCACGAACTTATGAAACATCTAACAACGCATATCTTAGGACTCTAAACCAAGTTTCATGCAACATGAGTTCTTATTAGTGCCTCAATGATCTTTGTATAAAATTCACGAACTCATGAAACATCTAATAACACATATTATAGGACTCTAATCGAAATTTCATGAAAAATGAGTTCTTATAACTGTCTCAATGATCTTTGTACTAATTTCAAAAACTTATGGAACATCTAACAACGCATATTCTAGTACTCTAAACCAAGTTTCATGCAACATGAGTTTTTATTAGTGCCTCAATGATATGTGTACAAGTTTCACGAATTTTTGAAAAATCTAACAACATATATTGTAGGACTCTAAACAAAGTTTCATGTAACATGAGTGCTTATTGGTGACTCAATGATCTCTGCACAAGTTTCACAAACTTACGAAAGATCTAACAACGTGATTATAGGACTGTAAACAAATTTTCATGCAAGATGAGTTCATATAAGTGCGTCAATAATCTTTGTACAAGTTTCACGAACTTACGCATATTATACGACTCTAAACCAAATTTCATGCAACATGAGTTCTTATTGGTGACTCAATGATCTTCGTACAAGTTTCACGAACTTATGAAACATCTAACAACGCATATCTTAGGACTCTAAACAAAGTTTCATGCAACATGAGTTCTTATTAGTGCCTCAATGATCTTTGTACAAAATTCACGAACTCATGAAACATCTAACAACACATATTCTAGGAATCTAAACCAAATTTCATGTAACAATATGAGTTCTTATTAGTGCCTCGATGATCTTTGTAAAAGTTTCACGAACTTATGAAACATCTATAAACGCATATTGTAGGAGTACTCTAAACCAAGTTTCATGAAACATGAGTGATTATTAGTGTCTCAATCATCTTTGTACAAGTTTCACGAACTTATGAAACATCTAACAACGCATATTTTAGGTCTCTATACAAATTTTAATGGAACATGAGTGCTTATTAGTGCCTCAATGATCTTTGTACAAGTTTCACGAACTTATGAAACATCTAACAACACATATTCTAAGACTCTAAACCAAATTTCATGTAACATGAGTTCTTATTAGTCCCTCAATGATCTTTGTACAAGTTTCACGAACTTATGAAACATATAACAACGCATATTGTAGGACTGTAAACAAAGTTTCATGCAACATGAGTGCTTATTAGTGCCTCAATGATCTTTGTACAAGTTTCACAAACTTATGAAACATCTAACAACACATATTCAAGGACTCTAAACCAAATTTCATGTAACATGAGTTCTTATTAGTCCCTCAATGATCTTTGTACAAGTTTCACGAACTTATGAAACATCTAACAACTCATATTTTAGGTCTCTATACAAATTTTAATGCAACATGAGTTCTTATTATTGCCTCAATGATCTTTGTATATGTTTCACGAACTTCTGAAACATCTAACAACTCATATTTTAGGACTCTAAACCAAGTTTCATGCAACATGAGTGCTTATTTGTGCCTCAATGATCTTTGTACAAGTTTAACAAACTTAGGAAAAATATAAAAACGTGATTCTAAGACTTTAAACCAAGTTTCATGCAACATGAGTTCGTATAAGACTCTAAACCAAGTTTCATGCAACATGAGTGCTTATTAGCGCCTCAATGATCTTTGTACAGATTTCACGAACTCATGATACATCTAACAACGCATATTGTAGGACTCTAATCCAAGTTCATGCAACATTAGTTTTTATAAGTGCCTCAATGATCTTTGTACAACTTTCACGAACTTATGAAACATCTAAAAAACGCATATACTAGGACTCTAACCCAATTTTCATGCAACATGAGTGCTTATTAGCGCCTCAATGATCTTTGTACAAATTTCACGAACTCATGAAACATCTACCAACACATATTGTAGGACTCTAATCCAAGTTTCATGCAACATAAGTTTTTATAAGTGCCTCAATGATTTTTGTACAAGTTTCACGAACTTATGAAACATCTAACAACGCATATCCTAGGACTCTAAACCAAATTTCATGCAACAGGAGTGCTTATTATTGCCTCAATGATCTTTGTACAAGTTTCACGAACGTATGACACATTTAACAACACATATTCTAGGACTCTAAAACAAGTTTCATGTAACATGAGTTCTTATTAGTGCATCAATGATCTTTGTACAAGTTTCACGAACTTATGAAACATCTAACAACGCATATTGTAGGTCTCTAGACCAAGTTTCATGAGACATGAGTGCTTATTAGTGCCTCAATCATCTTTGTACAAGTTTCATCAAATTATGAAAAATTTAACCACACATATTCTAGGTCTCTATACAATGTTTAATGCAACATGAGTTCTTATTAGTGCCTCAATGATCTTTGTACAAGTTTCACGAACTTCTGAAACATCTAACAACGCATATTTTAGGACACTAAACCAAGTTTCATGGAACATGAGTGCTTAATGTTTCCTCAATGATCTTTGTACAAGTTTAACAAACTTACGAAAAATCTAACAACGTGATTCTAAGACTCTAAACCATGTTTCATTCAACATGAGTTCGTATAAGTGTCTCAATGATCGTTGTACAAATTTTACGAACTTACGAAACATCTAACAACGCATATTCTAGGACTCTTAACCAAATTTCATGCAACATGAGAGCTTATTAGTACCTTAAATATTTTTGTAAAAGTTTTACGAACTTATGAAACATCTAACAAAGCATATTGTAGGACTTTAATCCAATGTTTATTTAACATGAGGGCTTATTTGTGCCTCAATGATCTCTGTACAAGTTTCACGAACTTATGAAACATCGAAAAACGCATATTATAGGATTCTAAACCAAGTTTCATCCAACATGAGTTCTTATTAGTGCCTCAATGATATTTGTACAAGTTCCACAAACTTATAAAACATCTAACAACACATATTATAGGACTATAAACCAAGGTTCATGCAACATGAATTCTTATAAGTGCCTCAATAATCTTTGTACAAGTTTCACAAACTTATGAAATATCTAACAACGCATATCCAAGGACTGTAAACCAAGTTTCATGCAACATGAGTGCTTATTAGTGCCTCAATGATCTTTGTACAAAATTCACAAACTCATGAAATATCTAACAACGCATATTGTAGGACTCTAATCCAAGTTTTATGCAACATGAGTTCTTATAAGTTCCTCCATGATCTGTGTACAAATTTCACGAACTTATGAAACATCTAACAACGCATATTGTAGGACTCTAAACAAAGTTTCATGGAACATGAGTGCTTATTGGTGACTCAATAATCTTTGTACAAGTTTCACAAATTTACGAAACATCTAACAACGTGATTCTAGGACTGTAAACAAATTTTCATGCAACATGAGTTCATATAAGTGCCTCAATAATCGTTGTACAAATTTCACGAACTAACGAAAACATCTAACAACGCATATTGTAGGACTCTAAACCAAGTTTCATGAAACATGAGTGCTTATTAGTGCCACAATCATCTTTGTACAAGTTTCACGAACTTATGAAACATCGAACAACGCATATTCTAGGTCTCTAAACAAAGTTTCATGCAACATGAGTTCTTATTAGTGCCTCAATGATCTTTGTACAAGTTTCACGAACTTATGAAACATCTAACAACGCATATCCTAGGAATCTAAACCTAGTTTCATGAAACATGGGTGCTTATTAGTGCCTCAATGATCTTTGTACATGTTTTACGAACTTACGAAACATCTAACAACGCATATTCTAGGACTCTTAACCAAATTTCATGCAACGTGAGAGCTTATTAGTACCTTAAAGGTTTTTGTAAAAGTTTCACGAACTTATGAAACATCTAACAACGCATATTGTAGGAATTTAATACAATGTTTATTTAACATGAGTGCTTATTTGTGCCTCAATGATCTTTGAACAAGTTTCACGAACTTATGAAACATCGAAAAACGCATATTAAAGGATTTTAAACCAAGTTTCATGCAACATGAGTTTTTATTAGTGCCTCAATGATATTTGTACAAGTTCCATGAACTTATAAAACATCTAAGAACACATATTCTAGGACTACAAAGCAAGGTTCATGCAACATTAGTTCTTATAAATGCCTCAATGATCTTTGTACAAGTTTTACGAATTTATGAAATATCTAACAACGCATATCCTAGGACTGTAAACCAAGTTTCATGCAACATGAGTGCTTATTAGTGCCTCAATGATATTTGTACAAAATTCACGAACTCATGAAATATCTAACAACGCATATTGTAGGACTCTAATCCAAGTTTTATGCAACATGAGTTCTTATAAGTGCCTCCATGATCTTTGTACAAATTTCACGAACTTATGAAACATCTAACAACGCATATTGTAGGACTCTAAACAAACTTTCATGCAACATGAGTGCTTATTGGTAACTCCATGATCTTTGTACAAGTTTCACAAATATACGAAACATCTAACAATGTGATTCTAGGACTGTAAACAAATTTTCATCCAACATGACTTCATATAAGTGCCTCAATAATCGTTGTACAAATTTCACGAACTAACGAAAACATCTAACAACGCATATTATACAACTTTAAACAAAATTTCATGCAACATGAGTTCTTATTAGTGCCTCAATGATCGTCGTATATGTTTCACGAACTTATGAAACATCTAACAACACATATTCTAGGACTCTAAACAAAGTTTCATGCAATATGAGTTCTTATTTAGGTGTCAATGATCTTTGTACAAGTTTTACGAAGTTATGAAACATCTAACAACACATATTATATGACTCTAAACCAAATTTCATGCAACATGAGTTCTTATTAGTGCCTCAATGATCTTTGTACAAGTTTCACGAACTTTTGAAACATCTAACAAAGCATATTCTAGGAATCTAAACATGGTTTCATGCAACATGAGTGCTTACTAGTGCCTCAATGATCTTTGTACAAGTTTCACGAACTTATGAAACATCTAACAACGCATATTCTAGGACTCTAAACCAAGTTTCATGTAACATGAGTTCTTATTAGTGCCTCAAAGATCTTTGTACAAGTTTCAAGAACTTATGAAACATCTAACAACGCATATTGTAGGACTCTAAAACCAAGTTTCATGAAACATGAGTGCTTATTAGTGCCACAATCATCTTTGTACAAGTTTCACGAACTTATGAAACATCTAACAACGCATATTCTAGGTGTCTAAACAAAGTTTCATGCAACATGAGTTCTTATTAGTGCCTCAATGATCTGTGTACTAGTTTCACGAACTTATGAAACATCTAACAACGCATATCCTAGGACTCTAAACAAAGTTTCATGAAACATGGGTGCTTACTAGTGCCTCAATGATCTTTGTACAAAATTCACGAACTCATGAAACATCTAATAACACATATTATAGGACTTTAATCGAAATTTCATGGAAAATGAGTTCTTATAAGTGTCTCAATGATCTTTGTACTAATTTCACAAACTTATGGAACATCTAACAACGCATATTCTAGTACTCTTAACCAAGTTTCATGCAACACGAGTTTTTATTAGTGCCTCAATGATATGTGTACAAGTTTCACGAATTTATGAAAAATCTAACAACATATATTGTAGGACTCTAAACAAAGTTTCATGTAACAGGAGTGCTTATTGGTGACTCAATGATCTCTGCACAAGTTTCACAAACTTACAAAAGATCTAACAACGTGATTATAGGACTGTAAACAAATTTTCATGCAAGATGAGTTCATATAAGTGCGTCAGTAATCTTTGTACAAGTTTCACGAACTTACGCATATTATACGACTCTAAACCAAATTTCATGCAACATGAGTTCTTATTGGTGACTCAATGATCTCCGTACAAGTTTCACGAAATTATGAAACATCTAACAACGCATATCTTGGGACTCTAAACCAAGTTTCATGCAACATGAGTTCTTATTAGTGCCTCAATGATCTTTGTACAAAATTCACGAACTCATGAAACATCTAACAACACATATTCTAGGAATCTAAACCAAATTTCATGTAACAATATGAGTTCTTATTAATGCCTTAATGATCTTTGTAAAAGTTTCAGGAACTTATGAAACATCTAACAACGCATATTGTAGGACTCTAAACCAAGTTTCATGAAACATGAGTGCTTATTAGTGTCTCAATCATCTTTGTACAAGTTTCACGAACTTATGAAACATCTAACAACGCATATTTTAGGTCTCTATACAAATTTTAATGGAACATGAGTGCTTATTAGTGCCTCAATGATCTTTGTACAAGTTTCACGAACTTATGAAACATCTAACAACACATATTCTAAGACTCTAAACCAAATTTCATGTAACATGAGTTCTTATTAGTCCCTCGATGATCTTTGTACAAGTTTCACGAACTTATGAAACATATAACAACGCATATTGTAGGACTGAAAACCAAGTTTCATGCAACATGAGTGCTTATTAGTGTCTCAATGATCTTTGTACAAGTTTCACGAACTTATGAAACATCTAACAACACATATTCTAGGACTCTAAACCAAATTTCATGTAACATGAGTTCTTATTAGTCCCTCAATGATCTTTGTACAAGTTTCACGAACTTATGAAACATCTAACAACTCATATTTTAGGTCTCTATACAAATTTTAATGCAACATGAGTTCTTATTAGTGCCTCAATGATCTTTGTATATGTTTCACGAACTTCTGAAACATCTAACAACTCATATTTTAGGACTCTAAACCAAGTTTGATGCAACATGAGTGCTTATTTGTGCCTCAATGATCTTTGTACAAGTTTAACAAACTTAGGAAAAATATAACAACGTGATTCTAAGACTCTAAACCAAGTTTCATGCAGCATGAGTGCTTATTAGCGCCTCAATGATCTTTGTACAAATTTCACGAACTCATGCAACATATACCAACACATATTGTAGGACTCTAATCCAAGTTTCATGCAACATAAGTTTTTATAAGTGCCTCAATGATTTTTGTACAAGTTTCACGAACTTATGAAACATCTAACAACGCATATTGTAGGACTCTAATCCAAGTTCATGCAACATGAGTTTTTATAAGTGCCTCAATGATCTTCGTACAAGTTTCACGAACTTATGTAACATCTAAAAAACGCATATACTAGGACTCTAACCCAATTTTCATGCAACATGAGTGCTTATTAGCGCCTCAATGATCTTTGTACAAATTTCACGAACTCATGAAACATCTACCAACACATATTGTAGAACTCTAATCCACGTTTCATGCAACATGAGTTTTTATAAGTGCCTCAATGATTTTTGTACAAGTTTCACGAACTTATGAAACATCTAACAACGTATATCCTAGGACTCTAAACAAAATTTCATGCAACATGAGTGCTTATTATTGCCTCAATGATCTTTGTACAAGTTTCACCACTACAAGAATTTTTTTCTATAGCAACGACTTTGTAACAGAAAGTTCGTTGCAAAAACAAAATAGTCACGAATCAGTCACGGTTAGTAACGAATTAAAAGTTAGCAACGAAAAAAAGTTTGTTGCTAAATATAGTAACGAAATAGTCACTAAATATTTCGTTACAAAGTGGTAACGAAAGGTTTCGTGGCTTTTTCGTTGCAAACTAGTTAAAACTACTGACGGCGTCGGTGCGTTGCTATTTCGTTACAATTTTAGCCACGAATAGTAACGAAATAGTCGTTACTTTATTTAGAATTGTCAGATCACGAAAGAGTTGTCGGCAAAGTTATTCAAAAGTAGCAACTAATTAATTCCTAGCTAATTCGTGGCTATTTGTGTGGTTCTGATCAAAAGTTATTATAGCAACGAAATATTCTGTTACTATTCGTTACTATAATAATCATAGTATGAGAAACTTTCACTCGAGATAGATGGCTAACTTTACAATCTTCTTCTTCTTCTTTCTTAACTTTCGGTTTTAGAGGAGATAGATGGCAAATTTTTTTCATTCGAGAGAATGGATGGATCACCATATAGATCCAAATACAAATGATGTTTCGAAGAATATAGAGAGGGTATAAACATTTTCATAAATTTTGCTTGCAATCAAATTTCTTACCAAGAACGTGGATCTATGCCTTGTCCTTGCGTTCGGTGTAGAAATTTGAAGCATCGAGATGCGTTTACAGTTTCTAAACACTTATTAAGCAGAGGTTTTAAAGGAAACTACTACATTTGGACAAGCCACGGAGAAAACTGTTATGATGTTGGAGAATCTTCGATGCTGACGCATTTTGTACATGAAGAAGAAGAAGAAACATATGAAGATCATGTTAACAATGACGTTCCATTTGATGAGGTTAATATGGGTCAAGAAAGTTTCGCAATAGAAAACGAATTTCCACAAAATATCGAAGAGGAGCCATGTAATGATAGCATTTATCAAGCTTTTGAAGCAGCTAATCAACCGCTCTACGAAGGGTGTATTGAAGGAATATCACAGTTGTATTTGGCGTCGCGTGTGATGAAGATAAAGACTAATCACAATCTAGCAGAGGCATGCGTAGACGAAATCACACAAACCTATAAACGCATTCTTCCGCAACCAAATAATGCTCCAGAGTCATACTATGAGACAAAAAAGTTAACGCGTTCATTAGGACTACCGGTTCATAAGATTGATGTGTGCGAAGATAATTGTATGCTTTTCCGGAAGGGCCAAGATCGAGAGCTTTTGCGTTGTCGTTTTTGTAACAAAGATAGGTATCACACCAACAATGGTAAAGGAAAGAAGATACCTAAGCAACGAATGTTTTATTTGCCTATTGCGGATCGACCGAAGAGGTTGTACCAAATGAAAGGAACTCGCTGCTCATATGCGATGGCACGCAGAACATGTGTCCCCCGAAGGAGAAATGCATCACCCATCAGACGGAGCAGCATGGAAGCATTTTAATGAGGTATATCCTAGATTTGGCGCAGAAAGTCGTAATATATATCTTGGTTTGGCAACAGATGGATTTAATCCAATTGGCATGAACGGAGAGGCACACTCAGTTTGGCCGGTCATTGTAACTCCATATAATTTACCTCCTGGTATGTGTATGAAGAGAGAATATTTCTTCTTGGCGATTTTGGTGCCCGGACCTAAACATCCGAAGAAAAGTCTAGATATTTATCTACAACCGTTGATTGAAGAGTTGCGGATGTTATGGGTAGACGGTGTTCCCGCTTATGATATTTCAAGGAAGCAAAATTTTACAATGCGAGTTGCTTTGATGTGGACGATAAGCGATTTTCCGGCATATGGAATGGTTTCTGGTTGGACAACACATGGTCGGCTAGCATGTCCGTATTGTATGGATGAAACAAATGCATTTTGGTTACCCAATGGAAGGAAACATAGTTGGTTCGATTGTCACAGAAGACATTTGCCACATGATCATCCTTATCGACGTAATATCAAAGCATTTAAGCGAGGTACATCGGTTCGGGATAATGGTCCACAATGGTTGACGAGTACTGAAATTTTGTGCGAAAGAATTGAGAGCATCCGAGGATTGTGCAAAACTCGTTGTTTGTGGAGGTCAAGGACATGATAATCCGGGTAGAACGATTGATGGTTATGGTGATTACCATAATTGGGTGAAGAAGAGTATTTTTTGGGACTTGCCTTATTGGGAAAATCACTTGTTGAGGCATAATTTGGACTTTATGCACATCGAGAAAAACTTTTTCGATAATCTTATCAACACGGTTTTGAATGCACAAGGGAAGACGAAAGACAATATAAAATCTAGAATGGATCTTCCTGCGATATGTAAAAGACCAGATTTGGAGATTAAAGACGATGGGAGTATTCCGATTCCAATTTTTAGATTATCCAACCAAGGGAAGAAGAGTTTTTTGTCATGGTTGAAAAAGGATATTAGATTCCCCGATGGCTATGCATCAAAATTCAGTCGATGTGTTGACGAAAACAAGCGGAAAATTGTCCGGGCTAAAAAGCCATGATTGTCATGTCATTATGCAACGCTTGCTCCCATTTGCGTTTGCGGAGCTTTTGCCAAAAAATGTTCACACGGCCATTTCGGGTATGTGCTCATATCTCACATAGAAGAGTATTAATTTATTTACATTATACTTATATATGTCTTATGTACACATGTAGAAATCGCACTTTTTTCGGGATATTTCGCTAGAACGTTAAGGGTTGAGGATGTGCAAATTTTGAAGGCAAATATCGCTTTGAAGTTGTGCAATTTGGAGAAAATATTTCCTCCATCGTTCTTTGACGTCATGGAACATCTACCCGTGCATCTACCGGATGAAGCCGCATTGGGTGGTCCGGTCCAAGTACAGGTGGATGTATCCTTTCGAGAGGTACATGTATCATCTGAAAAAAAAGGTTAAAAATAAAGCTCGTATTGGAGGTTCAATTGCTGCACAATGTGTACAAGAAGAGATTTCTTATGTGGCAACCAATTATTACGAAAACAGAGAACCTCTTCCCGATTCGGATTACAATGGCCCCGGAGAAATTCGTTTTACTTATAATGTAGATGTGCCAAATATCTTCAACCATATTGGACGGGTTACTCGGGAGAAATACAAGTGGTTGGTTAAGTGATGAAGATTATAACGTGCTTCAAACGTTTTTGTTACTTAATTGTGAAGAGTTTGCTCCATATGAAAGGTATATATTAATATAAATATTTTGATAATTGAGTTACTTAATTACTGTAAGAGCTAAATTAAATTTGTATATTGTCTATTTAATTGTTTCAGGATGTTTGAGGAGCAAATGACGCTTAGTATTCCTGATATCACTAGTGATGCAATGATTAAGGCTAAAGACGACCATTATGCACAATGGTGTAAAGATTATGTAAGTTATTATATTTTCGTAAAATTTTTCATATATATATACCATATAATTATATTTTAATATAAAGGCTACTAATTTCATTTAACATTTTGTAGATTAATGCAGCATCTCAGAATTATGAATTTCCTTTGTGGATGATGGAATTTATACAAGGTCCGAGACGCAATTTCAATTCGTGGCCTATGTACTTTACTCGGGGATACCATTTCCACACTCAAATACACGGACAAAATAAGAGAACACAAAATTATGGGGTTTGTGTTCGTGGTACAACAGATATGAATTATTATGGCACTATAGAAGACATCATGAAGATCGAGTATCATGGTGCCGCTTGTCTCAAGGTGATGGTCTTTAAATGCACATGGTTTGATAATATTGAAGGTTCTGGATTGCGTAAACACCCGTGTGGTGTTGTTGATGTAGCTCCGCGTAGAAGGTACCAAAAATACGACCCTTTTATTCTACCCGGTCATTGTGACCAAGTTTGTTTTATTCCCTATCCACGTGTGGGGCGTGCGACAATAGATTGGTGGGCGTGTACTAAAGTGGTGCCAAGAGGGTATCGCGAAACTTCTGAAATTGCTCTATCAGCATTGCAAGATGATACAATCGACCATATTGTTGCGCCTAGTTCAATGGTTCGAGTTACAACACATGTCGTAGAGGATCCTGCTGATTTTGATAATGTCTATACCCATCCTTCGGACGAAGAGCAAGATAGTCCCGATGAATTTTTTGAAGATTCTGATTCTTCTGATGCCGAAGATGTCTAGTAATATCAAGTTTTAGTTATATGATGTATTATATAGTTCGTTATTATATGAATGTTTTTAATTTTATGTTGTTATGATTGTGAGACTTTTAAAACTTTTATATATATTTACATGTTTTTAGTTGCTTATAACCATATGATTCATAACATTGTTGAAAAATACCATATACACATATACATTCTTTATATTGTTTTCTTTACTATATATATCAAACTTTAAACTCTAAAATATACCACATTATGTCAAAACTTTAAAACCCAAACTCTAAAATATGGTTTTTTCATTGTATAAAAAGAATCACATGTATTTAGTTATGGTTTATATGAACAAAACCACATACCCTAAACTATGATAGAATTAGCCACGAAATAGTCGATTGCAAATCGTTACAAATTAAAAAAATTAGCCACTAATTACCATCAATAGCAACGAATTGTTTCCATACAGAATCAAATACCTAATCGAAAATTCTTCTAAGGCACAACAACGAATTGCACCGTTACTATTCGTTGCTAAGCATAAAATAAAGTAACGAATAGCCACAAATTAATTCGTTGCTAAATTATTAACCCTAAAAATTGGCATTCTCTTCCTTCTCCCTTATTCTCTCTCAGTTTCTCCTCTCTCAGTTTGTCCTCTCTCGAAGCGGCGATTCGGCGATTCGAAGAACGCCAAATGCTCCCCGTTAGCGTCGACGACAGTAAGGTTCAGATCCTCTCTCTCTCTCTCTCTCTCTCTCTCTCTCTCTCTCTCTCTCTCTCTCTCTCTCTCTTTCTCTCTCTCTTTCTTTGTCTGTCTCTCTCTCTGTGTCTCTATCTCGAAAGTAAGGTTCGAGATCTGGGTTTCGATTTGGGTTTAAGGTTTGGTTTTAGGGTTCCTTTGGGTTTAAGGTTTGGTTTTAGGGTTCCTTTGGGCTTTGATTTACCGATTCTTCTTAGGTTTCGTTTAGGGTTTTGTTATAGGTTTCGTTTAGGGTTTCGCCTCTTGTTCGTTTATGGTTATGTTTGGGGTTTTGTTTTAGATTTCATTTGGGTTTCGCCTCTGGTTTGTTTAAGGTTTTGTTTGCGTTTGATTATTGTGTTTGATTATTGTTTGCTTATTAATGTCTTTGATTATCGTGTGGTTTAGTGATTTGGCTTGTTTAAGATGTGTTTAAGATGTGTTTCTTATTAATATTTTCTTCTTTTTCTTGTGCAGATATGCCTCAGCGTGGTAAGAGATTGTGTATTGGTTATCCTTCGGGACAACTGCATTACTCCATGTCTCAAGTGCCTTCGCCAGCCAATGCATCCACATCTTCATCCCAATCTCCAACCTCTTGTCCTCCTGGAGCTATTGGACGGAGGCAACGAACCCAACCTCGCACAAGGATCCGCACAAGAATCTGCAGCACAAGGGTCAGCTACACAAGGCCCTATTGCACACTCCTTTCCTGCAAACGGCCCTCCCGCAATGAGTCTAGATGCTCTCCTCAATGCTCCAGCTAGGAGAAACCAACAAGTCCTCCATCCAATGAAGCTAAATGGAGCTCTATGGTAAGCTTTCTTTATTCTATATAGTAATTTGCTTGCGATTGTTTATTCACTTGTGTTTATATTTCAGGTTTGGGATTGATGCTCGGGTGAAGAAATACGTTAGAACCACTTGGCGGAACAATTTCATGGCCCCTTGGTGGAATTGGTCTCGGATTCTCGAAGAGAGAGTACAAGAGTGGTGGCAGGATTTTGTGGTCAGTGTATCTATCCTTCTTTAATTTATGTATCTATGTCTTTTAATCTAATGATATCTAATTTATCTTTTGCTTTTATATGCAAGCAACATTACTATTGGGAACCAGCTCACCACGAGTCTCGTTTTCTATTTGTGGAGGAAGGAGTGTATGCTATCAATCAGCCAAAGAATCGGTAGCAAGAAGAAAAAAGGGAAGAAGCCGAAGTACATTTCGGAGGCTGATTGGGTTAAGATGTTAGAGCAATGGGACACGAAGCATGCCGGGAGAGGTCAAATACCAATTCCGCAAATAGGCTATCCGATCCGGAGGGTTTAGGGGTAAGCAAACATTGTGCTTGGTCCAGTCTCTTTTGCCAAAATAGGCTATGACATGGTATGTTTCTTTTCCCATTTGTATGTGTATGTCTTAATTATTAGTTGTGAGTTAGGTTTGAGTTACTTTTGGTTCTTTATCTCTCGTTCTTAGTTTTGAATTATTAGTTTTGATTTTTATGTATGATGTTAGTTTTGAGTTAGTTTTGTACCTGAGTTGTTTTTCTTTAGTCTATATGAATTTGTTGTTGATGTTTGTGGTTGTTCTTGATTTGTTTCTTTTTGTAGATGGTCAAAACAGGTGAACCACCATCTTTCACCGAGCTTGTGCGTAAGACGCACACACGCAAAGATGGTTCCTTCATCGACAAACGAGCAGAAGCAATAGTGACAGAGGTCGAGGCAGCTGCGGCCGAGGCAGCTGAAGCTGAAGGATCCCCAAACAGCCAAAGTGGAGAATCAATTCCTGCTAGGGTCATTAACAACACATATCTTAAGGTAATGCAAAATTCTTTTGTGCTTGTTTATTTAAATCTTTGTGTTACCTTACACAAATTCTTAATGTTGCTTGTTTACTTTTGTTCGCAGCATGTTAAGCCTAATAAAGGACGATACTACGGCCTTGGGAGCACTCGGGACATACACGTTGATCCCGAGGAACCAGCTCCAACTTCTCTGGTACGTAACATCTCCATGGAACTGCGGGTTGGTTCTTTGGAGACGACGGTTGAGACGGTTAACAAAAATGTCGAGGCAATTCTGAGTACGCAGAAGTTGGTACTTGCTGCCCTCGGGATTGATCCGAAGAATCCTCAAGCGCAACCGTCACAGCCGCAGTCTCCTCATGTGAACTCATCGACCAGCCAACCAGCTCATGGTTATGTTCCTAGTGTTGATCCAAGGCCAACACCAACAAACAACCCAGATTTGGATGCTTGGTGTAGGTCACTTGATCATAACATAATCGATGACCTGGACTAGTTTGATGTTGATGGTGTTTTTGCTAAAACTTTTGATATGTTTTGATGTATTTTTGTTAAAACTTTGAATTGTTTGGAAATTCTGCTTATGGTTAAAACTTTTCAGATTATTATAATTCTGTTTTATTTAGGTTTTTGTTATTTTAAAAAAATCTAAATTTTTTGATTTATTTTTTTTTATATAAAAATACAGAAGTATCGGAAATTTTCGTTGCTATATGTCTACATAGCAACGAATAGTGACGATATATTCGTGGCTATAATAGTAACGAAATGCAACGATATATTCGTGGCTAATTAATTAAGTAACGAAATGTCACGAAAGATTCGTGGCTAACTTAGTAACGAATAGTCACAATATGTTCGTGGCTAATATAGTAACGAAATTGCAACGATATATTCGTGGCTAATTAAGTAACGAAATGTCACGAAAGATTCGTGGCTAACTTAGTAACGAATAGTCACGATATATTCGTGGCTAATATAATAACGAAATTGCAACGATACATTCGTGGCTATTGTAGTAACGAATTATGTCGTTACTATAGAGTTCGTTGCTTTTAGTTGCAAGTTCGTTACTATACGATTCGTTGCTACTAGTTACCATTCGTCACATCATTAGCAACGAACAGCAACGAATTTATTAATGTAACGAACCTATAGCAACGAAACTATTTCAATACTGGTCGTGGCTTTTAGGACAAATAGCAACGAATTAAACACCACAGTAACGGATATGTCCGTTGCTATAGCGCATAATTCTTGTAGTGCACGAACGTATGACACATTTAACAACACATATTCTAGGACTCTAAAACAAGTTTCATGTAACATGAGTTCTTATTAGTGCATCAATTATCTTTGTACAAGTTTCACGAACTTATGAAACATCTAACAACGCATATTGTAGGTCTCTAAACCATGTTTTATGAGACATGAGTGCTTATTAGTGCCTCAATCATCTTTGTACAAGTTTCATCAAATTATGAAACATTTAACCACGCATATTCTAGGTCTCTATACAATGTTTAATCCAACATGAGTTCTTATTAGTGCCTCAATGATCTTTGTACAAGTTTCACGAAGTTCTGAAACATCTAACAACGCATATTTTAGGACACTAAACCAAGTTTCATGGAACATGAGTGCTTAATGTTTCCTCAATGATCTTTGTACAAGTTTAACAAACTTACGAAAAAATCTAACAACGTGATTCTAAGACTCTAAACCAAGTATCATTCAACATGAGTTCGTATAAGTGCCTTAATGATCGTTGTACAAATTTTACGAACTTACGAAACATCTAACAACGCATATTCTAGGACTCTTAACCAAATTTCATGCAACATGAGAGCTTATTAGTACCTTAAATATTTTTGTAAAAGTTTTACGAACTTATGAAACATCTAACAAAGCATATTGTAGGACTTTAATCCAATGTTTATTTAACATGAGGGCTTATTTGTGCCTCAATGATCTTCGTACAAGTTTCACGAACCTATGAAACATCGAAAAACGCATATTATAGGATTCTAAACCAAGTTTCATGCAACATGAGTTCTTATTAGTGTCTCAATGATATTTGTACAAGTTCCACGAATTTATAAAACATCTAATAACACATATTCTAGGACTATAAAGCAAGGTTCATGCAACATTAGTTCTTATAAGTGCCTCAATGATCTTTCTACAATTTTCACGAATTTATGAAACATCTAACAACGCATATCCTAGGACTGTAAACCAAATTTCATGCAACATGAGTGCTTATTAGTGCCTCAATGATCTTTGTACAAAATTCACGAACTCATGAAATATCTAACAACGCATATTGTAGGACTCTAATCCAAGTTTTATGCAACATGAGTTCTTATAAGTGCCTCCATGATCTTTGTAAAAATTTCACGAACTTATGAAACATCTAACAACGCATATTGTAGGACTCTAAACAAACTTTCATGCAACATGAGTACTTATTGGTGACTCCATGATCTTTGTACAAGTTTCACAAATATACGAAACATCTAACAATGTGATTCTAGGACTGTAAACAAATTTTCATCCAACATGAGTTCATATAAGTCCCTCAATAATCGTTGTACAAATTTCACGAACTAACGAAAACATCTAACAACGCATATTATACAACTTTAAACAAAATTTCATGGAACATGAGTTCTTATTAGTGCCTCAATGATCTTCGTATATGTTTCACGAACTTATGAAACATCTAACAACGCATATTCTTGGAATCTAAACAAAGTTTCATGCAACATGAGTTCTTATTTAGGTCTCAATGATCTTTGTACAAGTTTTACGAAGTTATGAAACATCTAACAACACATATTATATGACTCTAAACCAAATTTCATGCAACATGAGTTCTTATAAGTGCCTCAATGATCTTTGTACAAGTTTCACGAACTTATGAAACATCTAACAAAGCATATTCTAGGAATCTAAACCAAGTTTCATGCAACATGAGTGCTTACTAGTGCCTCAATGATCTTTATACAAGTTTCACGAACTTATGAAACATCTAACAACGCGTTTCGCGGACTATAAACCAAGTTTCATACTATACTATATGAGTGTTTATAAGTTCATCAATGAGTTATGTGCAAGTTTGACGAACTTGTGAAAAATCTAACAACATGTTTCTAGGACTCTAAACCAAGTTTCATGCAACATAAGTGCTTATAAGTGTCTCAATGAGCTTTTTACAAGCTTGACGAACTTATGAAACACTAACAACGCGTTTCTAGGACTCTAAAACAAGTTTCATGCAACATGAGTGCTTATAAGTGTCTCAATGATCTTTTTACAAGTTTTAATAACTTATGAAACATCTAATAAAACCTTTCTAGGACTCTAAACCAAGTTTCATGTAACATGAGTGCTTATAAGTGTCTCAATGAGGTTTGTACAAATTTGACGAACTTATGAAACATCTAACAACGCGTTTCTCGGAATATAAACCAAGTTTCATGCTATATGAATGTTTATAAGTTCATCAATGAGCTTTGTACAAATTTGACAAACTTATGAAACATCTAACAAAACATCTCTAGGACTCTAAAGCAAGTTTCATGCAACATGAGTGCTTACAAGTGTCTAAATGAGCTTTGTACTAGTTTGACGAACTTATGAAACATCTAACAACGCGTTTATAGGACTCTAAACCAAGTTTTATGCAATATGAGTGCTTACAAGTGTCTAAATGAGCTTTGTACTAGTTTGACGAACTTATAAAACATCTAACAACACGTTTCTAGGACTCTAAACCAAGTTTCATGCAACATGAGTGCTTATAAGTGTCTCAATGAGCTTTGTACAAGTTTGAAGAACTTTTGAAACATCTAACAACGCGTTTCTAGGACTCTAAACCAAGTTTCATGCAATATGAGCGCTTATAAGTGTCTCAATGAGCTTTGTACTAGTTTTACGAACTTATGAAACATCTAACAACGTGGTTGCTAGGACTCTAAACCAAGTTTCAGGCAACATGAGTGCTTATAAGTGTCTCAATGAGCTTTGTACAAGTTTTCCAAAATTATGAAACATCTAACAACGTGGTTGCTAGGACTCTAAACCAAGTTTCATTCAACATGAGTGCGTATAAGTAATTCAATGATGAGTTTTGTACAAGTTTTAAGAACTTATGAAACATCTAACAACGCGTTTCTAGGACTCTAAACCAAGTTTCATGCAACATGAGTGATTATAAGTGTCTCAATGAGCTTTGTACAAGTTTGACGAACTTATGAAATATCTAACAACTCGTTTCTAGGACTCTAAACCAAGTTTCATGAAACATGAGTGCTTATAAGTGTCCCAATGAGATTTGTACAAGTTTGAAGAACTTATGAAACATCTAACAACGCGTTTCTAGGACTCTAAACCATGTTTTATGCAACATGAGCGCTTAGAAGTGTCTCAATGAGCTTTGTACTAATTTTACGAACTTATGAAACATCTAACAACGTGGTTGCTAGGACTCTTAACCAATTTCATGCAACATGAGTGCTTATAAGTGTCTCAATGAGCTTTGTACAAGTTTTACGAAATTATGAAACATCTAACAACGTGGTTGCTAGGACTCTAAACCAAGTTTCATTCAACATGAGTGCTTATAAGTGCCTCAATGAGCTTTGTACAAGTTTGAAGAACTTATGAAACATCTAACAACGCGTTTCTAGGACTCTAAACCAAGTTTTATGCAACATGAGTGGTTACAAGTGTCTAAATGATCTTTGTACTAGTTTGACGAACTTATAAAACATCTAACAACACGTTTCTAGGATTCTAAACCAAGTTTCATGCAACATGAGTGCTTATAAGTGTCTGAATGAGCTTTGTACAAGTTTGAAGAACTTATGAAACATCTAACAACGCGTTTCTAGGACTCTAAACCAAGTTTCATGCAACATGAGCGCTTATAAGTGTCTAAATGAGCTTTGTACTAGTTTTACGAACTTATGAAACATCTAACAACGTAGTTGCTAGTTCTCTAAACCAAGTTCCAGGCAACATGAGTGCTTATAAGTGTCTCAATGAGATTTGTACAAGTTTTCCAAAATTCTGAAACATCTAACAACGTGGTTGCTAGGACTCTAAACCAAGTTTCATTCCACATGAGTGCGTATAAGTGTCTCAATGAGTTTTTTACAAGTTTTAAGAACTTATGAAACATCTAACAACACGTTTCTAGGACTCTAAACCAAATTTCCTGCAACATGAGTGCTTATAAGTTTCCCAATGAGCTTTGTACAAGTTTGAAGAACTTATGAAACATCTAACAACGCATTTCTATGACTCTAAACCATTTTTATGGAACATGAGCGCTTATAAGTGTCTCAATGAGCTTTGTACTAATTTTACGAACTTATGAAACATCTAACAACGTGGTTGCTAGGACTCTAAACCAAGTTTCATGCAACATGAGTGCTTATAAGTGTTTCAATGAGCTTTGTACAAGTTTTCCAAAATTATGAAACATCGAACAACGTGGTTGCTAGGACTCTATACCAAGTTTCATTCAACATGAGTGCGTATAAGTGCCTCAATGAGTTTTGTATAAGTTTTAAGAACTTATAAAACATCTAACAACGCGTTTCTAGGACTCTAAACAAAGTTACATGCAATATGAGTGCTTATAATTGTCTCAATGAGCTTTGTACAATTTTGACGAACTTATGAAACATCTAACAACGCGTTTCTAGGACTCTAAAACAAGTTTCATGCAACATGAGTGCTTATAAGTGTCTCAATGAGCTTTGTACTAGTTTTACGAGCTTATGAAACATCTAACAACGTGGTTGCTAGGACTCTAAACCAAGTTTCATGCAACATGAGTGCTTATAAGTGTATCAATGAGCTTTGTACAAGTTTAACGAACTTATGAAACCTCTAAAAACGTGGTTGCTAGGACTCTAAACCAAGTTTCATGCAACAGAAGTGCTTATAAGTGTCTCAATGAGCTTTGTACAACTTTGACTAACTTATGAAATATCTAACAACGTGGTTCCTAGGACTCTAAACCAAGTTTCATGCAACATGAGTGCTTATAAATGTCTCAATGAGCTTTGTACAATTTTGACGAACTTATGAAACATCTAACAACGCGTTTCTAGGTACCTACACCAAGTTTCATGCAACATGAATGGTTATAAGTCTCTCAATGAGCTTTGTACAAGTTTGACGAACTTATGAAACATCTCACCACGCCTTTCTAGGACTCTAAACCAAGTTTTATGAACATGAGTGCTTATAAGTGTCTCAATGAGCTTTGTACAAGTTTGAAGAACTTATGAAACGTCTAACAACGCGATTCTAGGACTCTAAACCAAGTTTCATGCAACATGAGCGCTCTACGTGTCTCAATGAGCTTTGTACAAGTTTGACGAACTTATGAAACATCTAACAACTCGTTTCTAGGACTCTAAACCAAGTTTAATGCAACATGAGTGCTTATAAGTGTCTCAATGAGCTTTGTACAAGTTTGAAGAACTTATGAAACATCTAACAACGCGTTTCTAGGACTCTAAACCATGTTTTATGCAACATGAGCGCTTATAAGTGTCTCAATGAGCTTTGTATTAATTTTACGAACTTATGAAACATCTAACAACCTGGTTGCTAGGACTCTAAACCAAGTTTCATGCAACATGAGTGCTTATAAGTGTCTCAATGAGCTTTGTACAAGTTTTACGAAATTATGAAACATCTAACAACGTGGTTGCTAGGACTCTAAACCAAGTTTCATTCAACATGAGTGCTTATAAGTGCCTCAATGAGCTTTGTACAAGTTTGAAGATCTTATGAAACATCTAACTACGCGTTTCTAGGACTCCAAACCAAGTTTTATGCAACATGAGTGCTTACAAGTGTCTAAATGAGCTTTGTACTAGTTTGACGAACTTATGAAACATCTAACAACACGTTTCTAGGACTCTAAACCAAGTTTCATGCAACATGAGTGCTTATAAGTGTCTCAATGAGCTTTGTACAAGTTTTAAGAACTTATGAAACATCTAAAAACGCGTTTCTAGGACTCTAAAACAAGTTTCATGCAACATTAGCGCTTATAAGTGTTTCAATGAGCTTTGTACTAGTTTTTCGAACTTATGAAACATCTAACAACATGGTTGCTAGGACTCCAAACCAAGTTCCAGGCAACATGAGTGCTTATAAGTGTCTCAAAGAGCTTTGTACAAGTTTTCCAAAATTATGAAACATCTAACAACGTGGTTGCTAGGACTCTAAACCAAGTTTCATTCAACATGAGTGCGTATAAGTGCCTCAATGAGTTTTGTACAAGTTTTAAGAACTTATGAAACATCTAACAACGCGTTTCTAGGACTCTAAACCAAGTTTCATGCAACATGAGTGATTATAAGTGTCTCAATGAGTGTTGTTTAAGTTTGACGAACTTATGAAACATCTAACAACTCGTTTCTAGGACTCTAAACCAAGTTTAATGCAACATGAGTGCTTATAAGTGTCCTAATGAGCTTTGTACAAGTTTGAAGAACTTATGAAACATCTAACAACACGTTTCTAGGTCTCTAAACCATGTTTTATGCAACATGAGCGCTTATAAGTGTCTCAATGAGCTTTGTACTAATTTTACGAACTTATGAAACATCTAACAACGTGGTTGCTAGGACTCTAAACCAAGTTTCATGCAACATGAGTGCTTATAAGTGTCTCAATGAGCTTTGTACAAGTTTTACGAAATTATGAAACATCTAACAACGTGGTTGCTAGGACTCTAAACCAAGTTTCATTCAACATGAGTGCGTATAAGTGTCTCAATGAGTTTTGTACAAGTTTTAAGAACTTATGAAACATCTAACAACGCGTTTCTAGGACTCTAAACCAAGTTTCCTGCAACATGAATGAGTATAAGTGTCTCAATGAGATTTGTACAAGTTTGACGAACTTATGAAACATCTAACAATCGTTTCTAGGACTCTAAACCAAGTTTCATGCAACATGAGTGCTTATAAGTGTCCCAATGAGCTTTGTACAAGTTTGAAGAACTTATGAAACATCTAACAACGCGTTTCTAGGACTCTAAACCATGTTTTATGCAACATGAGCGCTTATAAGTGTCTCAATGAGCTTTGTACTAATTTTACGAACTTATGAAACATCTAACAACGTGGGTGCTAGGATTCTAAACCAAGTTTCATGCAACATGAGTGCTTATAAGTGTCTCAATGAACTTTGTACAAGTTTTACGAAATTATGAAACATCTAACAACGTGGTTGCTAGGACTCTAAACCAAGTTTCATTCAACATGAGTGCTTATAAGTGCCTCAATGACCTTTGTACAAGTTTTAAGAACTTATGAAACATCTAACAACGCGTTTCTAAGACTCTAAACCAAGTTTTATGCAACATGAGTGCTTACAACTGTCTAAATGAGCTTTGTACTAGTTTGACGAACTTATAAAACATCTAACAACACGTTTCTAGGACTCTAAACCAAGTTTCATGCAACATGAGTGCTTATAAGTGTCTCAATGAGCTTTGTACAAGTTTTAAGAACTTATGAAACATCTAACAACGCGTTTCTAGGACTCTAAACCAAGTTTCATGCAACATTAGCGCTTATAAGTGTTTCAATGAGCTTTGTACTAGTTTTTCGAACTTATGAAACATCTAACAACATGGTTGCTAGGACTCTAAACCAAGTTCCAGACAACATGAGTGCTTATAAGTGTCTCAATGAGCTTTGTACAAGTTTTCCAAAATTATGAAACATCTCACAACGTGGTTGCTAGGACTCTAAACCAAGTTTCATTCAACATGAGTGCGTATAAGGGCCTCAATGAGTTTTGTACAAGTTTTAAGAACTTATGAAACATCTAACAACGCGTTTCTAGGACTCTAAACCAAGTTTCATGCAACATGCGTGATTATAAGTGTCTCAATGAGCGTTGTACAAGTTTGACGAACTTATGAAACATCTAACAACTCGTTTCTAGGACTCTAAACCAAGTTTAATGCAACATGAGTGCTTATAAGTGTCCTAATGAGCTTACAAGTTTGAAGAACTTATGAAACATCTAACAACGCGTTTCTAGGTCTCTAAACCATGTTTTATGCAACATGAGCGCTTATAAGTGTCTCAATGAGCTTTGTACTAATTTTACGAACTTATGAAACATCTAACAACGTGGTTGCTAGGACTCTAAACCAAGTTTCATGCAACATGAGTGCTTATAAGTGTCTCAATGAGCTTTGTACAAGTTTTACGAAATTAAGAAACATCTAACAACGTGGTTGCTAGGACCCTAAACCAAGTTTCATTCAACATGAGTGCGTATAAGTGTCTCAATGAGTTTTGTACAAGTTTTAAGAACTTATGAAACATCTAACAACGCGTTTCTAGGACTTTAAACCAAGTTTCCTGCAACAGGAATGATTATAAGTGTCTCAATGAGATTTGTACAAGTTTGACGAACTTATGAAACTTCTAACAACTCGTTTCTAGGACTCTAAACCAAGTTTCATGCAACATGAGTGCTTATAAGTGTCCCAATTAGCTTTGTACAAGTTTGAAGAACTTATGAAACATCTAACAACGCGTTTCTAGGACTCTAAACCATGTTTTATGCAACATGAGCGCTTATAAGTGTCTCAATGAGTTTTGTACTAATTTTACGAACTTATGAAACATCTAACAACGTGGGTGCTAGGACTCTAAACCAAGTTTCATGCAACATGAGTGCTTATAAGTGTCTCAATGAACTTTGTACAAGTTTTACGAAATTATAAAAACATCTAACAACGTGGTTGCTAGGACTCTAAACCAAGTTTCATTCAACATGAGTGCTTATAAGTGCCTCAATGAGCTTTGTACAAGTTTTAAGAACTTATGAAACATCTAACAACGCGTTTCTAAGACTCTAAACCAAGTTTTATGCAACATGAGTGCTTACAACTGTCTAAATGAGCTTTGTACTAGTTTGACGAACTTATAAAACATCTAACAACACGTTTCTAGGACTCTAAACCAAGTTTCATGCAACATGAGTGCTTATAAGTGTCTCAATGAGCTTTGTACAAGTTTGAAGAACTTATGAAACATCTAACAACGCGTTTCTAGGACTCTAAACCAAGTTTCATGCAACATGAGGGCTTATAAGTGTCTCAATGAGCTTTGTACAAGTTTTAAGAACTTATGAAACATCTAACAACGCGTTTCTAGGACTCTAAACCAAGTTTCATGCAACATTAGCGCTTATAAGTGTTTCAATGAGCTTTGTACTAGTTTTTCAAACTTATGAAACATCTAACAACGTGGTTGCTAGGACTCTAAACCAAGTTCCAGGCAACATGAGTGCTTATAAGTGTCTGAATGAGCTTTGTACAAGTTTTCCAAAATTATGAAACATCTAACAACGTGGTTGCTAGCACTCTAAACCAAGTTTCATTCAACATGAGTGCGTATAAGTGCCTCAATGAGTTTTGTACAAGTTTTAAGAACTTATGAAACATCTAACAACGCATTTCTAGGACTCTAAACCAAGTTTTATGCAACATGAATGATTATAAGTGTCTCAATGAGCTTTGTACAAGTTTGACGAACTTATGAAACATCTAACAACTCGTTTCTAGGACTCTAAACCAAGTTTCATGCAACATGAGTGCTTATAAGTGTCCCAATGAGCTTTGTACAAGTTTGAAGAACTTATGAAACATCTAACAACGCGTTTCAAGGACTCTAAACCATGTTTTATGCAACATGAACGCTTATAAGTGTCTCAATGAGCTTTGTACTAATTTTACGAACTTATGAAACATCTAACAATGTGGTTGCTAGGACTCTAAACCAAGTTTCATGCAACATGAGTGCTTATAAGTGTCTCAATGAGCTTTGCACAAGTTTTACGAAATTATGAAACATCTAACAACGTGGTTGACAGGATTCTAAACCAAGTTTCATTCAACATGAGTGCGTATAAGTGCTTCAATGAGCTTTGTACAAGTTTGAAGAACTTATGAAACATCTAACAACGCGTTTCTAGGTCTCTAAACCATGTTTTATGAAACATGAGCGCTTATAAAGGTCTCAATGAGCTATGTACTAATTTTACGAACTTATGAAACATCTAATAACGTGGTTGCTAGGACTCTAAACCAAGTTTCATGCAACATGAGTGCTTATAAGTGTCTCAATGAGCTTTGTACAAGATTTACGAATTTATGAAACATCTAACAACGTGGTTGCTAGGACTCTAAACCAAGTTTCATTCAACATGAGTGCTTATAAGTGACTCAATGAGCTTTGTACAAGTTTTAAGAACTTATGAAACATCTAACAACGCGTTTCTAAGACTCTAAACCAAGTTTTATGCAACATGAGTGCTTACAACTGTCTAAATGAGCTTTGTACTAGTTTTACGAACTTATAAAACATCTAACAACACGTTTCTAGGACTATAAACCAAGTTTCATGCAACATGAGTGCTTATAAGTGTCTCAATGAGATTTGTACAAGTTTGAAGAACTTATGAAACATCTAACAACGCGTTTCTAGGACTCTAAAAACCAAGTTTCATGCAACATGATTGATTATAAGTGTCTCAATGAGCGTTGTACAAGTTTGACGAACTTATGAAACATCTATAAACTCGTGTCTAGGACTCTAAACCAAGTTTCATGCAACATGAGTGCTTATAAGTGTCCTAATTAGCTTTGTACACGTTAGAAGAACTTATGAAACATCTAACAACGCGTTTCTAGGACTCTAAACCATGTTTTATGCAACATGAGCGCTTATAAGTGTCTCAATGAGCTTTGTACTAATTTTACGAACTTATGAAACATCTAACAACGTGGTTGCTAGGACTCTAAATCAAGTTTCATTTAACATGAGTGCTTATAAATGTCTCAATGAGCTTTGTACAAGTTTTACGAAATTATGAAACATCTAACAACGTGATTGCTAGGACTCTAAACCAAGTTTCATTCAACATGACAGCTTATAAGTGCCTCAATGAGCTTTGTACAAGTTTGAAGAACTTATGAAACATCTAACAACGCGTTTCTAGGACTCTAAACCAAGTTTTATGCAACATGAGTGCTTACAAGTGTCTAAATGAGCTTTGTACTAGTTTGAAGAACTTATAAAACATCTAACAACACGTTTCTAGGACTCTAAACCAAGTTTCATGCAATATGAGTGCTTATAAGTGTCTCAATGAGCTTTGTACAAGTTTGAAGAACTTATGAAACATCTAAGAACGCGTTTCTAGGACTCTAAACCAAGTTTCATGCAACATGAGCGCTTATAAGTGTCTCAATGAGCTTTGTACTAGTTTTACGAACTTATGAAACATCTAACAACGTGGTTGCTAGGACACTAAACCAAGTTCCAGGCAACATGAGTGCTTATAAGTGTCTCAATGAGCTTTGTACAAGTTTTACGAATTTATGAAACATCTAACAACATGGTTGCTAGGACTCTAAACCAAGTTTCATTCAACAAGAGTGCGTATAAGTGCCTCAATGATTTTTGTACAAGTTTGAAGAACTTATGAAACATCTAACAACGCGTTTCTAGGACTCTAAACAAAGTTTCATGCAACATGAGTGGTTATAAGTGTCTCAATGAGCTTTGTACTAGTTTTACGAACTTATGAAACATCTAACAACGTGGTTGCTAGGACTCTAAACCAAGTTTCATGCAACATGAGTGCTTATAAGTGTCTCAATGACCTTTTTACAAGTTTGACGAACTTATGAAACATCTAACAATGCGTTTCTAGTAATCTAAACCAAGTATCATGAAACATGAGCGCTTATACGTGTCTCAATGAGGTTTGTACTAGTTTTACGAGCTTATGAAACATCTAACAACGTGGTTGCTAGGACTCTAAACCAAGTTTCATGCAACATGAGTGCTTATAAGTGTCTCAATGAGCGTTGTACAAGTTTGACGAACTTATGAAACATCTAAAAATGTTGTTGCTAGGACTCTAAACCAAGTTTCATGCAACCTAAGTGCTTATAAGTGTCTCAATGAGATTTGTACAACTTTGACTAACTTATAAAATATCTAACAACGTGGTTGCTAGGACTCTAAACCAAGTTTCATACAACATGAGTGCTTATAAGTGTCTCAATGAGCTTTGTACAATTTTGACGAACTTATGAAACATCTAACAACGCGTTTCTAGGTACCTACACCAAGTTTCATGCAACATGAATGGTTATAAGTCTCTCAATGAGCTTTGTACAAGTTTGAGGAACTTATGAAACATCTCACAACGCCTTTCTAGGACTCTAAACCAAGTTTCCTGAACATGAGTGCTTATAAGTGTCTCAATGAGCTTTGTACAAGTTTGAAGAACTTATAAAACATCTAACAACGCGTTTCTAGGACTCTAAACCAAGTTTTATGCAACATGAGCGCTCTATGTGTCTCAATAATCTTTGTACAAGTTTGACGAACTTATGAAAGATCTAACAACTCGTTTCTAGGACTCTAAACCAAGTTTCATGCAACATGAGTGCTTATAAATGTCTCAATGAACTTTGTACAAGTTTGAAGAACTATGAAACATCTAACAACGCGTTTCTAGGACTCTAAACCATGTTTTATGCAACATGAGCGCTTATAAGTGTCTCAATGAGCTTTGTACTAATTTTACGAACTTATGAGACATCTAACAACGTGGTTGCTAGGACTCTAAACCAAGTTTCATGCAACATGAGTGCTTATAAGTGTCTCAATGAGCTTTGTACAAGTTTTACGAAATTATGAAACATCTAACAACGTGGTTGCTAGGACTCTAAACCAAGTTTCATTCAACATAAGTGCTTATAAGTGCCTCAATGAGATTTGTACAAGTTTGACGAACTTATGAAACATCTAACAACGCGTTTCTGGGACTCCAAACCAAGTTTTATGCAACATGAGTGCTTACAAGTGTCTAAATGAGCTTTGTACTAGTTTGACGAACTTATGAAACATCTAACAACACGTTTCTATGACTCTAAACCAAGTTTCATGCAACATGAGTGCTTATAAGTGTCTCAATGAGCTTTGTACAATTTTGAAGAACTTATGAAACATCTAACAACGCGTTTCTAGGACTCTAAACCAAGTTTCATGCAACATGAGCGCTTATAAGTGTCTCAAAGAGCTTTGTACTAGTTTTACGAACTTATGAAACATCTAACAACGTTGTTGCTAGGACTCTAAACCAATTTTCATGCAACATGAGTGCTTATAAGTGTCTCAATGACCTTTTTACAAGTTTGACGAACTTATGAAACATCTAACAACGCGTTTTTAGTAATCTAAACCACGTTTCATAAAACTTGAGCGCTTATACGTGTCTCAATGAGCTTTGTACTAGTTTTACGAGCCTATGAAACATCTAACAGCGTGGTTGCTAGGACTCTAAACCAAGTTTCATGCAACATGAGTGCTTATAAGTGTCTCAATGAGCTTTGTACAAGTTTGACGAACTTATGAAACATCTAAAAACGTGGTTGCTAGGACTCTAAATCAAGTTTCATGCAACATAAGTGCTTATAGGTGTCTCAATGAGCTTTGTACAACTTTGACTAACTTATGAAATATCTAACAACGTGGTTGCTAGGACTCTAAACCAAATTTCATGCAACATGAGTGCTTATAAGTGTCTCAATGAGCTTTGTACAATTTTGACGAACTTATGAAACATCTAACAATGCGTTTCTAGGTACCTACACCAAGTTTCATGCAACATGAATGGTTATAAGTCTCTCAATGAGCTTTGTACAAGTTTGACGAACTTATGAAACATCTCACAACGCCTTTCTAGGACTCTAAATCAAGTTTCCTGAACATGAGTGCTTATAAGTGTCTCAATGAGCTTTGTACAAGTTTGAAGAACTTATGAAACATCTAACAACGCGTTTCTAGGACTCTAAAC
Source organism: Cochlearia excelsa (assembly GCA_963556525.1). Taxonomy (NCBI): domain Eukaryota; kingdom Viridiplantae; phylum Streptophyta; class Magnoliopsida; order Brassicales; family Brassicaceae; genus Cochlearia; species Cochlearia excelsa. Next base: position 1,686,001 of record CAUVZT010000005.1, read on the forward strand.
CAAGTTTCATGCAACATGAGCGCTCTACGTGTCTCGATCAGCTTTGTACAAGTTTGACGAACTTATGAAGCATCTAACAACTCGTTTCTAGGACTCTAAACCAAGTTTCATGCAACATGAGTGCTTATAAGTGTCTCAATGAACTTTGTACAAGTTTGAAGAACTTATGAAACATCTAACAACGCGTTTCTAGGACTCTAAACCATGTTTTATGCAACATGAGCGCTTATAAGTGTCTCAATGAGCTTTGTACTAATTTTACGAAATTATGAAACATCTAACAACGTGGTTGCTAGGATTCTAATCGAAGTTTCATGCAACATGAGTGCTTATAAGTGTCTCAATGAGCTTTGTACAAGTTTTACGAAATTATGAAACATCTAACAACGTGGTTGCTAGGACTCTAAACCAAGTTTCATTCAACATGAGTGCGTATAAGTGTCTCAATGAGTTTTGTACAAGTTTTAAGAACTTATGAAACATCTAACAACGCGTTTCTAGGACTCTAAACCAAGTTTCATGCAACATGAGTGATTATAAGTGTCTCAATGAGCGTTGTACAAGTTTGACGAACTTATGAAACATCTAACAACTCGTTTCTAGGACTCTAAACCAAGTTTCATGCAACATGAGTGCTTATAAGTGTCCTAATGAGCTTTGTACAAGTTTGAAGAACTTATGAAACATCTAACAACGCGTTTCTAGGACTCTAAACCATGTTTTATGCAACATGAGCGCTTATAAGTGTCTCAATGAGCTTTATACTAATTTTACGAACTTATGAAACATCTCACAACGTGGTTGCTAGGACTCTAAATCAAGTTTCATGCAACATGAGTGATTATAAGTGTCTCAATGAGCTTTGTACAAGTTTTAGGAAATTATGAAAAATCTAACAACGTGATTGCTAGGACTCTAAACCAAGTTTCATTCAACATGAGTGCTTATAAGTGCCTCAATGAGCTTTGTACAAGTTTGAAGAACTTATGAAATATCTAACAACACGTTTCTAGGACTCTAAACCAAGTTTTATGCAACATGAGTGCTTACAAGTGTCTAAATGAGCTTTGTACTAGTTTGAAGAACTTATAAAACATCTAACAACACGTTTCTAGGACTCTAAACCAAGTTTCATGCAATATGAGTGCTTATAAGTGTCTCAATGAGCTTTGTACAAGTTTGAAGAACTTATGAAACATCTAAGAATGCGTTTCTAGGACTCTAAACCAAGTTTCATGCAACATGAGCGCTTATAAGTGTCTCAATGAGCTTTGTACTAGTTTTACGAACTTATGAAACATCTAACAACGTGGTTGCTAGGACTCTAAACCAAGTTCCAGGCAACATGAGTGCTTATAAGTGTCTCAATGAGCTTTGTACAAGTTTTCCAAAATTATGAAACATCTAACAACATGGTTGCTAGGACTCTAAACCAAGTTTCATTCAACAAGAGTGCGTATAAGTGCCCCAATGAGTTTTGTACAAGTTTTAAGAACTTATGAAACATCTAACAACGCGTTTCTAGGACTCTAAATCAAGTTTCATGCAACATGAGTGCTTATAATTTTCTCAATGAGCTTTGTACAACTTTGACGAACTTATGAAACATCTAACAACGCGTTTCTAGGACCCTACACCTAGTTTCATGCAACATGAGTGGTTATAAGTGTCTCAATGAGCTTTGTACTAGTTTTACGAACTTATGAAACATCTAACAACGTGGTTGCTAGGACTCTAAACCAATTTTCATGCAACATGAGTGCTTATAAGTGTCTCAATGACCTTTTTACAAGTTTGACGAACTTATGAAACATCTAACAACGCGTTTTTAGTAATCTAAACCAAGTTTCATAAAACATGAGCGCTTATACGTGTCTCAATCAGCTTTGTACTAGTTTTAGGAGCTTATGAAACATGTACCAACGTGGTTGCTAGGACTCTAAACCAAGTTTCATGCAACATGAGTACTTATAAGTGTCTCAATGAGCTTTGTACAAGTTTGACGAACTTATGAAACCTCTAAAAACGTGGTTGCTAGGACTCTAAACCAAGTTTCATGCAACATAAGTGCTTATAAGTGTTTCAATGAGCTTTGTACAACTTTGACTAACTTATGAAATATCTAACAACGTGGTTGCTAGGACTCTAAACCAAGTTTCATGCAATATGAGTGCTTATAAGTGTCTCAATGAGCTTTGTACAATTTTGACGAACTTATGAAACATCTAACAACGCATTTCTAGGTACCTACACCAAGTTTCATGCAAAATGAATGGTTATAAGTCTCTCAATGAGCTTTGTACAAGTTTGACGAACTTATGAAACATCTCACAACGCCTTTCTAGGACTCTAAACCAAGTTTCCTGAACATGAGTGCTTATAAGTGTCTATATGAGCTTTGTACAAGTTTGAAGAACTTATGAAACATCTAACAACGCGTTTCTAAGACTTTAAACCAAGTTTCATGCAACATGAGCGCTCTACGTGTCTCAATCAGCTTTGTACAAGTTTGACGAACTTATGAAACATCTAACAACTCGTTTCTAGGACTCTAAACCAAGTTTCATGCAACATGAGTGTTTATAAGTGTCTCAATGAACTTTGTACAAATTTGAAGAACTTATGAAACATCTAACAACGCGTTTCTAGGACTCTAAACCATGTTTTATGCAACATGAGCGCTTATAAGTGTCTCAATGAGTTTTGTACTAATTTTACGAACTTATGAAACATCTATCAACGTGGTTGCTAGGACTCTAAACCAAGTTTCATGCAACATGAGTGCTTATAAGTGTCTCAATGAGCTTTGTACAAGTTTTACGAAATTATAAAACATCTAACAACGTGGTTGCTAGGACTCTAAACCAAGTTTCATTCAACATGAGTGCTTATAAGTGCCTCAATGAGCTTTGTACAAGTTTGAAGAACTTATGAAACATCTAACAACGCGTTTCTAGGACTCCAAACCAACTTTTATGCAACATGAGTGCTTACAAGTGTCTAAATGAGCTTTGTACTAGTTTGACGAACTTATGAAATATCTAACAACACATTTCTAGGACTCTAAACCAAGTTTCATGGAACATGAGTGCTTATAAGTGTCTCAATGAGCTTTTTACAAGTTTGAAGAACTTATGAAACATCTAACATCGCGTTTCTAGGACTCTAAACCAAGTTTCATGCAACATGAGCGCTTATAAGTGTCTCAAAGAGCTTTGTACTAGTTTTACGAACTTATGAAACATCTAACAACGTGGTTGCTAGGACTCTAAACCAAGTTTCATGCAACATGAGTGCTTATAAGTGTCTCAATGAACTTTGTACAAGTTTGACGAACTTATGAAACATCTAACAACGCGTTTCTAGTACTCTAAACCAAGTTTCATGAAACATGAGCGCTTATACGTGTCTCAATGAGCTTTGTACTAGTTTTACGAGCTTATGAAACATCTAACAACGTGGTTGCTAGGACTCTAAACCAAGTTTCATGCATCATGAGTGCTTATAAGTGTCTCAATGAGCTTTGTACAAGTTTGACGGACTTAAGAAACATCTAAAAACGTGGTTGCTAGGACTCTAAACCAAGTTTCATGAAACATAAGTGCTTATAAGGGTCTCAATGAGCTTTGTACAACTTTTACTAACTTATGAAATATCTAACAACGTGGTGTCTAGGACTCTAAACCATGTTTTATGCGACATAAGCGCTTATAAGTGTCTCAATGAGCTTTGTACTAATTTTACGAACTTATGAAACATCTAACAACGTGGTTGCTAGTACTCTAAACCAAGTTTCATGCAACATGAGTGTTTATAAGTGTCTCAATGAGCTTTGTACAAGTTTTACGAAATTATGAAACATCTAACAACGTGGTTGCTAGGACTCTAAACCAAGTTTCATTCAACATGAGTGCGTATAAGTGCCTCAATGAGTTTTTTACAAGTTCTAAGAACTTATGAAACATCTAACAACGCGTTTTTAGGACTCTAAACCAAGTTTCATGCAACATGAGTGCTTATAATTGTCTCAATTAGCTTTGTACTAGTTTGACGAACATATGAAACATCTAACAACACGTTTCTAGGACTCTAAACCAAGTTTCATGCAATATGAATGCTTATAATTGTCTCAATGAGCTTTTTACAATTTTGACGAACTTATGAAACATCTAACAACGCATTTCTAGGACCCTACACCTAGTTTCATGCAACATGAGTGGTTATAAGTGTCTCAATGAGCTTTGTACTAGTTTTACGAACTTATGAAACATCTAACAACGTGGTTGCTAGGACTCTAAACCAAGTTTCATGCAACATGAGGTCTTATAAGTGTCTCAATGACCTTTGTACAAGTTTGAAGAACTTATGAAACATCTAACGACGCGGTTTCTAAGACTCTAAACCAATTTTCATGCTAGATGAGCGCTTATTAGTGGCTCAATGAGCTTTGTACTGTTAGACTTTGAGTGTATATGGAGGAGGAGATTCGGTGGAGAGATTATGGAGGAGGAGATTTGATGGAGAGTTTTTGTTTGAGATTAGAGAGATATTGAAGAGGCTATTTCAAGTTTAGCCAACTTAACATTTCAAGTTTTGATACAAGAGATATATATATATATATATATATATAGAGAGTTTACAAGAGTGAGCTTAAAACCCTAGCCTAAGTAAGAAGATGATCCGTGACCGTTGATCTTGTTTCTTTGAGAGAGATTGTGACCATTGGATGAAGGGATAAGATTCTTTGTCATCTTATGCTTTGTCCTTTTCTTTAATTTTAATTTGAAATCTTTGACTCCTCTTGTTGACTTAGCTCTTCTTTTGACTCGCCAAGTCATCACATGATCTCACAAGATTTGCACAACCCCGATTTTGCACGTCTCGGGAATTTCGTAACACGGATTTTGCACGGCCCAGAAACTTCGTAACACGGATTTTGCACAAACGCAAATCCGTCCTTGGCACGATTTCGAGGCCTTTTCCAAAGTGCACAATATTTGCACATTTTGATAATGAGCACAATATTTGCACGGACGTCTGGTTTGGTCATCCTCGCCATTTGGATGTCGTCTTGACCAAACTCTTGAACGTCTAGACCTTCTTCTTCTTCTCCTCTTTATCTTGAACTCTTCTTTACTCTTGCCTTGTAATGCTCTCTTCCTCTTTCCGTGTTTTCGACATAATGCCTTAGCGGTTAATCATTAGTCTTAACACTCCCCCTCAAGCTTAGCCATATGAAATGGCTAAGATTGGACATTGCTAAACAAACCTCATTAAAACCTTAAACGAGAAAACCACTTGGGATAAAACCGCGTTTAAGGAAAAAGAGTGTAAGTCTTTGCAATTACGGGTCTTCTTTCTTGTGAGCATGTTCTCGGTCTTCTTCTTTGGACTTGACCTTGCTCGCTTCTTTTGGACTCCTCCTTAAGCCTTTACCATCTTAGTTTAGAACTTAAGGGTTTCTTTAACATCCCCAACAAGCTTCTTTGGTATCAACTTGATTGGGTTTCCTTATGCAATCTTTTATTTTTGGGAAGTTGTTGCATTCTCCCTTGGTTGAAGTCTGAACCTTTTTGGTCCTTCTCTCCTTTGATTCATCATCACGGCTTTGTTCTTCACAAGCTTCAATGTGTGATGTATGGCTTTGGTCGAAACTTTTGGTTCCCTTTGTCTTTCTCTTGGTTTCTCCTTTGTGGCTTTCCTCTTGTCTTTGGTCTTTCAATCTTTGAACCTTCAAAAGATTCAAATGAATTAAGACGTAGTCAAGACATATAGAAATGCAAACTAAGAAATTATGATCAGTAGATTAAGCATTCTAAACAAGTGATTGATCATAAGCTAAGCATCAAGATTATGGGATATGGCTCTAGACTTATGATTCTATTAAGTATAACAAAGAGTAAGGTTTAGAGGTAGCCTTTTTGTTCGTAGTGGTTTGATGCTCTCTTGTAGTTGCATTTCGGTTTGAGCTTTTGCTTCTTCATGAAGTCTTTTGCTTTCTCCCTTGTGCAATTGGAAAAAGCTTCAGCCGCGGTGATGGCTTGCCCCTTGCGGATGCTTTGGCCATTTAATGAGAATTTGACTCGTTCTTGTTCTTGCTAGGATACTTGATCAGATCAATGATGGATGAGTCTCTTTCTTCAAGAGCTCTTTTTGGTTTGAATCTCTTTCTTCAAGAGTTTCTTCTTTGAGAATGGATTGGTCTTCCCTTTTGTAGAGGTTTGACCGAGTTGTGATGATAGGATGAGTTGAGTTGGTCTTAATCTTTTATGGATCTTTGACCAATTGTTGATGAGCCTTGTCCTTGCTAGGGAATTTGGCCGAGTGATGATGGAGTGAGAGCTCTTGACATCATGAAGATACTTTAGCATTCTTCAAGTGTTCTTAGCCGGATTGGGTTTCTTCTTTTCTTCTTTGTTGAATCTTTTTCCGAATGGAGCCGAATGGTTGATCTCCATCTTGAGATTGAGCTTCTTTCTTCAAGAACACTCCTTGTAAACTTAACTTGGCCTTGGCATCTTCTTGATGTTTGGCCTAATCTCTATTGAGTTTATTTCTTCAAGAACACTCTTTGGATCTTCATCTTAATCATGAAGATGATGTAAATCTTTTCTCCCCTCCCCCCCCCCTCATGGTTAAGATGGGACACTCCTTTTTTGGTTTTCCCTTCACGGCTTGGCAAGCTTAGTGTGAAGGTTTCTCATCTCTCTTTGAAACTTTCCTTTGACACTCTCATGTATCCCCTTTCGTCTCTTTCTTTAAACCGGTTGTTGTTTCTATCAATGCTTAGTGGTTCTTCATTGTGATCTCTTATAGTCTTTGGTATGATGATCCTACATCATCACAAAAACAAAATTGATTTAAGTACAATGATTATCGGCATTATTAGCAACTTAATCTTATTACAAATGCTTAAATACTAAGAACAAGTACAAGGTAAGATTACAATTAAGAGCTTAAGCCCGAGAATAGTATTGCATCTAATCACAAGTTCAAGTTCTAGTTTTTAAGATTAACATGTATGAGTACTTAAGCCAAGAGTGAACTAAGCATAAATAGGTTTAAACAATAACTCTTATGAACACTCTTATAACTCTTATAACTTTTAACTACAACTTAGGAGAGAAAGGGATTTAGAAATGGCCTTTTCGGTTTAGTTGTTGAGTAGATGGTCATATGGGAACGTCATTACACTCTTAGAGAACCTTAATTGGTTAGTCTATGATTGAGTTTATGACATCCCTTATGAAATGCTCTTGATAGCTTAATACCTACACATGAAACAAGGTTTAGCAACAAGAGTCTTTTGAATATGGCTCCTTGCCATAAGACTTTTAAAGGGGACATGGCCTTAAAGCTATTAAAACCGGACCATGTCCTTAAACAAGCAAAGATTCATTGTGACTTTAGATGCCTTCATGGCGTCACTCATCTTGGATCATAAACTTAGATGCCTTAAGGCGGTTTATGACTATAACACTAATTAGATCATTATAACTTATGAATCTGATTTAGATCATATAAGTTATAAATCATTTCTCCATGCGCTAAAGAATTTGATTTTCATGACTTTTAAAGACTTTGGCCTTTTATTAAGTTCATAATCTCTTTCTTAATCACATGTTAACCGAGGAAGAATTGGATTCAACGAGTTTACATGTGTTTCAACACTTAGTGATTCTCGGTTCTCTTTCCTCTAAGAGAGCTTTGTAATCCATAAGACCTTATATGCTTAATCAAAAGCGGATCTTGGTTCCTTACCCTTTGTTAAACCATAGATCTTTTGGATTAACCAAGGTTTTGAATGCAATAAGTCTTAAGACATATGCGAACCAAGGATCCTAGATCTTTACAAGTGTCAAATCACTTCACTAAACAAAGACTAGTGATTTAAGACTCTTAGCAAGAAACACGATGTGGATATTATAGTGGGGTATGAAGAGGATAAAGAGTATGAGTTTAAACCGAGTCCTTATCGATCTTTAAAGATCTTTAGGACTCAAGGTAGCTACTAATCTCTTTATCTCCCTCTTGTGTTTCCACTTACACAACCGCCACTAGCCATCTTAATTGTCTTGGTGATTTAAATTCGAATAAGAGCATGTATTGACTTGGAGATTAAAAAGATTGAAACTTTAAGATGAAAGATTAGATATTTCCCTTATAAAGACAATTAGTCTTACTTCACCAAATATCTTCACTGTCAAAACTTTAAAGATGAAAAAACGCCTAGTAGATGCTCATAAATTTTAATAATGCGAAGAGATTTGGATTCAACAAGTCAATTAAGCACATAGTACTTATTGAACAAGGATTACTCTCTTTTGACTCTCAAGTTCCAAGCTTTTTATGCTTAGGAAACTTGGTCATGGTCTAAAAGAGTTTTCGGATTCAACACTAGGTTATACTCTTCATGAGTTAACACAAGTGGTTCACTAACCTTTAAACTCTTAAGCTTCAAGTTTTGTTCTTGAATACTTGGTCATTGTATTATGTCGAAGTTTAATAGATCTTGGATTCATCAAGATTCCTTTAGTACTCACAAGAGTGAGGAATTCATGGTTCTCTATCTTTAACGTTCAGCCATCCATAGATCTTTTCCAAGAAACAAACATTAAAACATCATGGCTTTTAAACATGTAGCTAGATCTTAAAGATCCAATCTTTCCATGAACCTATTTTGTTTAATGTTATCTTAGATAGGATTTGGATTCAACAAGTTCTCTTTATCTCATAATAGTGAGGAGATTCTTGGTTCTCTTCCTTGAGACAAGTTGGTTCTTCACAAGATCTTAAGTGCTTAACAATAAGCGGATCTTGTTTTCACCGTTTGTCTTTGTAGATCTATCGATCTAAACTGAAACAAAGAAGAGGATTCGGATTCAACATGTTATTGTTCTCAAAAGAGACAATACACAAGGTTCTCTTACTCTTTTAGCTCACAAGTTCCAAGCTTTGATGTTTTGGATACTTGTTCATAGCCTAAATGCCTATAAGTTAAGTGATTATTAGATTCATCAAGGTTCCTTAAACTTATATGAGCAAGGAATTCATGGTTCTTAATCACTAACTTTCAGCCTAATTAAGATCTTATAAAGAACAACACAAGCAAACTCGGGTTTACCATGAAGCAAGATTCAATATCTAAGCTTTACATGAATTGGCCTTGTTTGGATTGTTCTTAAAGAGGGACATGGATTCATCATGTTCTTATCACTTATAATAGGAAAAGTGAATCATGGTTCCTTCACCTAAGAGATCTTAATGTTTATAAACATAAAAGGGGAGGATTTTGGATTCAAGATTCTTACACTCATGAGAGCAAAGAGACATGGTTCACATCCTCCATGGCTCACATCCTCCATGGCTCACAATTACCAAGCTATCTTGGTTGTTCTTATTCATAGCCATAAATAAACAAAAGATTGCGGAAATTAAACAAATAAAGGAGCTTTTGCTCTAATACCATGTTAGAATTTGAGAGTATATGGAGGAGGATATTCGATGGAGAGATTATGGAGGAGGAGATTTGATGGAGAGTTTTGGTTTGAGATTATAGAGATTAGTAATAACTTAACATTTCAAGTTTTGATACAAGAGATATATATAGAGTTTACAAGAGTGAGATTAAAACCCTAGCCTAAGGAAGAAGATGATATGTGACCGTTGATCTTGTTTCCTTTAGAGAGATTGTGACCATTGGTCAAGGGATAAAATTCTTTGTCATCTTGTGCTTTGTCCTTTGCTTTAATTTGAATTTGAAATCTTTGACTCCTGTTGTTGACGTGGCTCTTCCTTTGACTCGCAAAGTCATCACATGATTGCACAAGATTTGCACAGTCCGGATTTTGCACGTCTCGAGAATTTGGTAACACGGATTTTGCACGGCCCGGAAACTTCGTAACACGGATTTTGCACAAACGTTAATCCGTCCTTGGCACGACTTTCGAGGTCTTTTCCAAAGTGCACAATATTTGCACATTTTGATAATGAGCACAATTATTTGCACGGACGTCCGGTTTGGTCATCCTCGTCATTTGGATGTCGTCTTGACCAAACCCTTAAACGTCTAAACCTTCTTCTTTTTCTCCTCTTTATCTTGAACTCTTCTTTACTCTTGCCTTGTAATGCACTCTTACTCTTTCCGTGTTTTTGACATAATGTCTTAGCGGTAAATCATTAGTTTTAACATGTACAAGTTTCACGAACTTATGAAAAATCTAACGACGCGGTTTCTAGGACTCTAAACAAAGTTTCATAATACATGAGTGCTTATAAGTATCTCAATGAGTTTTGTACAAGTTTCACGAACTTATGAAACATCTAACAACGCGTTTCTAGGACTCGAAACCAAGTTTCATTCAACATGAGTGCTTATAAGTGTCTCAATTAGCTTTGTACAAGTTTGACGAACTTATGAAACATCTAACAACGCGTTTCTAGGACTCTAAACCAAGTTTCATGAACACACGAGTGCTTATAAGTGTCTTAATGAGCTTTGTACTAGTTTCACAAACTTATGATAAACCTAACAACACGTTTCTAGGAATCTAAACCAAGTTTCATGCAACATGAATGCTTATAAGTGTCTCAATGAGCTTTGTACAAGTTTTACGAACTTATGAAACATCTAACAACACGTTTCTAGGACTCTAAACCAAGTTTCATGCAACATGAGTGCTTATAAGTGTCACAATGAGGTTTGTACAAGTTTGACGAACTTATGAAACATCTAACAACGCGTTTCTATAACTCTAAACCATGTTTCATGCTACTTGAGTGATCATAAGTTCGTCAATGAGCTTTGTACAAGTGTCACATACTTAAGAAACATCTAATAACGCGTTTCTAGGATTTTAAACCAAGTTTCATGAAACATGAGTGATTATAAGTGGCTCAATGAGGTTTGTACAAATTTGAAAAAATATGAAACATATAACAACGCGTTTCTATGACTCTAAACCAAGTTTCATGCAACATGAGTGCTTATAAGTGTCTCAATGAGCTTTGTACAAATTTGACGAACTTATGAAACATCTAATAACGCGTTTCTAGGACTCTAAACTAAGTTTCATGCAACATGAGTGCTTATAAATTCCTCAATGAGCTTTGTACAAGTTTTACGAAATTATGAAACATCTAACAACGTGGTTGCTAAGAATCTAAACCAAGTTTCATGAAACATGAGTGCTTATAAGTGTCTCAATGAGCTTTGTACAAGTTTGACGAACTTATGAGACATCTAACAACGCGTTTCTAGGACTCTAAACCAAGTTTCATGCAACATACTGCTTACAAGTGTCTCAATGAGCTTTGTACAAGTTTGATGAAATTATGAACCATTTAACTACGCGGTGTCTATGACTCTAAACCATGTTTCATGCTACATGAGCGCTTATTAGTTTTGCAATGAGCTTTGTACAAGTTTCCCGAAATTATGAAACATCTAACGACGCGGTTTCTAGGACCCTAAACCAAGTTTCATGCTACATGAATGCTTATAAGTGTCTCAATTAGCTTTGTACTAGTTTCACAAACTTATGAGACATCTAACAACGCGTTTCTAGGACTCTAAACCAAGTTTCATTTAACATTAGTGATTATAAGTGTCTCAATGAGCTTTGTACAAGTTTGACGAACTTATGAAACATCTAACAACGCGTTTCTAGGACTCTACACCAAGTTTCATGCTACATGAGTGCTTATAATGTCCTCAATGAGCTTTCTACAAGTTTCACGAACTTATGGAACATCTAACAACGCGTTTCTAGGATTTTAAATCAAGTTTATCGAAACATGAGTGATTATAAGTGTCTCAATGAGCTTTGTACAATTTTGACGAACTAATGACACATCTAACAACGCGTTTCTAGGAACCTACACCAATTTTCATGCAACATGAGTGATAATAAGTGTCTCAATGAGCTTTGTACAAGTTTGACGAACTTATGAAATATCTAACAACGTGTTTCTAGGACTGTAAACCAAGTTTTATGCAACATGAGTGCTTATAAGTGTCTTAATAAGCTTTGTACAAGTTTTACTAACTTATGAAACATCTAACAACGCGTTTCTAGGATTCGAAACAAAGTTCCATGCAACATGAGTGCTGATAAGTGTCTCAATCAACTTTGTACAAAATTGACGAACTTATGAAACATCTAACAACACGTTTCTAGGACTCTAAACCAAGTTTCATGCATCATGAGTGCTTATAAGTGTCTCAATGAGCTTTGTACAAATTTGACGAACTTATGAAACATCTAATAACGCGTTTCTAGGACTCTAAACCAAGTTTCATGCAACATGAGTGCTTATAAATTCCTCAATGAGCTTTGTACAAGTTTCACGAACTTATGAAAAATCTAACAACGCGTTTCAAGGACTTTAATCAAAGTTTCATGCAACATGAGTGATTATAAGTGTCTCAATGAGCTTTGTACAAGTTTTACGAAATTATGAAACATCTAACAACGTGGTTGCTAAGAATCTAAACCAAGTTTCATGAAACATGAGTGCTTATAAGTGTCTCAATGAGCTTTGTACAAGTTTGACGAACTTATGAGACATCTAACAACGCTTTTCTAGGACTCTTAACCAAGTTTCATGCAACATACTGCTTACAAGTGTCTCAATGAGCTTTGTACAAGTTTGATGAAATTATGAAACATTTAACTACGCGGTGTCTATGACTCTAAACCAAGTTTCATGCTACATGAGCGCTTATTAGTTTTGCAATGAGCTTTGTACAAGTTTCCCGAAATTATGAAACATCTAACGACGCGGTTTCTAGGACCCTAAACCAAGTTTCATGCTACATGAATGCTTATAAGTGTCTCAATTAGCTTTGTACTAGTTTCACAAACTTATGAGACATCTAACAACGCGTTTCTAGGACTCTAAACCAAGTTTCATGTAACATTAGTGCTTATAAGTGTCTCAATGAGCTTTGTACAAGTTTGACGAACTTATGAAACATCTAACAACACGTTTCTATAACCCTAAACCAAGTTTCATGCAACATGAGTGCTTACAAATGTCTCAATGAGCTTTGTACAAGTTTGACGAACTTATGAAACATCTAACAACGCGTTTCTAGGACTCTAAACCAAGTTTCATGCTACATGAGTGCTTATAATGTCCTCAATGAGCTTTCTACAAGTTTCACGAACTTATGGAACATCTAACAACGCGTTTCTAGGATTTTAAATCAAGTTTATCGAAACATGAGTGATTATAAGTGTCTCAATGAGCTTTGTACAATTTTGACGAACTTATGAAACATCTAACAACGCGTTTCTAGGAAGCTACACCAATTTTCATGCAACATGAGTGGTAATAAGTGTCTCAATGAGCTTTGTACAAGTTTGACGAACTTATGAAATATCTAACAACGTGTTTCTAGGACTGTAAACCAAGTTTTATGCAACATGAGTGCTTATAAGTGTCTTAATAAGCTTTGTACAAGTTTTACTAACTTATGAAACATCGAACAACGCGTTTCTAGGATTCGAAACAAAGTTCCATGCAACATGAGTGCTGATAAGTGTCTCAATTAGCTTCGTACAAAATTGACGAACTTATGAAACATCTAATAACACGTTTCTAGGACTCTAAACCAAGTTTCATGCAACATGAATGCTTATAAGTGTCTCAATGAGCTTTGTACAAGTTTTACAAACTTATGAAACATCTAACAACACGTTTCTAGGACTCTAAACCAAGTTTCATGCAACATGAGTGCTTATAAGTGTCACAATGAGCTTTGTACAAGTTTGACGAACTTAAGAAACATCTAACAACGCGTTTCTAGGACTCTAAACCAAGTTTCATGCTACATGAGTGATCATAAGTTACTCAATGAGCTTTGTACAAGTTTCACGAACTTATGAAACATCCACTAACACGTTTCTAGGACTTTAAACCAAGTTTCATGAAACATGAGTGATTATAAGTGGCTCAATGCGCTTTGTACAAATTTGACGAACTTATGAAACATCTAACAACGCGTTTCTAGGACTCTAAACCAAGTTTCATGCAACATGAGTGCTTATAAGTGTCTCAATGAGCTTTGTACAAATTTTACGAACTTATGAAACATCTAATAACGTGTTTCTAGGACTCTAAACCAAGTTTCATGAAACATGAGTGCTTATAAGTTCCTCAATGAGTTTTATACAAGTTTCACGAACTTATGAAAAATCTAACAACGCGTTTCAAGGACTTTAATCCAAGTTTCATGCAACATGAGTGATTATAAGTGTCTCAATGAGATTTGTACAAGTTGTACGAAATTATGAAACATCTAACAACGTGGTTGCTAGGACTCTAAACCAAGTTTCATGCAACATGAGTGCTTATAAGTGTCACAATGAGCTTTGTTCAAGTTTGACAAACTTATGAAACATCTAACAACGCGTTTCTAGGAATCTAAACTAAGTTTCATGAAACATGAGTGCTTATAAGTGTCTCAATGAGCTTTGTACATGTTTGACGAACATATAAGACATCTAACAATGCGTTTCTAGGACTTTAACATGAGCGCTTATAAGTGTCTCAATGAGCTTTGTACTAGTTTTAAGAACTTATGAAACATCTAACAACGTGGTTGCTAGGATTCTAAACCAAGTTTCATGCAACATGAGTGCTTATAAGTGTCTCAATGACCTTTGTACAAGTTTGACGAAGTTATGAAACAACTAACAACGCGTTTCTATTACTCTAAACCAAGTTTCATGCAACATGAGTGCTTATAAGTGTCTCAATGAGCTTTGTACAAGTTTTTTGAACTTATGAAATATCTAACAACAAGTTTCTATAACACTAAACCAAGTTACATTCAACATTATTGCTTATAAGTGTCTCAATGAGCTTTGTACAAGTTTAACGAACTTATGAAACATCTAACAACGTGTTTCTAGGACTCTAAACCAATTTTCATGCTACATGAGTGCTTATAAGTTCATCAATGAGGTTTGTACAAAATTTACGAACTTATAAAACATTTAACAATGTGTTTCTAGGACTTTAAACCAAGTTTCATGAAACATTAGTGATTATAAGTGTATCAATGAGCTTTGTACTAGTTTCACGAACTTATGAGACATCTAACAACACGTTTCTAGGACTCTAAACCAAGTTTCATGCAACATGAGTGCTTATAAGTGTCTCAATGAGTTTTGTACAAGTTTTACGAACTTATGAAACATCTAACAACACGTTTCTAGGACCCTAAACCAAGTTTCATGCAACATGCGTGCTTATAAGTGTCACAATGAGTTTTGTACAAGTTTGACGAACTTATGAAACATCTAACAACACGTTTCTAGGACTCTAAACCAAGTTTCATGCTACATGAGCGCTTATACGTGTCTCAATGAGGTTTGTACTAGTTTTACGAACTTATGAAACATCTAACAACGTGGTTACTAGGACTCTAAACCAAGTTTCAAACAACTTGAGTGCTTATAAGTGTCTCAATGACCTTTGTACAAGTTTGACAAACTTATGAAAAATCTAACAACGCGTGTCTAGTATTCTAAACCAAGTTTCATGAAACATGAGCGCTTATAGGTGTCTCAATGAGCTTTTTACTAGTTTTAAGAGCTTATGAAACATCTAACAACGTGTTTGCTAGGACTCTAAACCAAGTTTCATGCAACATGAGTGCTTATAAGTGTCTCAAAGAGCTTTGTACAAGTTTGACGAACTTATGAAACATCTAACAACGTGGTTGCTAGGACTCTAAACCAAGTTTCATGCAACATGAGTGCTTATAAGTGTTTCAATGAGCTTTGTACAACTTTGACTAACTTATGAAACATCTAACAACGTGGTTGCTAGTACTCTAAACAAAGTTTCATGCAACATGAGTGCTTATAAGTGTCTCAATGAGCTTTGTACAATTTTGACGAACTTATGAAACATCTAACAACGCGTTCTAGGACCCTACACCAATTTTCATGCAACATGAATGGTTAGAAGTGTCTCAATGAGCTTTGTACAAGTTTGACGAACTTATGAAATATCTAACAACGCCTTTCAAGGACTCTAAACCAAGTTTCATGCAATATGAGTGTTTATAAGTTTCTCAATGAACTTTGTACAAGTTTGAAGAACATATGAAACATCTAACAAGGCGTTTCTAGGACTCTAAACCAAGTTTCATGCAACATGAGCGCTTATAAGTGTCTCAATGAGCTTTGTACTAGATTTACGAACTTATGAAACATCTAACAACGTGGTTGCTAGGACTCTAAACCAAGTTTTATGCAACATGAGTGCTTATAGTTGTCTCACTGAGCTTTGTACAAGTTTGACGAACTTATGAAACATCTAACAACACGTTTCTAGGACTCGAAACCAAGTTTCATGCAACATGAATGTTTACAAGTGTCTCAATTAGCTTTTTACATGTTTGACGAATTTATGAAACATCTAACAACGCGTTTCTAGGACTCTAAACCAAGTTTCATGCAACATGAGTGATTATAAGTGTCTCAACGAGCTTTGTACAAGTTTCAAAAACTTATGAAACATCTAACAACGCGTTTCTAGGACTCGAAACCAAGTTTCATGCAACATGAGAGCATATAAGTGTCTCAATGAGCTTTGTACAAGTTTGACGAACTTATGAAACATCTAACGACGCGGTTTTTATGACTCTAAACCAAGTTTCATGCTACATGAGCGATTATTAGTGTCTCAATGAGCTTTGTACAAGTTTGACGAACTTATGAAACATCTAAAGGCGTGGTTTCTAGGACTCTAAACCAAGTTTCATGCTACATGAGTGCTTATAAGTGTCTCAGTGAGCTTTGTAAAAGTTTCACGAACTTATAAAACATCTAACAACGCGTTTCTAGGACTCTAAACCAAGTTTCATGGAACATGAATGCTTATAAGAGTCTCAGCGATCTTTGTACAAGTTTCACAAACTTATGAAACATCTAACAACGGGTTTCTAGGTCTCTAAACCAAGTTTCATGCAACAAGAGTGCTTATAAGTGTCTCAATGAGCTTTGTACAAGTTTGACGAACTTATGAAACATCTAACTACGCGTTTCTAGGACTCTAAACCAAGTTTCATGCAACATGAGTGCTTATAAGTGTCTCAATGACCTTTGTACAAGTTTTACGAACTTATGAAACATCTAACAACGCGTGTCTAGTACTCTAAACCAAGTTTCATGAAACATGAGCGCTTATACGCGTCTCAATGAGCTTTGTACTAGTTTTACGAACTTATGAAACATCTAACAACGTGGTTGCTAGGACTCTAAACCAAGTTTCATGCAACATGAGTGCTTATAAGTGTCTCAATGAGCTTTGTACAACTTTGACTAAATTATGAAACATCTAAGAACGTGGTTGCTAGGACTCTAAACCAAGTTTCATGCAACATGAGTGCTTATAAGTGTCTCAATGAGCTTTGTACAATTTTGACGAACTTATGAAACATCTAACAACGGGTTTCTAGGACCCTACACCAAGTTTCATGCAACATGAATGGTTATAAGTGTCTCAATGAGCTTTGTACTAGTTTGAAGAACTTATGAAACATCTAACAAGGCGTTTCTAGGACTCTAAACCAAGTTTCATGCAACATGAGCACTTATAAGTGTCTCAATGAGCTTTGTTCTAGATTTACGAACTTATGAAACATCTAACAACGTGGTTGCTAGGACTCTAAACCAAGTTTCATGCAACATGAGTGCTTATAATTGTCTCAATGAGCTTTGTACAAGTTTGACGAACTTATGAAACATCTAACAACACGTTTCTAGGACTCGAAACCAAGTTTCATGCAACATGAGTGCTTACAAGTGTCTCAATTAGCTTTGTACAAGTTTGACGAATTTATGAAACATCTAACAACGCGTTTCTAGGACTCTAAACTATGTTTCATGCAACATGAGTGATTATAAGTGTCTCAACGAGCTTTGTACAAGTTTCGAAACTTATGAAACTTCTAACAACGAGTTTCTGTGACTCGAAACAAAGTTTCATGCAACATGAGAGCTTATAAGTGTCTCAATGAGCTTTGTACAAGTTTGACGAACTTATGAAACATCTTACGACGCGGTTTCTAGGACTTTAAACCAAGTTTTAGGCTACATGAGCGCTTATTAGTGTCTCAATGAGCTTTGTACAAGTTTGACGAACTTATTAAACATCTAACGACGCTGTTTCTAGGACTCTAAACCAAGTTTCATGCTACATGAGTGCTTATAAGTGTCTCAGTGAGCTTTGTACAAGTTTCACGAACTTATGAAACATCTAACAACGCGTTTCTAGGACTCTAAACCAAGTTTCATGGTACATGAGTGCTTATAAGTGTCTCAATGAGCTTTGTACAAGGTTGACGAAGTTATGAAACATCTAACAACGCGTTTCTAGGACTATAAACCAAGTTTCATGCTACATGAGTGCTTATAACTTCCTCAATGAGCTTTGTACAAGTTCCACGAACTTATGAAACATCTAACAACGCGTTTCTAGGAATCTAAACTAAGTTTCATGCAACATGAGCGCTTATAAGTGTCTCAATGAGCTTTGTACTAGTTTTACGAACTTATGAAACATCTAACAACGTGGTTGCTAGGATCTAAACCAAGTTTCATGAAACATGAGTGCTTATAAGTGTCTCTATGACCTTTGTACAAGTTTGACGAACTTATGAAACAACTAACAACGCGTTTCTAGGACTCTAAACCAAGTTTTATGCAGCATGACTGCTTATAAGTGTCTCAATGAGCTTTGTACAATTTTGATGAACTTATGAAACATCTAACGACGCAGTTTCCAGGACTCTAAACCAAGTTTCATGCTACATGAGCGCTTATTAGTTTCGCAATGAGCTTTGTACAAGTTTCACGAACTTATGAAACATCTAACGACGCGGTTTCTAGGACTCTTAACCAAATTTCATGCTACATGAGTTCTTATAAGTGTCTCAATGTGCTTTGTACTAGTTTCATAAACTTATGAGACATCTAACAACGCGTTTCTAGGACTTTAAACCATGTTTCATGTAACATGAGTGCTTATAAGTGTCTCAATGAGCTTTGTACAAGTTTGACAAACTTATGAAAAATCTAAGAACACGTTTCTATAACCCTAAACACAGTTTCATGCAACATGAGTGCTTATAAGTGTCTCAATCAGCTTTGTACAAGTTTGACGAACTTATGAAACATCTAACAACGCGTTTCTAGGACTCTAAACCAAGTTTCATGCTACATGAGTGCCTATAAGTTCCTCAATAAGCTTTGTACAAGTTTCACGAACTTATAAAACATCTAACAACGCGTTTCTAGGATTTTAAACCAAGTTTCATGAAAAATGAGTGATTATAAGTGTCTCAATGAGCTTTGTACAATTTTGCTGAACTTATGAAACATCTAACAACGCGTTTATAGGACCCTACACCAAGTTTCATTCAACATGAGTGGTAATAAGTGTCTCAATGAGCTTTGTACAAGTTTGACGAACTTATGAAACATCTACCAACGCGTTTCTAGGACTCGAAACAAAGTTCCATGCAACATGAGTGCTGATAAGTGTCTCAATTAGCTTTGTACTAGTTTGACGAACTTATGAAACATCTAACAAATCATTTCTAGGACTATAAACTAAGTTTCATGCTACATGAGTGCTTATATGTTCCTCAATGAGCTTTGTACAAGTTTCACGAACTTATGAAACATCTAACAACGCGTTTCTAGGAATCTAAACCAAGTTTCATGCAACATGAGCGCTTATAAGTGTCTCAATGAGCTTTGTACTAGTTTTACGAACTTATGAAACATCTAACAACGTGGTTGCTAGGACTCTAAACCAATTTTCATGCAACATGAGTGCTTATAAGTGTCTCAATGAGCTTTGTACAATTTTGACAAACTTATGAAACATCTAACAACGCGTTTCTAGTACTCTAAACCAAGTTTCATGCAACATGAGTGCTTATAAGTGTCTCAATGAGCTTTGTACAAGTTTGACGAACTTATGAAATATCTAAAAACACGTTTCTAGGAATCTAAACCAAGTTTCATGCAACATGATTGCTTATAAGTGTTTCAATGAGTTTTGTACAAGTTTGACGAACTTATGAAACATCTAACAACGCGTTTGTAGGACTCTAAACCAATTTTCATGCTACATGAGTGCTTATAAGTTCATCAATGAGCTTTGTACAAGTTTCACGAACTTATGAAACATCTAACAACGCGTTTCTAGGACTTTAAACCAAGTTTCATGAAATATGAGTGATTATAAGTGTCTCAATGAGCGTTGTACAAGTTTGATGAACTTATGAAACATCTAACAACGTGGTTGCTAGGACTCTAAAAAAAAGATCATGCAACATGAGTGCTTATAAGTGTCTCAATGAGTATTATACAATTTTTACGAACTTATGAAAGATCTAACAATGCGTTTCTAGGACCCTACACCAAGTTTCATGCAACATGAGTAGTTATAAGTGTCTCAATGATCTTTGTACAAGTTTGACAAACTTATGAAACATCTAACAACGTGTTTCTATGACTCTAAACCAAGTTTCATGCAACATGAGTTCTTATAAGTGTCTCAATGAGCTTTGTACAAGTTTGACGAACTTATGAAACATCTAAAACCGCGTTTCTAGGACTCGAAACAAAGTTTCATGCAACATGGGTGTTGATAAGTGTCTCAATTAGCTTTGTACAAGTTTTACGAACTTATGAAACATCTAACAACACGTTTCTAGGAGTCTAAACCAAGTTTCATACAACATGAGTGCTTATAAGTGTCTCAATGAGCTTTGTACAAGTTTGACGAACTTATGAAACATCTAACAATGCGTTTCTAGGACTATAAACCGAGTTTCATTCTACATGAGTGATTATTAGTTCCTCAATGAGCTTTTTACAAGGTTGACGAACTTATGAAACATCTAACAACGCGTTTCTAGGACTTTAAACCAAGTTTCATGAAACATGAGTGATTATAAGTGTCTCAATGAACTTTGTACAAGTTTGACGAACTTATGAAACATCTAACAACGCGTTTCTAGGAATCTAAACAAGTTTCATGCAACATGAGTGCTTTTAAGTGTCTCAATGAGCGTTGTACAAGTTTGACGAACTTATAAAACATCTAACAACAAGTTTCTAGGACTCTAAACCAAGTTTTATGCAACATGAGTGCTTATAAGTGTCTCAACGAGCTTTGTACAAATTTCACAAACTTATGAAACATCTAACAACTCGTTTCTAGGACGCTAAACCAAGTTTCATGCGAAAAGAGTGCTTATAAGTGTCTCAATGAGCTTTGTACAAGTTTGACGAACTTATGAAACATCTAACAACGCGTTTCTAGGACTCGAACCCAATTTTCATGCAACATGAGTTCTTATAAGTGTCTCAATTAGCTTTGTACAAGTTTTAGGAATTTCTAAAACATCTAACAACGCGTTTCTAGGACTCGAAACCAAGTTTCATGCAACATGAGTGCTGATAAGTGTCTCAATTAGCTTTGTACAAGTTTGACGAACTTATGAAACATCTAACAACACGTTTCTAGGACTCTAAACAAAGTTTCATGCAACATGAGTGCTTATAAGTGTCTAAATGAGCTTTATACAAGTTTGACGAACTTTTGAAACATCTAACAACGCGTTTCTAGGACCTTAAACCAAGTTTCATGCTACATGAGTGCTTATTAGTTCCTCAATGAGCTTTGTACAAGTTTCACGAACTTATGAAACATCTAACAACGCGTTTCTAGGACATTAAACCAAGTTTCATGAAACATGAGTGATTATAAGTGTTTCAATGAGCTTTTTACAAGTTTGACGAAGTTATGAAACATCTAACAACGTCGTTTCTAGGACTCTAAACCAAGTTTCATGCAACATGAGTGGTTATAAGTGTCTCAATGAGCTTTGTTCAAGTTTGACAAACTTATGAAACATCTAACAACACGTTTCTAGGAATCTAAACCAAGTTTCGTGCAACATGAGTGCTTTTAAGTGTATCAATTAGCTTTGTACAAGTTTGACAAACATATAAAACATCTAACAACGCGTTTCTAGGACTCTAAACCACGTTTCATGTAACATGAGTGCTTATTAGTGTCTCAATGAGCTTTGTACAAGTTTGACGAACTTATAAAACATCTAACAACGCGTTTCTAGGACTCTAAACCAAGTTTCATGCAACATGAGTGCTTATAAGTGTCTCAACGAGCTTTGTAAAAGTTTCACAAACTTATGAAACATCTAACAACGCGTTTCTAGGACTCTAAACCAAGTTTCATACAACAAGAGTGCTTATAAGTGTCTCAATGAGCTTTTCACAAGTTTGACGAACTTATGAAACATCTAACGACGCGGTTTCTAGGACTCTAAACCAAGTTTCATGCTACATGAGCGATTATTAGTGTCTCAATGAGCTTTGTACAAGTTTCACGAACTTATGAAAACTCTAACGATGTGGTTTCTAGGACTCTAAACCAAGTTTCATGCAATATAAGTGATTATAAGTGTTTCAATGAGCTTTGTACAAGTTTGAGGAACTTATGAAACATCTAACAATGTGTTTCTAGGACTCGAAACCAAGTTTCATGCAACATGAGTGCTTATAAGTGTCTCAATGAGTTTTGTACTAATTTGAAGAACTTATGAAACATCTAACAAGGCGTTTCTAGGACTCTAAACCAAGTTTCATGCAACATGAGCACTTATAAGTGTCTCAATGAGCTTTGTTCTAGATTTACGAACTTATGAAACATCTAACAACGTGGTTGCTAGGACTCTAAACCAAGTTTCATGCAACATGAGTGCTTATAAGTGTCTCAATGAGCTTTGTACAATTTTGACGAACTTATGAAACATCTAACAATGCGTTTCTAGGACTCGAAACCAAGTTTCATGCAACATGAGTGCTTATAAGTGACTCAATTAGCTTTCTACAAGTTTGACGAACTTCTAAAACATCTAACAACGCGTTTCTAGGACTCTAAACCAAGTTTCATGCTACATGAGTGCTTATAAATTCCTCAATGAGCTTTGTATAAGTTTCACGAACTTCTGAAACATCTAACAACACGTTTATAGGGCTTTAAACCAAGTTTCATGAAACATGAGTGATTATAAGTGTCTCAATGAGCTTTGTACAAGTTTGACGAAATTATGAAACATCTAACAACGTGGTTGCTAGGACTCTAAACCAAGTTTCATGCAAGATGAGTGCTTATAAGTGTCTTAATGAGCTTTGTACAATTTTGACGAACTTATGAAACATCTAACAATGCGTTTCTAGGACTCGAAACCAAGTTTCGTGCAACATGAGTGCTTATAAGTGACTCAATTAGCTTTGTACAAGTTTGAAGAACTTCTAAAACATCTAACAACGCGTTTCTATGACTCTAAAACAAGTTTCATGCTACTTGAGTGCTTATAAGTTCATCAATGATCTTTGTATAAGTGTCACGAACTTATGAAACATCTAACAACACGTTTATAGGACTCTAAACAAGGTTTCATGCAACATGAGTGATTATAAGTGTCTCAATGAGCTTTCTACAACTTTGACGAACTTATGAAACATCTAACAACGTGGTTGCTAGGACTCTAAACCAAGTTTCATGTAACATGAGTGCTTATAAGTGTCTCAATGAGCTTTGTACAATTTTGACGAACTTATGAAACATCTAACAACGCGTTTCTAGGACCCTACACCAAATTTCATGCAACATGAATGGTTATAAGTGTCTCAATGAGCTTTTTACAAGTTTGACGAACTTATGAAACATCTAACAACGGCTTTCTAGGACTCTAAACCAAGTTTCCTGCAACATGAATGCTTATATGTGTCTCAATGAGCTTTGTAAAAGTTTGAAGAACTTATGAAACATCTAACAACGCGTTTCTAGAACTCCAAACAAAGTTTCATGCAACATAAGCGCTTATAAGTGTCTCAATGAGCTTTGTACTAGATTTACGAACTTATGAAACATCTAACAACGTGGTTACTAGGACTCTAAACCAAGTTTCATGCAACATGAATGCTTATAATTGTCTCAATTAGCTTTGTACAAGTTTGACGAACTTATAAAACATCTAACAACGGTTTTCTAGGACTCTAAACCAAGTTTCATGCAACATGAGTGCTTATAAGTGTCTCAACGAGCTTTGTACATGTTTCACAAACTTATGAAACATCTAATAGCGCGTTTCTAGGACTCTTAACCAAGTTTCATGCAACATGAGTGCTTATAAGTGTATCAATGAGCTTTGTACAAGTTTGACGAACTTATGAAACATCTAACGACGCGGTTTTACAGAACTCTAAACCAAGTTTCAGGCTACATGAGCGCTTATTAGTGTCTCAATGAGTTTTGTACAAGTTTCACGAACTTATATAACATCTAACGACGCCGTTTATAAGACTCTAAACCAAGTTTCATGCAACATGAGTGCTTATAAGTGTCTCAATGAGCTTTGTACTAGTTTCACGAACTTATAATACATCTAACAACGCGTTTCTAGGACTCTAAACCAAGTTTCATGAAACATGAGTGCTTATATGTGTCTCAATGAGCTTTGTACTAGTTTCACGAACTTATGAGGCATCTAACAACACGTTTTTAGGACTCTAAACCAAGTTTCATGCAACATGAGTGCTTATAAGTATCTCAATGAGTTTTCTACAAGTTTGACGAACTTATGAAACATCTAACAAGGCGTTTCTAGGACTCTAAACCAAGTTTCATGCAACATGAGTGCTTATAAGTGTCTCAATGAGCTTTGTACAAGTCTCACGAACTTATGAACCATCTAACAACGCGTTTCTAGGATTTTAAACCAAGTTTCATGAAACATGAGTGATTATAAGTGTCTCAATGATCTTTGTACAATGAGGGCTTATTAGTGTCTCAATGATCTTTGTACAAGTTTCAAAAACTTATGAAAAATCTAACGACGTGGTTTCTAGGACTCTTAACAAAGTTTCATGCAACATGAGTGCTTATAAGTGTCTCAATGAGCTTTGTACAAGTTTGACGAACTTATGAAACATCTAACAACGCGTTTCTAGGACTCTAAACCAAGTTTCATGCAACATGAGTGCTTATAAGTGTCTCAATGAGCTTTATACTACTTTCACGAACTTATGATGCATCTGACAACACGTTACTAGGACTCTAAACCAAGTTTCATGCAATATGAGTGCTTATAAGTGTCTCAATGAGCTTTGTACAAGTTTGACGAACTTATGAAATATCTAACAACGCGTTTCTAGGATTTTAAACCAAGTTTCATGAAACATCTATATTAGTATTTTTGAAGTACTAATTTGAAATTTTCCAAAAAATCACACTAAATTACACATTATGCCATTGGGCATAAAAGGAAATATTTTTGAACATTTAATTACGAAAAATCAAATAAGGAAATATTATAATTCTCTCCAAAAATAAATAAAAAATATTAAAGAAATTATGTAAAAAATATTTGAAAAACAAAATAAACATATGTAATTCACATAAATACATTATTACATAGTTTTTTTTTTAAAACACTACCATTAAAATTTTATTTAAATCAAAACAAACAGGTTTAATTAATATTATTAAGAATTTAAAAACGATTTGAAATTTTTTTTTGTTAAAAATATCAAACAATAAAAAACAAAATAGTTTGTTAACGAGTTTGATTTCCGGTTCGATTATAAACAAAAAAGAAGAAATTGCAATTCTACTAAAATTTAAATCTTATATTACATATTTAGAATATGTTTACAACAATTATTTATATATATATAATCAAAATAATTATAATTTTAAATAAATTTGGGTAAATCGCATAATATGATTTGTGTATTTTGATTCGGTTTGTATTTTGAATTCGGGTATTTTCGAATCCTAAATATAATAAATAATAAATTATTGGTCTAATCAACTTATAAATTATATTAAATTTTTGCTATACGAAATATATAATAAACATATATAATATTATTTTTGAAGTACTTTTTTGAACTTTTCCAAAAAAACTAACTTAACTACATACTATGTCATTGGTTTTAAACTCACTTAAAGAGTTATAAGAAACTTACACACAAACATATCTCATTCTATATATATACTTTTTTAAAATTGACTTAAATATCGACAAAAACAATAAAACCGATTTTAACATAAAATCAACCACTAATTTCATATTTATGATATTTTTGATATAATATTTTTATTTTTCTTACGGAGGTCTATAAAAAATTTCAGAATATATATATTTTTTAAAAAGTATATAGTTTAGTTTTTATATATAATCATTGTCCATATTATAATTTTCTATTTATATTAATATTTTAGATGTTAATAAACATCTATATTGAACATAGATAAAGTTTGTTTAAATCAATTAACACTAGCATAACAATTATTTATTAACGGGTTTAGTTTCTAGATAAATTCTAGATAAATGACAAGAAGTTTGAAAATAATGATTAAACTTTATCATAAACAAATTTCGGGTAATTCGGGTTCAAATCTAGAAATTTGTTTTAGCTTCGGGTTTTCAGGTAGTAAATTTCTCAATTCGTTCGGGTTATTTATTTTTGGAACGGTTTCAGTTCTTTAATTTCGGTTTGGTTCCAATTATGTACTTCAAATATAATTATAACTATTATTATTTTAAATAATTTTTGGGTAGTTAGAGTAGTTTAGTTTAGTTCTACAAAATTGAGTTCGGTTCAGATTCGATTTCGGGTATTATGGTAGTAAATTTCCCTATACATTCGAGTTATTTGTTTTTAGAATCGGTATTGATTTGGGGATTTCGGTTTGGTTTGGGTTCGGTATTTCGGATCCGGAAGTTTTGCTCATCCCTAATTTTTATAGTTTATAATAGTTTGGAATAAACACACTTACAAATTATATTAAGATTTTGCTATATAAAATATAATTCTCATTATATATTTATGGGAGAATCACAAAACTACACCATTTGAATTACATTTCACAAAACTACACCATTTCAAAAATATTTCACAAAACTACACCTAAACACTCAAAATTAAATTCAAATAAACTCTATCCACACAATCATACCCCTTAATACTATTTCTAAACACTAATTAGCGAACACAAATGAAAATATTTTAATTTTGGTAATTTTGAAAAGGGTAAATCAAGCTTTTAAAATTTTGAAAGGGTGTAAATTTGTGAAAGTTTTGTGAAGGAATGATTGAAAGGGTGTAGTTTTGTGAATTTCTCTATATTTATTTGCATAAACAATAAAAGAACAAAATACTCTTTAGAAATTCTGAATATTTTTATTTATTTTACAAAATCAGAAAAAAATATTACAAACTTCTAAATTAATTGTATATATATAAAATTATTTATAAAAAACATAAACCCGTGGTGTACCACGGGTTAAATCCTAGTGAGTGATTATAAGTGTCTCAATGATCTTTGTACAATGAGCGCTTATTAGTGTCTCAATGATCTTTGTACAAGTTTCAAAAACTTATGAAAAATCTAACGACGTGGTTTCTAGGACTCTAAACCAAGTTTCATGCAACATGAGTGCTTATAAGTGTCTCAATGAGCTTTGTACAAGTTTGACGATATTATGAAACATCTAACAACGTGGTTGCTAGGACTCTAAACCAAATTTCATGCAAGATGAGTGCTTATGAGTGTCTCAATGAGCTTTGTACAATTTTGACGAACTTATGAAACATCTAACAATGCGTTTCTAGGACTCGAAACCAAGTTTCATGCAACATGAGTGCTTATAAGTGACTCAATTAGCTTTGTACAAGTTTGACGAACTTCTAAAACATCTAACAACGCGTTTCTAGGACTCTAAAACAAGTTTCATGCTACATGAGTGCTTATAAGTTCCTTAATGAGCTTTGTATAACTGTCACGAACTTATGAAACATCTAACAACACGTTTATAGGACTCTAAACAAGGTTTCATGCAACATGAGTGATTATAAGTGTCTCAATGAGCTTTCTACAACTTTGACGAACTTATGAAACATCTAACAACGTGGTTGCTAGGACTCTAAACCAAGTTTCATGCAACATGAGTGCTTATAAGTGTCTCAATGAGCTTTGTACAATTTTACGAACTTATCAAACATCTAACAACGCGTTTCTAGGACCATACACCAAGTTTCATGCAACATGAATGGTTATAAGTGTCTCAATGACCTTTTTACAAGTTTGAGGAACTTATGAAACATCTAACAACGACTTTCTAGGACTCTAAACCAAGTTTCCTGCAACATGAATGCTTATATGTGTCTCAATGAGCTTTATAAAAGTTTGAAGAACTTATGAAACATCTAACAACGCGTTTCTAGAACTCTAAACAAAGTTTCATGCAACATAAGCGCTAATAAGTGTCTCAATGAGCTTTGTACTAGATATACGAACTTATGAAACATCTAACAACGTGGTTACTAGGACTCTAAACCAAGTTTCATGCAACATGAATGCTTATAATTGTCTCAATTAGCTTTGTACAAGTTTGACGAACTTATAAAACATCTAACAACGGTTTTCTAGGACTCTAAACCAAGTTTCATGCAACATGAGTGCTTATAAGTGTCTCAACGAGCTTTGTACATGTTTCACAAACTTATGAAACATCTAAAAACGCGTTTCTAGGACTCTTAACCAAGTTTCATGCAACATGAGTGCTTATAAGTGTATCAATGAGCTTTGTACAAGTTTGACGAACTTATGAAACATCTAACAACACGTTTCTAGGACTCTAAACCAAGTTTCATGCAACATGAGTGCTTATAAGTGTCTCAATGAGCTTTGTACAAGTTTGACGAACTTATAAAACATCTAACAACGCGTTTCTTGGACTCTAAACCAAGTTTCATGCAACATGCCTGCTCATAAGTTACTCAATGAGCTTTGTACAAGTGTCACGAACTTATGAACCATCTAACAACGCGTTTCTAGGATTTTAAACCAAGTTTCATGAAACATGAGTGATTATAAGTGTCTCAATGATCTTTGTACAATGAGCGCTTATTAGTGTCTCAATGATCTTTGTACAAGTTTCAAAAACTTATGAAAAATCTAACGACGTGGTTTCTAGGACTCTTAACCAAGTTTCATGCAACATGAGTGCTTATAAGTGTCTCAATGAGCTTTGTACAAGTTTGACGAACTTATGAAACATCTAACAACGCGTTTCTAGGACTCAAAACCAAGTTTCATGCAACATGAGTGCTTATAAGTGTCTCAATGAGCTTTATACTACTTTCACGAACTTATGATGCATCTGACAACACGTTACTAGGACTCTAAACCAAGTTTCATGCAATATGAGTGCTTATAAGTGTCTCAATGAGCTTTGTACAAGTTTGACGAACTTATGAAACATCTAACAACACGTTTCTAGGACTCTAAACCAAGTTTCATGCAACATGAGTGCTTATAAGTGTCTCAATGAGCTTTGTACAAGTTTGACGAACTTATGAAACATCTAACAACGCGTTTCTAGGATTTTAAACCAAGTTTCATGAAACATGAGTGATTATAAGTGTCTCAATGATCTTTGTACAATGAGCACTTATTAGTGTCTCAATGATCTTTGTACAAGTTTCAAAAACTTATGAAAAATCTAACGACGTGGTTTCTAGGACTCTAAACCAAGTTTCATGCAAGATGAGTGCTTATAAGTGTCTCAATGAGCTTTGTACAAGTTTGACGAACTTATGAAACATCTAACAACACGTTTCTAGGACTCTAACCCAATTTTCATGCAACATGAGTGCTTATAAGTGTCTCAATGAGCTTTGTACAAGTTTGACTAACTTATGAAACATCTAATAACGCGTTTCTAGGACTCTAAACCAAGTGTCATGCTACATGAGGGCTCATAAGTTACTCAATGAGCTTTGTACAAGTTTCACGAACTTATGAACCATCTAACAACGCGGTTCTAGGATTTTAAACCAAGTTTCATGAAACCTGAGTGATTATAAGTGTCTCAATAAGCTTTGTACACATTTGACAAACTTATCAAACATCTAACAACGTGGTTGCTAGGACTCTAAAACATGTTTCATGCAACATGAGTGCTTATAAGTGTCTCAATGAGCTTTATACAATTTTGAAAAACTTATGAAACATCTAAGAACGCGTTTCTAGGACTCTACACCAAGTTTCATGCAACATGAGTGGTTATAAGTGTCTCAATTAGCTTTGTTCAAGTTTAACGAAATTATGAACATCTAACAACGCGTTTCTAGGACTTTAAACCAAGTTTCATGCAACATGAGTGCTTATAAGTGTCTCAACGAGCTTTGTACAAGTTTGACGAACTTATGATACATTAACAACGCGTTTCTAGGACTCTAAACCAAGTTTTATGCAACATGAGTGCTTATAAGTGTCCCAATGAGCTTTGTACTAGTTTCTTGAACTTACGAAACATCTAAAAACGTGGTTTCTAGGAATCTAAACCAAGTTTCATGCAACATGAGTGATTATAAGTGTCTCAATGAGCTTTTTATAAGTTTGACGAACTTATGAAACATCTAACAACACGTTTCTAGGACTCGAAACCAAGTATCATGCAACATGAGTGCTTACAAGTGTCTCAATGAGCTTTGTACAAATTGGACGAAATTATATAACATCTAACAACGTGGTTACTAGGACTCTAAACCAAGTTTCATGCAACA
Organism: Cochlearia excelsa; assembly: GCA_963556525.1. NCBI lineage: Eukaryota > Viridiplantae > Streptophyta > Magnoliopsida > Brassicales > Brassicaceae > Cochlearia > Cochlearia excelsa. The sequence continues at coordinate 1,716,708 of CAUVZT010000005.1, forward strand.
TGAGTGGTTATAAGTGTCTCAATGAGCTTTGTACAATTTTGACAAACTTATGAAACAACTAATAACGCGTTTCTAGGTCTCTACACCAAGTTTCATGCAACATGAGTGGTTATAAGTGTCTCAATTAGCTTTGTTCAAGTTTGACGAATTTATGAAACATCTAACAATGCTTTTCTTGGACTCTAAACCAAGTTTCATGCAATATGAGTGCTTATCAGTGTCTCAAAGAGCTTTGTACAAGTTTGACGAACTTATGATACACTAACAACGCGTTTCTAGGACTCTAAACCAAGTTTCATGCAACATGAGTGCTTATAAGTGTCTCAATGAGCTTTGTACTAATTTCTCGAACTTAAGAAACATCTAACAACGTGGTTTCTAGGATTCTAAACCATGTTTCATGCAACATGAGTGATTATAATGTCTCAATGAGCTTTGTACAAGTTTGACGAACTTATGAAAAATCTAATTAACAACGTGTTTCTAGGAATCTAAACCAAGTTTCATGCAACATGAGTGCTTATAAGTGTCTCAATGAGCTTTGTACAAGTTTGACGAACTTATGAAACATCTAACGACGCGGTTTCTAGGACTCTAAACCAAGTTTCAGGCTACATGAGCGCTTATTAGTGTCTTAATGAGCTTTGTACAAGTTTCACGTACTTATGAAACATCTAACGACGCGGTTTCTAGGAATCTAAACCAAGTTTTATGCTACATGAGTGCTTATAAGTGTCTCAATGAGCTTTATACTAGTTTCACGAACTTATGATGCATCTAACAACACGTTTCTAGGACTCTAAACCAAGTTTCATTCAACATGAGTGCTTGTAAGTGTCTCAATAAGCTTTGTACAAGTTTGACGAACTTATGAAACATCTAACAAATCGTTTCTAGGACTCTAACCCATGTTTCATGCAACATGAGTGCTTATAAGTGTCTCAATGAGCTTTGTACAAGTTTGACAAACTTATGAAACATTTAACAACGCGTTCGAGGACTCTAAACCAAGTTTCATGCTACATGAGTGCTTATAAATTACTCAATGAACTTTGTACAAGTTTCACGAACTTATGAACCATCTAAAAACGCGTTTCTAGGACTTTAAACCAAGTTTCATGAAACATGAGTGATTATTAGTGTCTCAATAAGCTTTGTACAAATTTGACGAACTTATGAAACATCTAACAACGTGGTTGCTTGGACTCTAAACCAAGTTTCATGCAACATGAGTGCTTATAAGTGTCTCAATGAGCTTTATACAATTTTGAAAAACTTATGAAACATCTAACAACGCGTTTCTAGGACTCTAAACCAAGTTTCATGCAACATGAGTGCTTATAAGTGTCTCAACGAGCTTTGTACAAGTTTGACGAACTTATGATACACTAACAACGCGTTTCTAGGACTCTAAACCAAGTTTAATGCAACATCAGTTCTTATAAGTGTCCCAATGAGCTTTGTACTAGTTTCTTGAACTTACGAAACATCTAACGACGTGGTTTCTAGGAATCTAAACCAAGTTTCATGCAACATGAGTTATTATAAGTGTCTCAATGAGCTTTGTATAAGTTTGACGAAATTATGAAACATCTAACAACGCGTTTCTAGGACTCGAAACCAAGTTTCATGCAACATGAGTGCTTACAAGTGTCTCAATGAGCTACGTACAAATTCGACGAAATTATGAAACATCTAACAACGTGGTTGCTAGGACTCTTAACCAAGTTTCATGAAACATGAGTGCTTATAAGTGTCTCAATGAAATTTGTACAATTTTGACAAACTTATGAAACAACTAATAACGTGTTTGTAGGTCTCTACACCACGTTTCATGCAACATGAGTGGTTATAAGTGTCTCAATTAGCTTTGTTCAAGTTTGACGAACTTATGAAAAACATCTAACAATGCGTTTCTAGGACTCTAAACCAAGTTTCATGCAACATGAGTGCTTATAAGTGTCTCAAAGAGCTTTGTACAAGTTTGACGAACTTATGATACACTAACAACGCGTTTCTAGGACTCTAAACCAAGTTTCATGCAACATGAGTTCTTAGAAGTGTCTCAATGAGCTTTGTACAAATTCGACGAAATTATGAAACATCTAACAACGTGGTTGCTAGGACTCTTAACCAAGTTTCATGAAACATGAGTGCTTATAAGTGTCTCAATGAAATTTGTACAATTTTGACAAACTTATGAAACAACTAATAACGTATTTGTAGGTCTCTACACCACGTTTCATGCAACATGAGTGGTTATAAGTGTCTCAATTAGCTTTGTTCAAGTTTGACGAACTTATGAAACATCTATCAATGCGTTTCTAGGACTCTAAACCAAGTTTCATGCAACATGAGTGCTTATAAGTGTCTCAAAAAGCCAAGTTTGACGAACTTATGATACACTAACAACGCGTTTCTAGGACTCTAAACCAAGTTTCATGCAACATGAGTGCTTATAAGTGTCTCAATGAGCTTTGTACAAGTTTGACGAACTTATGAAAAATCTAACAACGTGTTTCTAGGAATCTAAACCAAGTTTCATGCAACATGAGTGCTTATAAGTGTCTCAATGAGCTTTGTATAAGTTTCACAAAGTTATGAAACATCTAACAACGCGTTTCTAGGACTCTAAACCAAGTTTCATGCAACATGAGTGCTTATAAGTGTCTCAATGAGCTTTGTACAAGTTTGACGAACTTATGAAACATCTAACGACGCGGTTTCTAGGACTCTAAACCAAGTTTCATGCAACATAAGTTCTTATAAGTGTCTCAATAAGCTTTGTACAAGTTTCACGAACTTATGAAACATCTAACAAAGCGGTTTCTAGGAATCTTAACCAAGTTTCATGCAACATGAGTGCTTATAAGTGTCTTAATGAGCTTTGTACAAGTTTAACGAACTTATGAAACATCTAACAACGCGTTTCTAGGACTCTAACCCAAGTTTCATGCAACATGAGTGCTTTCAAGTGTCTCAATGAGCTTTGTACAAGTTTGACAACCTTATGAAACATCTAACAACGCGTTTCTAGGACTCTAAACCAAGTTTCATTCTACATGAGTGCTCATAAATTACTCAATGAGCTTTGTACAAGTTTCACGAACTTATGAACCATCTAAAAACGCGTTTCTAGGATTTTAAACCAAGTTTCATGAAACATGAGTGATTATAAGTGTCTCAATAAGCTTTGTACAAATTTGACGAACTTATGAAACATCTAACAACGTGGTTGCTGGGACTCTAAACCATGTTTCATGCAACATGAGTGCTTATAAGTGTCTCAATGAGCTTTATACAAATTTGAAAAACTTGTGAAACATCTAACAACGCGTTTCTAGGACTCTACACCAAGTTTCATGCAACTTGAGTGGTTATAAGTGTCTCAATTAGCTTTGTGCAAGTTTGACGAACTTATGAAACATCTAACAACGCGTTTCTAGGACTCTAAACCAAGTTTCATGCAACATGAGTGCTTATAAGTGTCTCAACGAGCTTTGTACAAGTTTGACGAACTTATGATACACTAACAACGCGTTTCTAGGACTCTAAACCATGTTTCATGCAACATGAGTGCTTATAAGTGTCCCAATGAGCTTTGTACTAGTTTCTTGAACTTACGAAACATCTAACGACGTGGTTTCTAGGAATCTAAACCAAGTTTCATGCAACATGAGTGATTATAAGTGTCTCAATGAGCTTTGTATAAGTTTGACGAAATTATGAAACATCTAACAACGCGTTTCTAGGACTCGAAACCAAGTTTCATGCAACATGAGTGCTTACAAGTGTTTCAATGAGCTTTGTACAAGTTTCACAAAGTTATGAAACATCTAACAACGCGTTTCTAGGACTCTAAACCAAGTTTCATGCAACATGAGTGCTTATAAGTGTCTCAATGAGCTTTGTACAAGTTTGACGAACTTATGAAACATCTAACGACGCGGTTTATAGGACTCTAAACCAAGTTTCATGCAACAAGAGTGTTTATAAGTGTCTCAATAAGCTTTGTACAAGTTTCACGAACTTATGAAACATCTAACAACGCGGTTTCTAGGACTCTAAACCAAGTTTCATGCAACAAGAGTGGTTATAAGTGTCTCAATGAGCTTTGTACAAGTTTTACAAACCTATGAAACACCTAATACACGTTTCTAGGACTCTAAACCAAGTTTCATGCAACATTAGTGCTTATAAGTGTCTCAATGAGCTTTGTACAAGTTTGACGAACTTATGAAACATCTAACAATGCGTTTCTAGGACATTAAACCAAGTTTCATGCAACATGAGTGCTTATAAGTGTCTCAATGAGCTTTGTACAAGTTTGACGTACTTATGAAACATCTAACAACGCGTTTCTAGGACTCTAACCCAAGTTTCATGCAACATGAGTGCTTTTAAGTGTCTCAATGAGCTTTGTACAAGTTTGACAAACTTATGAAACATCTCACAATGCGTTTCTAGGACTCTAAACCAAGTTTCATTCTACATGAGTGCTCATACGTTACTTAATGAGCTTTCTACAAGTTTCACGAACTTACGAACCATCTAACAACGCGTTTCTATGATTTTAAACCAAGTTTCATGAAACATGAGTGATTATAAGTGTCTCAATAAGCTTTTTACAAATTTGACGAACTTATGAAACATCTAACAACGTGGTTGCTAGGACTTTAAACCAAGTTTCATGCAACATGAGTGCTTATAATTGTCTCAATGAGCTTTATACAATTTTGAAAAACTTATGAAACATCTAACAACGCGTTTCTAGGACTCTAAACCAAGTTTCATGCAACATGAGTTCTTATAAGTGTCTTAACGAGCTTTGTACAAGTTTGACGAACTTATGATACACTAACAACGCGTTTCTAGGACTCTAAATTAAGTTTCATGCAACATGAGTGCTAATAAGTGTCCCAATGAGCTTTGTACTAGTTTCTTGAACCTACGAAATATCTAACAACGTGGTTTCTAGGACTCTAAACCAAGTTTCATGCAACATGAGTGATTATAAGTGTCTCAATGAGCTTTGTATAAGTTTGACGAACTTATGAAACATCTAACAACGCGTTTCTAGGACTCGAAACCAAGTTTCATGCAACATGAGTGCTTACAAGTGTCTCAATTAGCTTTGTAAAAATTTGACGAACTTATGAGACATCTAAGAACGCGTTTCTATGAATCTAAACCAAGTTTCATGCAACATGAGTGTTTATAAGTGTCTCAATGAGCTTTGTAAAAGTTTCAAAAACTTATGAAACATCTAACAACGCGTTTTTAGGACTCTAAACCAAGTTTCATGCAACATGAGTGCTTATAAGTGTCTCAATGAGCTTTGTACAAGTTTGACGAACTTATGAAACATCTAACGACACGGTTTCTAGGACTCTAAACCAAGTTTCAGGCTACATGAGCGCTTATTAGTGTCTCAATGAGCTTTGTACAAGTTTTACGAACTTATGAAACATCTAACGACGCAGTTTCTAGGACTCTAAACCGAGTTTCATGCTAAATGAGTGCTTATAAGTGTCTCAATGAGCTTTGTACAAGTTTCACGAACTTATGAAACATCTAACAACGCGTTTCTAGGACTCTAAACCAAGTTTCATGCTACATGTGTGCTTATATGTGTCTCAATGAGCTTTATACAATTTTCACGATTTATGAAACATCTAACAACGCGTTTCTAAGACTCTAAACAAAATTTCATGCAACATGAGCACTACAAGAATCTGCACATTTAGCAACGACAAAAATCGTTGCTAAATCGTTCCTAAACGCGTTTAGCAACGATTTAGCGACGATTACATTTTCGTCGCTAATCGCTCGTCGCTATTTCGAAATCGTCGTTAATTCGTCGCTAAGCTCGGATCTACAAGAGCATAACAATCGTCGCTAATTCGTCGCTAATTTAGCAACGAATTAGCCACGATTTTTTTAAAAAAAATAAAAAAAAAAAATTTAAAATTTTTTTTTTAAAAAATAAAATAAAATAATTATAATTAAAATTTAAAATTCAAATTACATTTTAAAAAAACTAAACTAGGGATCAAAACCATTAATCCAGACATTCCGTCCCAGTTCTTGAGCTGCGGCTTCAGCCTCGTCTGGACCAACCTCCGGTTCCCGATCGACCCCTAATCCGCGTTCCCGCATCGCATTAGCCAGGTTTGGACTATCCATCGCAATTATGGAGAATAGATCCGTCATTGTCTTGAAGCGGGCGTTTGTATCTTGGAGTTCCTGTCGCAAACGAGCATTCTCCGCGACTCGATCCCGCCGAGAAACATGAGGTTGCGATGAAGAAGCCGCGGGAACGGTTTCGATAGAACCGACTCCGAAAGTGCGGTTCTTCTTTTTCGGAGCGACCTACGTAGAATTAATATTATATATCCGTTAGTAAATATAATATAATTTAAAAAATATAAATTAAATTATTTACCTCGTAGTATATTTGGTCGCATTCCGCGACCGAAAGTCGTCCCAAGGAGTTCAGTGAGCTCCCTTCTTCAGTGGACGACTGACTTACCCGCTCGGCGAGTCTAGCCTCATAGTCATTCACGATCTTTTCAGATCGTGAACTGACATATGACCCATCCTTGCGCTTCTGGGTTTTCTTCAATATCTCCACAATAGGGGGAAGTTCACCCTCTTCCTCGGCCTATATTTGGTATTTATATTAAATATTTATTTATTTTTCAAATAAAACAAAGTGTTAAAAAATTAAATTTACCATTTTAATACGACGACCGGCGTATGAACTCGGTCCCGAAGTGTGGACGTAGGGACCCTTCTCGTCGACAGGAGTGAGGCGGGACTTGGAACAGTTTTGCGCGACGGCGAGAGAATGCGGTTCTGTCCAGTAGTCGATCAACCCTTTCCACACCGCCGGGTCCATCGACTCCGGCTTTCCACCATCTCCTTTTAGTTTCCAGTCTTTATTCCAACTGGAAACAATGCCGGTAAGGCGTTGCATCGCCTTCTCGTTGAACCCCTTACGGACTTTCACCGTATCAGCCTCGACCCAATGCCATTTTTGCTATTAATTAAAACTAAGTTTTAGTTTAACTTTTTAAATTAGAAATTTTAAATTAAAATTTTCAAATTAAATATTTTAATTTATATTTAAATATAAATTATTTTAATTAAAATTTAAAATTTAATTTAATTTACCGCGTTTGGGACCAGTTCACGTGCGGCTCGACGAAGTAAGACTTCATTGTGTCCGCGACACTCCGACTCACTTTGTTATCGCAAAACCTAACAAAGTACAATTTTTTATTAATATTTAATATTTAATAATTTTTTTATTATTTTTTAATATTTTTAATATAATATTAAAAAATTACCAAAATGTGTGTCGTGGTCGGTCTGGATCTATCAACGGCAAACGGTCGTGGCCTTCTTGCCATAGGAGATCCAAGATCCGCATCATGTGGGGTCCTTGATGCGGAGGCAGTGGTAAATCCGCCGACATATCTCCAACTGGTGGAATGTTGGAAGCAGCATTTAACCCCACCTCGGGGACCTCATGGATGTCGGGTTGGGTTGGTTCTGAAGGTTGTCGGATCGGATTAGAATCAGATCCGCTACCAGAATGATTACGGATGAAATTAAAATAATGGATTGGACGAGGAGACATTTTTGTAAAAAAGTTTAGTGTTTTAAGAAGAAATTGTTATGTTTTTATAGAGAGATTGTAGAGAGATAAAATGTAGAGAGATGGTTGTGTGAAAAAAATGAAAGAATTTGGCCATATTTATAGATTTTGTGATCGTTGCTAAATCGTTGCTAATTAGCAACGATTTAGCAACAAATAGTTTTTGTAATCTTTTCGTTTTCCCACCGGAGGGACGATTCACACGTTTTAGCGACAATTCGTTGCTAAATCGTCGCTATTTTTTAAAATTATTTCGGGTTTCTCTTGTTCACACGTTTGGGTTTAGCAACGAATTAGCAACGATTCCAACATTTCGTTGCTAATTCGTTGCTAAACCCTAACATGTATTCACCAAGTACAAGACCTATGACGGATACAGTGTACGTGTCCGATCAATTATTTAGCAACGATTTAGCAACAATTCGTTGCTAAATCGTTGCTAAATAATTGATCGGACACATATGCTACATTCTATGTATCAGAAGTACGAGATTAAATGTCAAAAACATTAGCAACGATTTAGGAACGATTCGTTGTAATTGTTGCTATTTAATATTTAGCAACGATTTAGCAACGAATCGTTGCTAAATCGTTGCTAAACTCAAACCCTATTTTTAGGGTTTCAACCCCTAAAACGGTTTGCTATGCTATAATACATACTTCATATGTAATTATAGATTATAAGATTGAGAATAACACTTCAAAATATGATATTTACTAAAAAACTGAAAATTTTTTGTATTATAAACTTTATGTTAGTAAAACATATAAGTTAACGGTAAGTTAATACACGTTAAGTATAATATTGTAATCAATTTTTTATTTTATTTATACAATTGTTTTCACCTTTGTTTACACTTTTTAAGTTAACACTAATTCTTAAAAACCTTTATTTTGAGGTGGTTTGAGGGTTTAAAGATTTGTATATTGCAAAAATTAGCAACGAATTAGCAACGATATGTAAAATATATTAGTCCAACAAATTTAAACCCCTAAAAGTACTAATCGTTGCTAAATCGTTGCTAAATTAGCGATTAGACTAATATGTTACATTCTATGTATCAGAAGTACGAGGTTAAATGTCAGAAACATTAGCAACGATTTAGCAACGATTCGTTGTAATCGTTGCTAAATCGTTGCTAAACTCAAACCCTATTTTTAGGGTTTCAACCCCTAAAACGGGTTGCTATGCTATAATACATACTTCATATGTAATTATAGATTATAAGATTGAGAATAACACTTCAAAATATGATATTTACTAAAAAAACTGAAAATTTTTTGTATTATAAACTTTATGTTAGTAAAACATATAAGTTAACGGTAAGTTAATACACGTTAAGTATAATATTGTAATCAATTTTTTTTTTTGATTTATACAATTGTTTTCACCTTTGTTTACACTTTTTAAGTTAACACTAATTCTTAAAAACCTTTATTTTGAGGTGGTTTGAGGGTTTAATGATTTGTATATTGCAAAAATTAGCAACGATTTAGCCACGATTCGTCGCTAAATCGTCGCTAAATAGCAACGAATTAGCGACGAATCGTTGCTAAATCGTTGCTAAATATCAAATAGCAACGATTTAGCAACGATATGTAAAACATATTAGTCCAACAAATTTAAACCCCTAAAAGTACTAATCGTTGCTAAATCGTTGCTAAATCGTTGCTAAATTACTGATTAGACTAATATGTTACATTCTATGTATCGAAGTACGAGGTTAAATGTCGAAACATTAGCAACGATTTAGCAACGATTCGTTGTAAATCGTTGCTATTTAATATTTAGCAACGATTTAGCAACGAATCGTTGATAAATCGTTGCTAAACTCAAACCCTATTTTTAGGGTTTCAACCCCTAAAACGGTTTGGTATGCTATAATACACACTTCATATGTAATTATAGATTATAAGATTGAGAATAACACTTCAAAATATGATATTTACTACAAAACTAAAAATTTTATGTATTATAAACTTATGTTAGTAAAACATATAAGTTAACGGTAAGTTAATACACTTTAACTATAATATTGTAATCAATTTTTTTTTTTGATTTATACAATTGTTTTCACCTTTGTTTACACTTTTTAAGTTAGCACTAATTCTTAAAAACCTTTATTTTGAGGTGGTTTGAGGGTTTAAAGATTTGTATATTGCAAAAATTAGCAACGATTTAGCAACGATTCGTCGCTAATTCGTAGCTAAATAGCGACGAATTAGCGACGAATCGTTGCTAAATCGTTGCTTAATATCAAATAGCAACGATTTAGCAGCGATATGTACAACATATTAGTCCAACAAATTTAAACCCCTAAAAGTACTAATCGTTGCTAAATCGTTGCTAAATCGTTGCTAAATTACCGATTACACTAATATGTTACATTCTATGTATCAGAAGTACGCGGTTAAATGTCAGAAACATTAGCAACGATTTAGCAACGATTCGTTGTAATCGTTGCTAAATCGTTGCTATTTAATATTTAGCAACGATTTAGCAACAAATCGTTGCTAAATCGTTGCTAAAATCAAACCCTATTTTTAGGGTTTCAACCCCTAAAACGGTTTGCTATGCTATAATACATACTTCATATGTAATTATAGATTATAAGATTGAGAATAACACTTCAAAATATGATATTTACTAAAAACTGAAAATTTTTGTATTATAAACTTTATGTTAGTAAAACATATAAGTTAACGGTAAGTTAATACACGTTAAGTATAATATTGTAATCAATTTTTTTTTATTGATTTATACAATTGTTTTCACTTTTGTTTACACTTCTTAAGTTAACACTAATTCTTAAAAACCTTTATTTTGGGGTGGTTGTAGGGTTTAAAGATTTGTATATTGCAAAAATTAGCAACGATTTAGCTACGATTCGTCGCTAAATCGTCGCTAAATAGCAACGAATTAGCGACGAATCGTTGCTTAATCGTTGCTAAATATCAAATAGCAACGATTTAGCAACGACAATTTAAACCCCTAAAATTACTAAACTTATGAATTTGTTGCTAAATCGTGGCAAACTTTGCAAATTCGTTGATAATTTGCAAAAAAAATTAAAAAAAAATTAAAATTGCAAATACAAGTTACAAATTTATTCATTATTGTCGGAATCAAATGATTCGATATCGCCAACTTCATCGAATTCTTCATTTTCTTTTGTGGATCCTTCGTTTTCATCATCCACCATATCTTCAGCTACTTGATTATCAGGATCAACAAGAAATATATCTTCGGTCGATTGATTTGTTTGTATAATTGTCCCACCAACGACATCTTGTTGCATAGGAACTTCATCGTTACCCATAATTAAACCTCTCGGAACCACTCGAATTACTGCACTCCACGATATACCACTAGTTTTAACGCGAGGATACGGAATGAATGTAACTTGCTCAGCCTGCGATCCGAGGATAAATGGTTCGAACTTCCCGATATCGTCGTGATTGGTTGACGTCGATGACACCAAATTTGTTGTAACGTACACCACGACCTAACGTTGGATCAAACCAATCACATTTAAAAATTGTTGTTCTTAAATTGACAAATCCCAGGTATTGGACTTCGATAATATCCGTGAGAACCCCATAAAAAACCGAATCGCCCTCAACAGTGACACCATAATTTGCGGTTGCTCGATGTTGACCATGACTTACTGTGTGGAAGACGTAACCACGAGTAAAATACATAGGCGAAGTTGTGATCTTTCCAAGCGGTCCTTGTATTAACTCGAAAAACCAAACCGGATATGTGGTGTCACCATATTCAACTTGCGTTTTTAACCAACCCGCAAAATCGCGTTCTTTATAAGCAGTAAGTTCGTCTTTCGAAAGTCCAGGATAGACTTCCTCCACTTGTTCCTCAAACATTCTAATTGAAATAAACCCTCTCGTTAGGAAAAATATTATAGCTTATATATAAAAACATATAATATATTACCTTTCGAAAGGTCGTGCGTAATCACAATTAAGGAGGATGTAAGTATGTGCACTTTGTCGATGTTGATCAATTTCCCACCAAACTTCTTTTATTTTTCCGCTAGCTCTTCCAATTGGGGAAAATATATCAGGTACCCCATCTACTGCATATACTGCGCCAACGCCGTCGTCATCGTATCGTCGTGTTTTTGTTCTACGTGTTCGTACATTGGAACCAAAATAGTATGATGCGAAATGAGAAGTCTCTTCCGTTAAAGATCCAACAACGATAGATCCTTCAACCCTTGCTAGGTTTTTCGCCTTTCCTTTCAAATGTCCCATAAATCGTTGAAAGGGATACATCCACCGAAACTGCACAGGCCCTCCTAGTTCTGCCTCGTGAGGAAGATGTATTGGAAGGTGTTCCATTACATCGAAAAAAGATGGAGGAAAAATCTTTTCCAAGTTGCACAACAAGATAGGGATATTTTCACGCAACTGTTCAATGACATCTTCTGAAAGTGTACGAGTACATAAATCTCGGAAAAACGCACCGATACCTGATTTTTTTTAAAATTCATGACTATATATTGTAATTAAAGTAATTAAAAAGATAATTAATTAATTATTAATTAGTACCTGCAATTGCTAAGTGTGCGGGTTCAGGTAGAACCTCGTCGAAGGCAAAATGTAATAGTCTCTGCATAAATACATGACAATCATGACTTTTCATACCTGAAAACTTTTGTCCTTTCTCAACACATGCGGATAGCTTTGAAACATATCTGTCGGGAAATTTGACATCTGACGCTACCCAATTAAATAAAGCATTTTTCGCTTCAGGTTTCAATCTGTAGATCGGGATTGGAGCCTTACCATCGTTCGTGATATGCAACTCACTTCTAAAAAATATTTCTGGCAAATCCAATCTTGTCTTCAAATTGTCTTTCGTTCTCCCCTGCACATTCAACAATGTGTACATGCTGTTATCAAAGAAATTTTTCTCAATGTGCATAACATCAAGGTTATGTCTCAACAAATGATCTTTCTAGTAAGGGAGTTCCCAAAAGATGCTTTTCTTGTGCCAGTTATGGGTTTTCCCGTATCCGTCAGGTAAATTCGAAACATGCCAATTTCCACCCCGTCTACATGTTTCTTGCGCCCTGTAATAATCCAACTCGTTTAGTAACTCTGTCCCCGCCGGATATAGTAAGGGTGGTTGTTTAACGACTTTGTTCTTCTTGAACAACCTTCTGTTCTTCCGGTACGGATGATTAATTGGAAGAAATCGTCAGTGACAATCAAACCAACTTGTTTTCCTTCCGTGTGGGAGTTGAAACGCATCAGTCCGATGACGACAATAAGGGCAAGACAATCGTCCATGCGTTTTCCAACCGGATAACATGGCATAAGCAGGAAAGTCACTAATAGTCCACATAAGCACTGCACGCATCATAAAATTTCTTTTGCACGATATATCGTACGTACGAACCCCAGTGCACCATAACTCTTTTAACTCATGGATTAAAGGTTGCAGAAAAACATCTAGAGCTCTCTTTGGATGTTTCGGACCAGGAACTAATATACTTAAGAAGAGGAATTCTCTTTGCATGAACATATATGGAGGAAGATTATAAGGGGTTACGATAACTGGCCACAAGGAGTATTGTCTACCAGACATACCAAATGGACTAAATCCGTCAGTGCATAAACCAAGATATACATTACGAATCTCTCTAGAGAAGTCAGAGTATACCGTGTTAAAGTGCTTCCAAGCCTTTGCATCTGACGGATGAGTTACTTCCCTATCTACGAATGAGTGCTCTGAATGCCATCTCATTGAATCGGATGTCCTTTCCGATTGATACAATCTCTTGAGCCTGTCCGTAATGGGTAAGTACCACATCCGTTGATACGGGACCTTACTCCCTTTTCCATGGACCTTATATCTCGACTGACGGCAAAAACGACATTCATGCAACTTATCATCATCTTTCCAATAAATCATACAATTGTTAACACAAACATCAATCATTTCTGAAGGCAATCCATGACTAGAAACCAACTTTTGTATTTCATAATATGAATCAGCAACTACATTATCCTCGTGCAAATACTCTTTTAGTAATTCCGCCCAGGAGTCCATGCAAAATTCACTCAAATTATGATCCGATTTGATATTCATCATTCTAGATGCTAATGATAGTTTTGACAATCCATCTTTACATCCATCGTAAATTGGTTTATTCGCAGCGTCTAACATATCATAAAAACGTTTAGCATCTTGGTTAGGTTCTTCAACAACATTTTCAGATAAATACTCCCTCGTATCATGAAATGCATCAGCAACCATGTCATGATATCTATTATCATCTACATGCACATTAGACCCACCATGATGATCATAGCTACTATCAAAATGATGCGGTAAATTAGCTGGTTCGTTAGTTTCAGGAACATGAAACGAACTACTTTCTCCAAATTCGGTGTTATTATAATTATACCCTTCCCCATGTTGAAACCAAACAAAATATTGTGGCATAAAACCCCTATTAAAAAGATGTTTCCATATGGTATCAACATGAATGTATTTAGTGTTCACACACTTCTTACATGGACAATATATTTTACCATTTTCTTGAGTAGTCTGCATGTTTCCAGCTTGATACATGAATGTTTGAAGTCCCTCCGTGAACTCTGTTGTCACTATCCCCGATCGATCTTTGTGTCTATACATCCAAGATCGTAACTCGTATACGTTATTACCGTGAGACATTTTGAGTATATATGTTATGAAAGTTTTTGTATAAGTGTTTAGAATATATATAAGAGAGAATGTTTTGATATTGTGTTGTGATTTTGATTTGGTCGAATGAGTTTATATAAGGACATTGTAAATTTTAGCAAGGAATTAGCAAGGAAATTTAGCAACGATTTAGCAACGATTTTGAGAGGAAATTGCAACGAATAATTCGTCGCCAATTACCGGTGGAGCTCAATGAAAAAGTGCTCACCAACTTAGCAATATTCCTTGCAAATTCGTCGCTATTTAACAAGGAAATATCTTCGTCGCTAAATCGTCGCTAAGTCGTCGCTAATTCCTCGCTAATTCCTCACAAATCCGTTGCTAAATAAATTCCTCGCTAATTCCTTGCTAAAATTCGTTGCTATTTGCCCAGTTTCTTGTAGTGGACTGCTTATAAGTGTCTCAATGAGTTTTGTACAAGTTTGACGAACTTATTAAACATCTAACAACGCGTTTCTAGGACTCTAAACCAAGTTTCATGCTACATGAGTGCTCATAAGTTACTCAAAGAGATTTGTACAAGTTTCACGAACTTATGAACCATCTAACAACGCGTTTCTAAGATTTTAAACCAAGTTTCATGAAACATGAGTGATTATAAGTGTCTCAATGAGTTTTGTACAAATTTGACAAACTTATGAAACATCTAACAACGTGGTTGCTAGGACTGTAAACCAAGTTTCATGCAACATGAGTGCTTATAAGTGTCTCAATGAGCTTTGTACAATTTTGACAAACTTATGAAACATCTAACAACGCGTTTCTAGGACTCTACACCAAGTTTCATGTAACATGAGTGCTTATAATTGCCTCAACGAGTTTTGTACAAGTTTGACGAACTTATGATACACTAACAACGCGTTTCTAGGACACTAAACCAAGTTTCATGCAACATGAGTGCTTATAAGTGTCTCAATGAGCTTTGTACTAGTTTCTTGAACTTATGAAACATATAACAACGTGGTTTCTAGGACTCTAAACCAAGTTTCATGCAACATGAGTGATTATAAGTGTCTCAATTAGCTTTATACAAGTTTGACGAACTTATGAAACATCTAAGAACGCGTTTTTAGGACTCTAAACCATGTTTCATGCAACATGAGTTATTATAAGTTACTCAATGAGCTTTGTACAACTTTCACGAACTTATGAAACATCTAATAACGCGTTTCTAGGACTCTAAACCAAGTTTCATGCTACATGTGTGCTTATAAGTGTCTCAAATAAGCTTTGTACAAGTTTCACGAACTTATGAAACATCTAACAACTCGTTTCTAGGACTCTAAACCAAGTTTCATGCAACATGAGTGCTTATAAGGGTCTCAATGAGCTTTGTACAAGTTTGAGGAACTTATAAAACATCTAACAACGCGTTTCTAGGACTCTAAACCAAGTTTCATGTTACATGAGTGCTCATAAGTTACTCAAAGAGCATTGTACAAGTTTCACGAACTTATGAACCATCTAACTACGCGTTTCTAAGATTTTAAACCAAGTTTCATGAAACATGAGTGATTATAAGTGTCTCAATGAGTTTTGTACAAATTTGACAAACTTATGAAACATCTAACAACGTGGTTGCTAGGACTCTAAACCAAGTTTCATGCAACATGAGTGCTTTTAAGTGTCTCAATGAGCTTTGTACAATTTTGACAAACATATGAAAAATCTAACAACGCGTTTCTAGGACTCTACACCAAGTTTCATGCAACATGAGTGCTTATAATTGTCTCAACGAGCTTTGTACAAGTTTGACGAACTTATGATACACTAAAAACGCGTTTCTAGGACTCTAAACCAAGTTTCATGCAACATGAGTGCTTATAAGTGTCTCAATGAGCTTTGTATTAGTTTCTTGAACTTATGAAACATTTAACAACGTGGTTTCTAGGACTCTAAACCAAGTTTCATGCAACATGAGTGATTATAAGTGTCTCAAAGATCTTTGTACAAGTTCCACGAACTTATGAAACATCTAACAACGAGTTTCTAGGACTCTAAACCAATTTTCATGCAACATGAGTGGTTATAAGTGTCTCAATGACCTTTATACTAGTTTGACGTAATTTTGAAGCATCTAACAACGTGATTTCTAGGACTCTAAACCAAGTTACATGCAACATGAGTGCTTATAAGTGTCTCAATAAGCTTTGTACTAGTGTCTTGAACTTACGAAACATATAACAACGTGGTTTCTAGGACTCGAAACCACGTTATGCAACATGAGTGATTATAAGTGTCTCAATGAGCTTCGTACAAATTTGACGAACTTATGAAACATCTAACAACGCGTTTCTAGGATATTAAACCAAGTTTCATGCAACATGAGTGCTTATAAATGTCTCAATGAGCTTTTTACAAGTTTGACGAACTTATGAAACATCTAACGACGCGGTTTCTAGGAATCTAAACCAAGTTTCAGGCTACATGAGCGCTTATTAGTTTCTCAATGAGCTTTGTACAAGTTTTACGAACTTATGAAACATCTAACGACGCAGTTTCTAGGACTCTAAACCAAGTTTCATGCTACATGAGTGCTTATAAGTGTCTCAATGAACTTTGTACAAGTTTCACGAACTTATGAAACATCTAACAACGCGTTTCTAGGACTCTAAACCAAGTTTCATGCTACATGTGTGCTTATAAGTGTCTCAATGAGCTTTGTACAATTTTCACAAACTTATGAAACATCTAACAACACGTTTCTAGGACTCTAAAAAAGTTTCATGCAACATGAGTGCTTATAAGTGTCTCAATGAGCTTTGTACAAGTCTGACGAACTTATGAAACATCTAAAAACGCGTTTCTAGGTATCTAAACCAAGTTTCATGCTACATGAGTGCTCATAAGTTACTCAAAGAGCTTTGTACAAGTTTCACGAACTTATGAACCATCTAACAACGCGTTTCTAAGATTTTAAACCAAGTTTCATGAAACATGAGTGATTATAAGTGTCTCAATGAGTTTTGTACAAATTTGACAAACTTATGAAACATCTAACAACATGAGTGCTTATAATTGTCTTAACGAGCTTTGTACAAGTTAGACGAACTTATGATACACTAAAAACGCGTTTCTAATACTATAAACCAAACGCGTTTCTAATACTATAAACCAAATTTCATGCAACATGAGTGCTTATAAGTGTCTCAATGAGCTTTGTACTAGTTTCTTAAACTTATGAAACATATAACAACGTGATTTCTAGGACTCTAAACCAAGTTTCATGCAACATGAGTGATTATAAGTGTCTCAAAGATCTTTGTACAATTTCCACGAACTTATGAAACATCTAACAACGAGTTTCTAGGACTCTAAACCAAGTTTCATGCAACATGAGTGGTTATAAGTGTCTCAATTAATGACCTTTATACTAGTTTGACGAACTTTTGAAGCATCTATCAACGTGGTTGCTAGGACTCTAAACCAAGTTACATGCAACCTGAGTGCTTATAAGTGTCTCAATGAGCTTTGTACAAGTTTGACGAACTTATGAAACATCTAACAACGCGTTTCTAGGTATCTAAACCAAGTTTCATGCTACATGAGTGCTCATAAGTTACTCAAAGAGTTTTGTACAAGTTTCACGAACTTATGAACCATCTAACAACGCGTTTCTAAGATTTTAAACCAAGTTTCATGAAACATGAGTGATTATAAGTGTCTCAATGAGTTTTGTACAAATTTGACAAACTTATGAAACATCTAACAACGTGGTTGCTAGGACTCTAAACCGAGTTTCATTCAACATGAGTGATTATAAGTGTCTCAATGAGCTTTGTACAAATTTGACGAACTTATGAAACATCTAACAAAGCGTTTCTAGGATATTAAACCAAGTTTCATGCAACATGAGTGCTTATAAGTGTCTCAATGAGCTTTTTACAAGTTTGACGAACTTATGAAACATCTACCGACGCGGTTTCTAGGACTCTAAACCAAGTTTCAGGCTACATGAGCGCTTATTAGTGTCTTAAAGAGCTTTGTACAAGTTTCACGAACTTATGAAACATCTAACGACGCGGTTTCTAGGACTCTAAACCAAGTATCATGCTACATGAGTGCTTATAAGTGTCTCAATGATATTTTTACAAGTTTCACGAACATATGAAACATCTAATAACGCGTTTTTAGGACTCTAAACCAAGTTTCATGCAACATGAGTTCTTATAAGTGTCTCAATAAGCTTTATACTAGTATCACGAACTTATGATGCATCTAACAACACGTTTCTAGGACTCTAAACCAAGTTTCATGCAACACGAGTGCTTATAAGTGTCTCAATGAGCTTTGTACAAGTTTGACGAACTTATGAAACATCTAACAACACGTTTCTAGGACGCTAAACTAAGTTTCACGCAACATGAGTGCTTATAAGTGTCTCAATGAGCTTTGTACAAGTTTGACGAACTTATGAAACATCTAACAACGCGTTTCTAGGACTCTAAACCAAGTTTCATTCTACATGAGCACTTATTAGTGTCTCAATGAGCTTTGTACTAGTTTCTTGAACTTACGAAACATCTAACAACGTGGTTTCTAGGACTCTAAACCAAGTTTGATGCAACATGAGTGATAATAAGTGTCTCAATGAGCTTTGTACAAGTTTGACGAACTTATGAAACATCTAACAACGCGTTTCTAGGACTCTAAACCAAGTTTCATTCTACATGAGCACTTATTAGTGTCTCAATGAGCTTTGTACTAGTTTCTTGAACTTACGAAATATCTAACAACGTGTTTCTAGGACTCTAAAGCAAGTTTTATGCAACATGAGTGCTTATAAGTTTCTCACAGAGTTTTGTACAAGTTTCACGAACTTATGAAATATCTAACAACGTGGTTGATAGGACTCTAAACCAAGTTTCATGCAACATAAATGCTTATAAGTTTCTCAAAGAGCTTTGTACATGTTTCACGAACTTATGAAACATCTAACAACAAGTTTCTAGGACTTTAAACCAAGTTTCATGCAACATGAGTGCTTATAAGTGTCTCGATGACCTTTATACTAGTTTGACGAACTTATGAAGCATCTAACAACGTGGTTGCTAGGACTCTAAACCAAGTTTCATGCAACATGAGTGCTTATAAGTGTCACAATGAGCTTTGTACTAGTTTGACAAACTTATGAAACATCTAACAACGCGTTTCTACGACTCTAAACCAAGTTTCATGCGACATGAGTGCTTATAAGTGTCTCAATTAGGTTTGTACAAGTTTGACGAACTTATGAAACATCTAAGAACGCGTTTCTAGGACTCTAAACAAAGTTTCATGCAACATGAGTGCTTATAAGTTACTCAATGAGCTTTGTACAAGTTTCACGAACTTATGAAACATCTAACAACGCGTTTCTAGGACTCTAAACCAAGTTTCGTGCTACATGTGTGCTTATAAGTGTCTCAATGAGCTTTGTACAAGTTTCACGAACTTATGAAACATCTAACAACACGTTTCTAGGACTCTAAACCAAGTTTCATGCAACATGAGTGCTTATAACTGTCTCAATGAGCTTTGTACAAGTTTGACGAACTTATGAAACATCTAACAACGCGTTTCTAGGACTCTAAACCAAGTTTGATGCAACATGACTGATCATAAGTGTCTCAATGAGCTTTGTACAAGTTTGACGAACTTATGAAACAGCTAACAACGTGTTTCTAGGACTCTATACAAAGTTTCGTGCAACATGAGTGCTTATAAGTGTCTCAAAGAGTTTTGTACAAGTTTCACGAACTTATGAAAAATCTAACGACGCGGTTTCTAGGACTCTAAACCAAGTTTCATGCAATATAAGTGATTATAAGTGTGTCAATGAGCTTTGTACAAGTTTGACGAACTTATGAAACATCTAACAATGCGTTTCTTGGACTCGAAACCAAGTTTCATGCAATATAAGTGCATCAATGAGATTTGTACAAGTTTGACGAACTTATGAAATATCTAACAACGCGTTTCTAGGACTCGAAACCATGTTTCATGCAACATGAGTGCTTATAAGTGTCTCAAATAGCTTTGTACAAGTTTGACGAACTTATGAAACATCTAACAACGCGTTTTTAGGACTCTAAACCAAGTTTCATGCAACACGAGTGCTTATAAGTGTCTCAATGAGCTTTGTACAATTTTGACGAACTTATGATCCACTAACAACGCGTTTCTACAACTCTAAACCAAGTTTCATGCAGCATGAGTACTTATAAGTGTCTCAATGAGCTTAATTTGTACTAGTTTCTCGAACTTATGAAACATCTAACAAAGTGGTTTCTAGGACTCTAAACCAAGTTTCATGCAACATGAGTGATTATAAGTGTCTCAATGCGCTTTGTACAAGTTTGATTAACTTATGAAACATCTAACAACGTGTTTCTAGGACTCTAAACTAAGTTTCAAGCAACATGAGTTCTTATAAGTGTCTCAAAGAGCTTTTTACAAGTTTGACCAACTTATAAAACATCTAAAAACGAGTTTCTAGGACTCTAAACCAAGTTTCATGCAACATGAGTGCTTATAAGTGTCTCAATGAGATTTGTACAAGTTTGATGAACTTATTAAACATCTAACAACGTGGTTGCTAGGACTATAAACCAAGTTTCATGAAACATGAGTGCTTATAAGTATCTCAATGAGCTTTGTACAACATGAGTGCAACATGAGTGCTTATAAGTGTCTCAATGAGATTTGTACAAGTTTGATGAACTTATTAAACATCTAACAACGTGGTTGCAAGGACTATAAACCAAGTTTCATGAAACATGAGTGCTTATAAGTATCTCAATGAGCTTTGTACAAGTTTGACGAACTTATCAAAAATCTAACAACACGTTGCTAGGACTCTAAACCAAGTTTCATGCAATATAAGTGATTATAAGTGTCTCAATGAGCTTTGTACAAGTTTGACGAACTTATGAAACATCTAACAGCACGTTTCTAGGACTCTAAACCAAGTTCATGCTACATAAGTGCTCATAAGTTACTCAATAAACTTTGTACAAGTTTCACGAACTTATAAACCATCTAACAACGCGTTTCTAGGATTTTAAACCAAGTTTCATGAAACATGAGTGATTATAAGTGTCTCAATTAGCTTTGTACAAGTTTGACGAACTTATGAAACATCTAACAACGCGTTTCTAGGACTCTAAACCAAGTTTCAAGCAACATTGGTGCTTATAAGTGTCTCAATGAACTTTGTACAAGTTTGACGAACTTATGAAACATCTAACGAAGCGGTTTCTAGGTCTCTAAACCAAGTTTCAGGCTACATGAGTGCTTATTATTGTCTTAATGAGATTTCTACAAGTTTCACAAACTTATGAAACATCTAACGACGCGGTTTCTAGGACTCTAAACCAAGTTTCATGATACATGAGTGCTTATAAGTGTCTCAATGAACTTTGTAAATGTTTCACGAACTTATGAAACCTCTAACAATGCGTTTCTAGGACTCTAAACCAAGTTTCATGCAACATGAGTGCTTATAAGTGTCGCAAGGAGCTTTGTACTAGTTTCACGAACTTATGAGGCATCTAACAACACGTTTCTAGGACTCTAAACCAAGTTTCATGCAACATGAGTGCTTATAAGTGTCTCAATGAGCTTTGTACAAGTTTGACGAACTTATGAAACATCTAACAACACAATTCTAGGACTCTAAACGAAGTTTCATGCAACATGAGTGCTTATAAGTGTCTCAATGAGGTTTGTACAAGTTTGATGAACTTGTGAAACATCGAACAACGCGTTTCTTGGACTCTAAACCAAATTTCATGCTACATGAGTGCTCATAAGTTACTCAATGAGTTTTGTACAAGTTTCACGAACTTATGAACCATCTAACAATGCGTTTCTAGGATTTTAAACCAAGTTTCATGAAACATGAGTGAATACAAGTGTCTCAATGAGCTTTGTACAAATTTGACAAACTTATGAAACATCTAACAACGTGGTTGCTAGGACTTTTAACCAAGTTTCATGCAACATGAGTACTTATAAGAGTCTCAATGAGCTTTTTACAATTTTGACAAACTTATGAAACATCTAACAACGCGTTTCTAGGACTCTACACCAAGTTTCATGCAACACGAGTGCTTATAAGTGTCTCAATGAGCTTTGTACAATTTTGACGAACTTATGATCCACTAACAACGCGTTTCTACAACTCTAAACCAAGTTTCATGCAGCATGAGTACTTATAAGTGTCTCAATGAGCTTAATTTGTACTAGTTTCTCGAACTTATGAAACATCTAACAAAGTGGTTTCTAAGACTCTAAACCAAGTTTCATGCAACATGAGTGATTATAAGTGTCTCAATGCGCTTTGTACAAGTTTGATTAACTTATGAAACATCTAACAACGTGTTTCTAGGACTCTAAACTAAGTTTCAAGCAACATGAGTTCTTATAAGTGTCTCAAAGAGCTTTTTACAAGTTTGACCAACTTATAAAACATCTAAAAACGAGTTTCTAGGACTCTAAACCAAGTTTCATGCAACATGAGTGCTTATAAGTGTCTCAATGAGATTTGTACAAGTTTGATGAACTTATTAAACATCTAACAACGTGGTTGCTAGGACTATAAACCAAGTTTCATGAAACATGAGTGCTTATAAGTATCTCAATGAGCTTTGTACAACATGAGTGCAACATGAGTGCTTATAAGTGTCTCAATGAGATTTGTACAAGTTTGATGAACTTATTAAACATCTAACAACGTGGTTGCAAGGACTATAAACCAAGTTTCATGAAACATGAGTGCTTATAAGTATCTCAATGAGCTTTGTACAAGTTTGACGAACTTATCAAAAATCTAACAACACGTTGCTAGGACTCTATACCAAGTTTCATGCAATATAAGTGATTATAAGTGTCTCAATGAGCTTTGTACAAGTTTGACGAACTTATGAAACATCTAACAGCACGTTTCTAGGACTCTAAACCAAGTTCATGCTACATAAGTGCTCATAAGTTACTCAATAAACTTTGTACAAGTTTCACGAACTTATAAACCATCTAACAACGCGTTTCTAGAATTTTAAACCAAGTTTCATGAAACATGAGTGATTATAAGTGTCTCAATTAGCTTTGTACAAGTTTGACGAACTTATGAAACATCTAACAACGCGTTTCTAGGACTCTAAACCAAGTTTCATGCAACATTGGTGCTTATAAGTGTCTCAATGAACTTTGTACAAGTTTGACGAACTTATGAAACATCTAACGAAGCGGTTTCTAGGTCTCTAAACCAAGTTTCAGGCTACATGAGTGCTTATTATTGTCTTAATGAGCTTTCTACAAGTTTCACAAACTTATGAAACATCTAACGACGCGGTTTCTAGGACTCTAAACCAAGTTTCATGATACATGAGTGCTTATAAGTGTCTCAATGAACTTTGTAAATGTTTCACGAACTTATGAAACCTCTAACAATGCGTTTCTAGGACTCTAAACCAAGTTTCATGCAACATGAGTGCTTATAAGTGTCGCAAGGAGCTTTGTACTAGTTTCACGAACTTATGAGGCATCTAACAACACGTTTCTAGGACTCTAAACCAAGTTTCATGCAACATGAGTGCTTATAAGTGTCTCAATGAGCTTTGTACAAGTTTGACGAACTTATGAAACATCTAACAACACAATTCTAGGACTCTAAACGAAGTTTCATGCAACATGAGTGTTTATAAGTGTCTCAATGAGGTTTGTACAAGTTTGATGAACTTGTGAAACATCGAACAACGCGTTTCTTGGACTCTAAACCAAATTTCATGCTACATGAGTGCTCATAAGTTACTCAATGAGTTTTGTACAAGTTTCACGAACTTATGAACCATCTAACAATGCGTTTCTAGGATTTTAAACCAAGTTTCATGAAACATGAGTGAATATAAGTGTCTCAATGAGCTTTGTACAAATTTGACGAACTTATGAAACATCTAACAACGTGGTTGCTAGGACTTTTAACCAAGTTTCATGCAACATGAGTACTTATAAGAGTCTCAATGAGCTTTTTACAATTTTGACAAACTTATGAAACATCTAACAACGCGTTTCTAGGACTCTACACCAAGTTTCATGCAACATGAGTGGTTATAAGTGTCTCAATTAGCTTTGTGCAAGTTTGACGAACTTATGAAACATCTAACAACGCGTTTCTAGGACTTTAAACCAATTTTCATGCTACATGAGTGCTTATCAGTTCCTCAATGAGCTTTGTACAAGTTTCACGAACTTATGAAACATCTAACAAGGCGTTTCTAGGACTTTAAACCAAGTTTCATGAAACATGAGTGATTATAAGTGTCTCAATGAGCTTTTTACAAGTTTGACGAACTTATGAAACATCTAACAACGTGGTTTTTAGGACTCTAAACCAAGTTTCATGCAACATGAGTGCTTATAAGTGTCTCAATTAGCTTTGTACAAATTTGAGGAATTTCTAAAACATCTAACAAAGCGTTTCTAGGACTCGAAAGAAAGTTTCATGCAACATGAGTGTTGATAAGTGTCTCAATTAGCTTTGTACAAGTTTGACGAACTTATGAAACATCTAACAACACGTTTCTAGGACTCTAAACCTAGTCTCATGCAACATGAGTTCTTATAAGTGTCTCAATGAGCTTTGTACAAGTTTGACGAACTTATAAAACATCTAACAACAGGTTTCTAGGACTCTAAACCAAGTTTCATGCAACATGAGTACTTATAAGTGTCTCAACGAGCTTTGTACAAGTTTCACAAACTTATGAAACATCTAACAACGCGTTTATAGGACGCTAAACCAAGTTTCATGCGAAAAGAGTGCTTAAAAGTGTCTCAATGAGCTTTTTACAAGTTTGACGAACTTATAAAACATCTAGCGACACCGTTTCTTGGACTCTAAACCAAGTTTCATGCTACATGAGCGCTTATTAGTGTCTCAATGAGCTTTGTACAAGTTTCACGAACTTATGAAAAATCTTACGACGCGTTTTCTACGACTCTAAACCAAGTTTCATGCAAGATAAGTGTTTATAAGTGTCTCAATGAGCTTTGTACAAGTTTTACGAACTTATGAAACATCTAACAACGCGTTTCTAGGACTCGAAACCAATTTTCATGCAACATGAGTGCTTATAAGTGTCTCAATTAGCTTTGTACAAGTTTGAGGAATTTCTAAAACATCTAACAAAGCGTTTCTAGGACTCGAAACCAAGTTCCATGCAACATGAGTGCTGATAAGTGTCTCAATTAGGTTTGTACAAGTTTCACGAACTTATGAAACATCTAACAACACGTTCTAAGACTCTAAACCAAGTTTCATGCAACATGAGTGCTTATAAGTATCTCAATGAGCTTTGTACAAGTTTGACAAACTTATGAAACATTTAACAACTCGTTTCTAGGACTTTAAACCAATTTTCATGCTACATGAGTGCTTATCAGTTCCTCAATGAGCTTTGTACAAGTTTCACGAACTTATGAAACATCTAACAACGCGTTTCTAGGACTTTAAACCAAGTTTCATGAAACATGAGTGATTATAAGTGTCTCAATGAGATTTTTACAAGTTTGACGAACTTATGAAACATCTAACAACGTGGTTTTCTAGGACTCTAAACCAAGTTTCATGCAACATGAGTGCTTATAAGTGTTTCAATGAGCTTTGTACAAGTTTGATGAACTTATGAAACATCTAACAACGCTTTTCTAGGACTCTAAACCAAGTTTCATGCAACATGAGTACTTTTAAGTGTCTCAATGAGCTTTGTACAAGTTTGACGAACTTATATAAAACATCTAACGACGCGGTTTCTAGGATTCTAAACCAAGTTGCATGCTACATGAGCACTTATTATTGTCTCAATGATCTTTGTACATGTTTCAAAAACTTATGAAAAATCTAACGACGCGGTTTGTAGGACTCTAAACAAAGTTTCATGCAACATGAGTGCTTATAAGTGTCTCAATGAGATTTGTACAAGTTTGACGAACTTATAAAAAATCTAACAACGCGTTTCTAGGACTCTAAACCAAGTTTCATGCATCATGAGTGCTTATAAGTGTCTCAACGAGCTTTGTAAAAGTTTCACAAACTTATGAAACATCTAACAACGCATTTCTAGGACTCTAAACCAAGATTCATGCAACAAGAGTGCTTATAAGTGTCTCAATAAGCTTTTTACAAGTTTGACGAACTTATGAAACATCTAACGACGCGGTTTCTAGGACTCTAAACCAAGTTTCATGCTACATGTGCGCTTATTAGTGTCTCAATGAGCTTTGTACAAGTTTCACGAACTTATGAAAAATCTAACGACGCGGTTTCTAGGACTTTAAACCAAGTTTCATGCAATATAAGTGTTTATAAGTGTCTCAATGAGCTTTGTACAAGTTTGACGAACTTATGAAACATCTAACAACGCGTTTCTAGGACTTTAAACCAATTTTCATGCTACATGAGTGCTCATAAGTTACTCAATGAGTTTTGTACAAGTTTCACGAACTTATGAACCATCTAACAATGCGTTTCTAGGATTTTAAACCAAGTTTCATGAAACATGAGTGATTATAAGAGTCTCAATGAGCTTTGTACAAATTTGACGAACTTATGAAACATCTAACAACGTGGTTGCTAGGACTTTTAACCAAGTTTCATGCAACATGAGTACTTATAAGAGTCTCAATGAGCTTTTTACAATTTTTACAAACTTATGAAACATCTAAAAACGCATTTCACTACAAGAAACTGGGCAAATAGCAACGAATTTTAGCAAGGAATTAGCGAGAAATTTATTTAGCAACGAATTTGTGAGGAATTAGCGAGGAATTAGCGACGACACTAAATTTCGTCGCCAAATAGCAACGAAACTATTCGTCGCTATTTCGTTGCTATTTAGCGACGAAATAGCGACGATTTAAGGAGGAATTCCTATATCGTCGCTAAATCGTCGCTATTTAGCGACGATTTAGCGACGAAGATATTTCCTTGTTAAATAGCGACGAATTTGCAAGGAATATTGCTAGGTTGGTGAGCACGTTTTCATTGAGCTCCACCGGTATTTGGCGACGAATTATTCGTTGCAATTTCCTCTCAAAATCGTTGGTAATTCATTGGTAAAAATATTTCGTTGCTAAATCGTTGCTAAATTTCCTTGCTAATTCCTTGCTAAAATTTACAATGTCCCTATATAAACTCATTCGACCAAATCAAAATCACAACACAATATCAAAACATTCTCTGTTATATATATTCTAAACACTTATACAAAAACTTTCATAACATATATACTCAAAATGTCTCACGGTAATAACGTATACGAGTTACGATCTTGGATGTATATACACAAAGATCGATCGGGGATAGTGACAACAGAGTTCACGGAGGGACTTCAAACATTCATGTATCAAGCTGGAAACATGCAGACTACTCAAGAAAGTGGTAAAATGTATTGTCCATGTAAGAAGTGTGTGAACACTAAATACATTCATGTTGATACCGTATGGAAACATCTTTTTAATAGGGGTTTTATGCCACAATATTTTGTTTGGTTTCAACATGGGGAAGGGTATAATTATAATAACACCGAATTTGGAGAAAGTAGTTCGTTTCATGTTCCTGAAACTAACGAACCAGCTAATTTACCGCATCATTTTGATAGTAGCTATGATCATCATGGTGGGTCTAAAGTGCATGTAGATGATAATAGATATCATGACATGGTTGCTGATGCATTTCATGATACGAGGGAGTATTTATCTGAAAATGTTGTTGAAGAACCTAACCAAGATGCTAAACGTTTTTATGATATGTTAGACGCCGCGAATAAACCAATTTACGATGGATGTAAAGATGGATTGTCAAAACTATCATTAGCATCTAGAATGATGAATATCAAATCGGATCATAATTTGAGTAAATTTTTCATGGACTCCTGGCGGAATTACTAAAAGAGTATTTGCCTGAGGATAATGTAGCTGCTGATTCATATTATGAAATACAAAAGTTGGTTTCTAGTCTTGGATTGCCTTCGAAATGATTGATGTTTGTGTTAACAATTGTATGATTTATTGGAAAGATGATGATAAGTTGCGGGGAATGTCGTTTTTGTCGTCGGTCGAGATATAAGGTCCATGGAAAAGGGAGTAAGGTCCCGTATCAACGGATGTGGTACTTACCCATTACGGACGGGCTCAAGAGATTGTATCAATCGGAAAGGACATCCGATTCAATGAGATGGCATTCAGAGCACTCATTCGTAGATAGGGAAGTAACTCATCCGTCAGATGCAAAGGCTTGGAAGCACTTTAACACGGTATACTCTGACTTCTCTTCGTAATGTATATCTTGGTTTATGCACTGACGGATTTAGTCCATTTGGTATGTCTGGTAGACAATACTCCTTGTGGCCGCTTATCGTAACCCCTTATAATCTTCCTCCATATATGTGCATGCAAAGAGAATTCCTCTTCTTAAGTATATTAGTTCCTGGTCCGAAACATCCAAAGAGAGCTCTAGATGTTTTTCTGCAACCTTTAATCCATGAGCTAAAAGTGTTATGGTGCACTGGGGTTCGTACGTACGATATATCGTGCAAAAGAAATTTTATGATGCGTGCAGTGCTTATGTGGACTATTAGTGACTTTCCTGCTTATGGCATGTTATCCGGTTGGACAACGCATGGACGATTGTCTTGCCCTTATTGTCGTCATCGGACTGATGTGTTTCAACTCCCACACGGAAGGAAAACAAGTTGGTTTGATTGTCACCGACGATTTCTTCCAATTAATCATCCGTACCAGAAGAACAGAAGGTTGTTCAAGAAGAACAAAGCCGTTAAACAACCACCCCTACTATATCCGGCGGGGACGAGTTACTAACCGAGTTGGATTATTACGGGCGCAAGAAACATGTAGACGGGGTGGAAATTGGCATGTTTCGAATTTACCCGACGGATACGGGGAAACCCATAAGCGGCACAAGAAAAGCATCTTTTGGGAACTCCCTTACCGGAAAGATCATTTGTTGAGACATAACCTTGATGTTATGCACATTGAGAAAAATTTCTTTGATAACATCATGTACACATTGTTGAATGTGCAGGGGAGAACGAAAGACAATTTGAAGACAAGATTGGATTTGCCGAAATATGTTTTAGAAGTGAGTTGCATATTACGAACGATGGTAAGGCTCCGTCCCGATCTACAGATTGAAACCTCGAAGCGAAAAACGCTTTATTTAATTGGGTAGCGTCGATGTCAAATTCCCCGACGGATATGTTTCAAAGCTATCCGCATGTGTTGAGAAAGGACAAAAGTTTTCAGGTATGAAAAGTCATGATTGTCATGTATTTATGCGAGAGACTATTACCTTTTGCCTTCGACGAGCTTTTACCGAACCCACACACTTAGCAATTGCAGGTACTAATTAATAATTAATTAATTATCTTTTTAATTACTTTAATTACAATATATAGTCATGAATTTTAAAAAATTTCAGGTATCGGTGCGTTTTTCCGAGATTTATGTACTCGTACACTTTCGAAGATGTCATTGAACAGCTTGCGTGAAAATATCCCTATCTTGTTGTGCAACTTGGAAAAGATTTTTCCTCCATCTTTTTTCGATGTAATGGAACACCTTCCAATACATCTTCCTCACGAGGCGAACTAGGAGGGCCTCGTGCGGTTTCGGTGGATGTATCCCTTTGAACGATTTATGGGACATTTGAAAGGAAAGGCGAAAAACCTAGCAAGGGTTGAAGGATCTATCGTTGCTGGATCTTTAACGGAAGAGACTTCTCATTTCGCATCATACTATTTCGGTTCCAATGTACGAACACGTAGAACAAAAACACGACGATACGATGACGGCGGCGTTGGCGCAATATATGCAGTAGATGGGGTACCTGATATATTTTCCCCAATTGGAAGAGCTAGCGGAAAAATAAAAGAAGTTTGGTGGGAAAGTGATCAACATCGACAAAGTGCACATACTTACATCCTCCTTAATTTTGATTACGCACGACCTTTCGAAAGGTAATATATTATATGTTTTTATATATAAGCTATAATATTTTTCCTAACGAGGGGGTTTATTTCAATTAGAATGTTTGAGGAACAAGTGGAGGAAGTCTATCCTGGACTTTCGAAAGACGAACTTACTGCTTATAAAGAACGCGATTTTGCGGGTTGGTTAAAAACGCAAGTTGAATATGGTGACACCACATATCCGGTTTGGTTTCGCGAGTTAATACAAGGACCGCTTGGAAAGATCACAACTTCGCCTATGTATTTTACTCGTGGTTACGTCTTCCACACAGTAAGTCATGGTCAACATCGAGCAACCGAAAATTATGGTGTCACTGTTGAGGGCGATTCGGATTTTTATGGGGTTCTCACGGATATTATCGAAGTCCAATACCCGGGATTAGTCAATTTAAGAACAACACTTTTTAAATGTGATTGGTTTGATCCAACGTTAGGTCGTGGTGTACGTTACAACAAATTTGGTGTCATCGACGTCAACCAATCACGACGATATCGGAAGTTCGAACCATTTATCCTCGTATCGCAGCCGAGCAAGTTACATTCATTCCGTATCCTCGCGTTAAAACTAGTGGTATATCGTGGAGTACAAGTAATTCGAGTGGTTCCGAGAGGTTTAATTATGGGTAACGATGAAGTTCCTATGCAACAAGATGTCGTTGGTGGGACAATTATACAAACAAATCAATCGACCGAAGATGTATTTCTTGTTGATCCTGATAATCAAGTAGCTGAAGATATTGTGGATGATGAAAACGAAGGATCCACAGAAGAAAATGAAGAATTCGATGAAGTTAGCGATATCGAATCATTTGATTCCGACAATAATGAATAAATTTGTAACTTGTATTTGCAATTTTAATTTTTTTTTAATTTTTTTTGCAAATTATCAACGAATTTGCAACGAATTTGCAACGAATTTGCAAAGTTTGCCACGATTTAGCAACGAATTCATAAGTTTAGTAATTTTAGGGGTTTAAATTGTCGTTGTTGCTATTTAGCGACGATTTAGCGACGAATCGTTGCTAAATCGTTGCTAATTTTTGCAATATACAAATCTTTAAACCCTAAAACCACCCCAAAATAAAGGTTTTTAAGAATTAGTGTTAACATAAGAAGTGTAAACAAAGGTGAAAACAATTGTATAAATCAATAAAAAAAAATTGATTACAATATTATACTTAACGTGTATTAACTTACCGTTAACTTATATGTTTTACTAACATAAAGTTTATAATACAGAATATTTTCAGTTTTTTAGTAAATATCATAATTTGAAGTGTTATTCTCAATCTTATAATCTATAATTACATATGAAGTATGTATTATAGCATAGCAAACCGTTTTAGGGGTTGAAACCCTAAAAATAGGGTTTGGGTTTAGCAACGATTTAGCAACGATTACAACGAATCGTTGCTAAATCGTTGCTAATGTTTCGACATTTAACCTCGTACTTCGATACATAGAATGTAACATATTAGTCTAATCAAGTAATTTAGCAACGATTTAGCAACGATTTATCAACGATTAGTACTTTTAGGGGTTTAAATTTGTTGGACTAATATGTTTTACATATCATTGCTAAATCGTTGCAATTTGATAATTAGCAACGATTTAGCAACGATTCGTCGCTAATTCGTTGCTATTTAGCGACGATTTAGCGACGAATCGTTGTTAAATCGTTGCTAATTTTTGCACTATACAAATCTTTAAACCCTAAAACCACCCCAAAATAAAGGTTTTTAAGAATTAGTGTTAACTTAAAAAGTGTAAACAAAGGTGAAAACAATTGTATAAATCAAAAAAAAAATTGATTACAATATTATACTTAACGTGTATTAACTTACCTTTAACTTATAGGTTTTACTAACATAAAGTTTATAATACAGAAAACTTTCAGTTTTTTAGTAAATATCATATTTTGAAGTGTTATTCTCAATCTTATGATCTATAATTACATATGAAGTATGTATTATAGCATAGCAAACCGTTTTAGGGGTTGAAACCCTAAAAATAGGGTTTGAGTTTAGCAACGATTTAGCAACGATTCGTTGCTAAATCGTTGCTAAATATTAAATGGCAACGATTTAGCAACGATTACAACGAATCGTTGCTAAATCGTTGCTAATGTTTTTGACATTTAACCTCGTACTTCTGATACATAGAATGTAGCTTATGTGTCCGATCAATTATTTAGCAACGATTCGTTGCTAAATTGTTGCTAAATCGTTGCTAAATACTTGATCGGACACGTACACTGTATCCGTCATAGGTCTTGTACTTGGCGTAATACATGTTAGGGTTTAGCAACGAATTAGCAACGAAATGTTGGAATCGTTGCTAATTCGTGGCTAAACAAAAAATAGCGACGATTTAGCAACGCAAAGATGGGTCATATGTAGGCCGAGGAAGAGGGTGAACTTCCCCCTATTGTGGAGATATTGAAGAAAACCCAGAAGCGCAAAGATGGATCATATGTCAGTTCACGATCTGAAAAGATCGTGAATGACTATGAGGCTAGACTCGCCGAGCGGGTAAGTCAGTCGTCCACTGAAGAAGGGAGCTCAGTGAACTCCTCGGGACGACTTTCGGTCGCGGAATGAGACCAAATCTACTACGAGGTAAATAATTTAATTTATATTTTTTAAATTATATTATATTTACTAACGGATATATAATATTAATTCTACGTAGGTCGCTCCGAAAAAGAAGAACCGCACTTTCGGAGTCGGTTCTATCGAGACCGTTCCCGCAGCTTCTTCATCGCAACCTCATGTTTCTCAGCGGGATCAAGCTGCGGAGAATGCTCGTTTGCGACAGGAACTCCAAGATACAAACGCCCGCTTCAAGACAATGACGGATCTATTCTCCATAATTGCGATGGATAGTCCAAACCTGGCTAATGCGATGCGGGAACGCGGATTAGGGGTCGATCCGGAACCGGAGGTTGCTCCAGACGAGGCTGAAGCCGCAGCTCAAGAACTGGGACGGAATGTCGGGATTAATGATTTTGATCCCTAGTTTAGTTTTTTTAAAATGTAATTTGAATTTTAAATTTTAATTATAATAATTTTATTTTATTTTTATTTTAAATTTTTTTTTAAAATTTTTTTTAAAATTTTTTTAAAAAATCGTTGCTAATTCGTTGCTAATTCGTTGCTAATTCGTTGCTAAATTAGCAACGAAATTAGCGACGATTGTTATGTTCTTCGTTGCCAAATCGTTGCTAAATTAGCAACGATTTGGCAACGATTTCATCAAATCGTCGCTAATTCGTTGCTAAATTAGCAACGAATTAGCAACGATTTGTATAAAGAATCGTTGCCAATTCGTTGCTAAATTAGCGACGTTTGCAGCAATTTCATAAGTTTTTAAATTCTGAAAATCGGAAAAAAAAAATTTAAATTCGACGCTAAATCGTTGCTATTTCGAAGATAAAATAACCTTGCAAATTCGTTGCTAATTCGTCGCTAAAATAGCAACGAATTAGCAACGAATATTTGGCAACGAATTAACAACGATTTCGAGTCGTCGTTAATTTAGCAACGAATTAGCGACGATTTCGAAATAGCGACGAAAATGTAATCGTCGCTAAATCGTTGCTAAACGCGTTTAGCAACGATTTAGCAACGATTTTGGTCGTTGCTAAATGTGCAGATTCTTGTAGTGTTTCTAAGACTCTAAACCAGGATTCATGCAACAAGAGTGCTTATAAGTGTCTCAATAAGCTTTTTACAAGTTTGACGAACTTATGAAACATCTAACGACGCGGTTTCTAGGACTCTAAACCAAGTTTCATGCTACATGATCGCTTATTAGTGTCTCAATGAGCTTTGTACAAGTTTCACGAACTTATGAAAAATCTAACGACGCGGTTTCTAGGACTCTAAACCAAGTTTCATGCAATATAAGTGATTATAAGTGTCTCAATGAGCTTTGTACAAGTTTGACGAACTTATGAAACATCTAACAATGCGTTTCTAGGACTCGAAACCAAGTTTCATGCAACATGAGTGCTTATAAGTGTCTCAATTAGCTTTGTACAAGTTTGACAAACTTCTAAAACATCTAACAACGCGTTTCTAGAACTCTAAACCAAGTTTCATGCTACATGAGTGCTTATAAGTTCATCAATGAGCTTTTTATAAGTTTCACGAACTTATGAGACATCTAACAACAAGTTTATAGGGCTTTAAACCAAGTTTCATGAAACATGAGTGATTATAAGTATCTCAATGTGCTTTGTACAACTTTGACGAACTTATGAAACATCTAACAACATGGTTGCTAGGACTCTAAACCAAGTTTGATGCAACATGAGTGCTTATAAGTGTCTCAATGAGGTTTGTACAATTTTAAGAACTTATGAAACATCTAACAATGCGTTTCTAGCACTCGAAACCAAGTTTCATGCAACATGAGTGCTTATAAGTGACTCAATTAGCTTTGTACAAGTTTGACGAACTTCTAAAACATCTATCAACGCGTTTCTAGGACTCGAAACCAAGTTTCATGCAACATGAGTGCTGATAAGTGTCTCAATTAGCTTTGTACAAGTTTGACGAACTTATGAAACATCTAACAACACGTTTCTAGGACTCTAAACCAAGTTTCATGCAACATGAGTGCTTATAACACTACAAGAAAACAGCGAATTGCCGACTACATATATCGACTAAACAATTAGTCGCCAATTTTGATGACTATTTAACGACTATTATACGACTGTATAACGACTACAGAGATATAGTCATATATCAGTCGTTATTTAACGACTACAAACAGTAATCGGTAATGTAGTCGTAATTTAACGACTGATATATGACTAATATCTTTATGAGAAAAATATTTTTGAATGAAGTCGGTAATTAGTCGCTAATTTGTGACTATTTCGAAAAGTCGTAAAATAGTCGGTTTTTTAGCGACTATATAACTACTCTTCCGGTGGGTCATTATATAGTCGGAAATCAGTCGTCTTTGTTAGGTGCAAAAACACGTGTTTTGTTGGTAGGTATACTGGTTTTTGGCGACTACATAGTTTTAGTCGCTATGTAGTCGCTTATTAGTTTCTTTATAAAGAAAGCTCAACCACTTCTCTTCCTCAACAACCCACAAATATCTCCTTCTCCAACATAAAAAAACGTTTCTTATCATATAATTTGATATCTCAAATTCTCTTTTTCATATGATTGTATAATGTCGAGTCATTATAACAATTCTCGGGAGTGGATGTATCGGCGGATCGATGAAGATACTTGGAAATTTTTCGAAGAGTTCGGATTAGGAGTGGAGCGAGTTCATGACGTTTGCAAATAGTCGGTCTCTAACACAAGATAACGGGGGTAAGTTTTTCTGCCCTTGTAGTGTTTGCAAAAACGAAAAATTTCTCCCGGGACAAGAATTTGGAACCATCTTTATAGTAGAGGGTTTATGCCAGATTATTTTGTTTGGTATAAGCATGGGGAAGAAATCAATATCGATTTAGGAACTAGCTACATTGATCCTACATATATAAGTGGGAGCCATATAGTTGAAGATAGGTATGTGGATATGGTTAATGATGCATTTCGTGAAAACGTGGGGTTTATTGAAAATGATCATCAAGAAGGTAGTTATGTAAATGTAGAAGAACCAGTACTTAACCATTCAAAGAAATTTTACAACTTGTTAGAGGGTGCAAAAGATCCACTATATGATGGTTGTCGTGAAGGTCACTCGCAGTTATCCTTAGCTGCTCGAGTCATGCAAAATAAGGCTGAATATAATATGAGTGAGAAGTTAGTAGATTCGGTATGCGATATACTGACAGATTATTTACCACAAGGAAACAAGTCTACCAGTTCACATTACGAAACTGAGAAGTTGATGCGCAATTTAGGTCTTCCATATCATACAATTGATGTTTGTATTAACAATTGTATGATATTCTGGAAAGAAGACGAAAAAGAAGAAAAATGTCTTTTTTGTGGTGCACAAAGATGGAAACCTAAGAACGACAGACGCAGAACGAAAGTTCCATATAGTCGTATGTGGTATCTACCGGTTGCTGACAGATTGAAGAGAATGTATCGAGTCACAAGACTGCAGCAGCAATGAGATGGCATGCGGAGCACGAAGCAAATGAGGGAGTAATGAGTCATCCTTCCGATCTTGCGGATCGGAGATATTTTCAAAATCAACATCCTCGATTTGCTGAAGAACCACGAAATGTTTACCTTGGATTGTGTACAGATGGGTTTAATCCATTTGGCATATCTCGTAATCATTCATTGTGGCCTGTGATCTTGACACCTTATAATCTACCCCCTGGTATGTGCATGAGTGAAGAGTACTTGTTTCTTACTATTCTGAATTATGGGCCTAATCATCCGCGAGCCTAATCATCCGCGAGCTAGTCTTGATGTCTTTCTCCAACCTCTTATTGCGGAGTTAAAAGAGTTGTGGTCTACTACTGGAGTTGATGCATACGATGTGTCGTTGAATCAAAATTTTAATCTAAAAGCGATGCTTATGTGGACGATAAGTGACTTTCCAGCATATGGCATGTTATCAGGATGGACAACCCATGGTAAATTGTCTTGTCCGGTTTGCATGGAAGATACAAAATCTTTTTATCTACCAAATGGAAAGAAAACATGTTGGTTTGATTGTCATCGAAGATTTCTTCCTTATGGACATCCACTAAGAAGGAATAAAAAAGATTTTTTGAAAGGAAAAGATGCATCAAGAGAGTACCCACCTCAGTCTTTGACCGATGAGCAAGTTTATTGTGAGCGGGTAGAAGGTGTAAATCCTCCGAGAACTAAGATCGTGGGTGGAAATGGTCACGACAAAAAGATACGTGGGTATGTGAAAGAAAATAATTGGCATAAGAAAAGTATATTTTGGGAGCTCCCGTATTGGAGGGACCTTAATCTCCGACATAATATTGATGTGATGCATACTAAAGAAGAATTTTTTTGATAACATCATGAATACTCTTATGAGTGTGAAGGGCAAAACAAAAGACAACATCATGTCAAGATGGGATATTGAACGATTTTGTACTCGGCCACACTTACACATTGATAGTGAAGGCAAAGCTCCTTTTCCACCCTATACATTGACGGAAGGCTGCGAGAACAAGTTTACTCGAATGTTTGAAACATTCGGTTAAATTTCCAGATGGTTATGCGTCAGACTTGGCTAATTGTGTTGATATAGAGAATGGAAAGCTTTCAGGCATGAAGAGCCATGACTGTCATGTGTTTATGGAAAGACTACTTCCATTTATCTTTGCAGAACTCTTGCACCGTAATGTCCACCAAGCGATATCAGGTACGAATATGAATATGCAACTTCTTTACGTTCTAATATATTAATTATGTAATAATTAACACAACGATGCAATTAAACTATATGTATATTGCAGGGGATTGGAGCTTTTTTTCGGGATTTATGTTCGAGAACTTTGCACACAACTCGCGTTCAAATTCTAAAACAGAACATAATTATAATCCTATGTAATTTGGAGAAGATCTTTCCGCCATCGTTTTTCGATGTGATGGAACACCTGCCTATACATCTCCCATACGAAGTTGAATTGGGAGGTCCTGTCCAGTATAGGTGGATGTATCCTTTCGAAAGGTTTTTCAAAAAGTTGAAAGGCAAAGCGAAGAACAAAACGTATGCAGCAGGATCAATTGTTCAATCTTATATCAACGACGAGATTGCATATTTTTCAGAACAATACTTTGCCGCGAATATACAAACAAAGTCAAGGTAAATGAACAATATACACTTTCGTGTAACTTATTAATTAATGTGAATTACTTAAAAGTGTTTTATTATGCAGGTTAACTAGATTTGATGAAGGTGATGTCCCTGTATATAATGTTCCTGAAGTGCCTTTGATATTTACTCAACCAGGTCGCCCAAGTGGTGAAATGCATGAACTTTGGCTTTCGAGAGAGAGACTATCAATGCGCACACTCATATGTGCTGAGAAATTGCGATTACTTTCAGCCAATTGAGCGGTACATAAACTTATTTACCTTTTCATGTAAATAATTACACAATTTCGCAACATATATTTATATACTTGTTGAATATATATAGCATGTTCGAGGATTTTATCACGGACAAATATACGGGACTTACCGAAAAAGAACTCTCGTAAAAAGAGCCGAGGAATATCATTTATGGGTCAAAGATTATGTAAGTACAAAATATAGTCATATATATCTATAGTAAATTTAGTTTTACACAAGTTTTTCTGATTATTTTTCATCTATATATATATATATATATATGCAGGTTACTTATTGGAATGCCACAAATCCTTTTCCTGCATGGGTTCAAGACCTAGTTCATGGACTTTTGAACAAGGTCAAAACATGGCCAATGTATTTTACAAGAGGCTATTTGTTTCATACGGAAAATCACGGCGCTGGACGAAGGACATGTAACTACGGGGTCAGTGTTAAAGGTGAAAATTACACAAATGCATCTGATGTATCGGATTTCTATGGAAATCTAAGTGATATAATGGAACTTGAGTACGAGGGGATGGTCAATTTAAGAATCACATTATTTAAGTGTCAGTGGTATGATCCCGTTATTGGTAGAGGCACTCGTAGGAGCAATGGTGGTGTTGTAGACGTTCTTTCATCGAGAAAATACAATAAGTATGAACCATTTATTTTAGGTAAGTGTACATATGTACATGATAGTTAATATCTTTATCATATATATCTTATATGTAACTTGAACTTTTTAATCTTGCAAACGGCCTCTCAAGCGCATCGGGTTTGTTATATTCCCTACCCGTACGTAAAGAGGCCGAAAAAGCGTGGTTGAATGTTGTAAATGTCAATCCGAGGAAAAACATAGA
Organism: Cochlearia excelsa; assembly: GCA_963556525.1. Taxonomy (NCBI): domain Eukaryota; kingdom Viridiplantae; phylum Streptophyta; class Magnoliopsida; order Brassicales; family Brassicaceae; genus Cochlearia; species Cochlearia excelsa. The sequence continues at coordinate 1,756,004 of CAUVZT010000005.1, forward strand.
GGCTCAATATGTGAACAACGAACCGACACTTTTGCAAACGAGAAAATGATGATGGTGTACTTGGTGACTACAATTGAAGATCTCGAACTCGACAATCTCGAAGAAAGAGTTAACGAATTAATCTTGATTACAATGTTGGAGATGCGGAACCAGAAGATGAGTTTCAGTGTAATTTATCTTCTTCTGATGATGAAACAGAAGAAGAATAATTTTCCTATGTATTTGTATAAATCTGAAATTCAAAATAATGTAGTTGTAAAAATTTGAAATTCTAAGTAATGTATTTCTGAATTATAAATAAAGTATTTCTGAATTCTAAATTGTAAAATTCTAAATTGTAAAATTCTAAATTCTAAATTCTAAATTCTAAATAAAGTTTTTCTGAATTCTAAATTCTAAATTTACAAAATAATGTAGTTGTAAAAATAAAGTATGACTATTTAGCGACTAATAAGTGATTTTGGGCATAAGCGACTAAAGAATGACTGTTTAGCGACTAATAAGTGATTTTGGGCATAGGCGACTAAAGAATGACTGTTTAGCGACTACCAATTTTTCCCCAAATTCTTAACCCTAGTTACCTTCTTCTTCTTCGTCGCGGCTCACTTCTCTAATCTTCTTCTTCGTCGATTCTCTTTCGTTGTTCTTGTTCTTCGATTCGAATCGCTATTCTTCTTCTTCGATTCGAGTCTCTCTTCTTCTTAGAATCTCTTCTCTTCTCTTGCAACCATGAATAAACAAAAGGTTTCTCGAAAGAGAAAGACGACGCGGAATGTTGCGATGAGCGGGGCGGTGAAAAGGCCAACCTCTCTTCCGACTCAATACAACTTCACGCCGGCGCAACACGACGATTTACCTAACCAATCGCCATCTTTACCTAACCAATCGCCTCAAGAACAAACCGGACCTTCAAAGCCACCACCGCGGGAATCGAGACTATCCACCGCCAATGGCTTTATTCCAAAACTCGGGTAGTGAGCCACGTCAACGGGGTGAAGAAGTCGCGAACTCGGCACGGCTCATCATTCTCGAGCCGAGTCGTCCTTCCTCGGAAGGAAACAACTTCGACGAGTCTGTGGATGCATTGCCCGAGCTTCGGGAGGACACATTGGCGACTCTAAACTCTTTGTTGATGATACCGGGACGTGAAAAGTTTGTGACGCTTCTCTCTCCCTTACCGATTCCAAACTCTACTTGGTATTCTCTTGTTCTCTTGATTCATGTTCATTGCAGCTTTTTGAATTGCAGCTTTTTGAATTGCAGCTTCATGTTCTGTGATTCTGGCTCAAAAAACAGACCGAAAGTCATGTGTTTGTTTTGACTGCTTTTATATTGATTTGTTTCTCTTTTGCTTTGTCTCTCTTGTTGTGTGGTATGATGATTTGCATTGTCTCTCTTGATTTCTAGTCTTTTGCTTTGATTAGTGTAATTTGTAAACTGATTTGTTCATTGCTTCATGATTTGCACTACAGGTTTACTCGTGACAAGGGGTCTAAACTTATTCGTAAAATTACGAAAGTTTTTACGAACAAGTTTGATGGTCCTTTCTATAGTTGGTCTTGTGTGCCTCGGGATAGACAAGAGCGATATTTTCTCGAGTTCGCGGTACGTTTTATAATTCTCATCGCTTTATCTTCGTTTTGTTATCACTAACATGAATTACTTATCTCTCTTTGTTTTGTAGAAAACCCACACTTGGGATCCATTGATAACGAGGGACTGTTCAACTACATTTCGAGAAAATCTGTCAACGTCGTATGAAGGACATGGTCTCTTCCGTGAGGACTACTCGAGAGCGCCCAACTTGGATCACCGAAACTCTGCGGAAAGAGATGACGGCGAATTGGGATACAGAGGAAGCAAAAGAAAAGAGTGAGATTTATTCTAATGCTCGCTTATCTCAACGCGGTGGTCTTGGTCCTCACATACACCTATCTGGTCCTACATCTTATCAACAAATCCAATATGGAATGGTTAGTAAATATAAATGTTCTATAATTTTCCTACTCATATGCAAATACTTTAACTTGATTTTGTATCATTTCAGGAAGAGGAATTGGGAAGACCGGTGTCTATTGGTGAGGTTTTCATTAAGACACACACCAAGCCGGATGGCACGTATGTGGATAAGAAGGCGGAGAAGATTGCTTCAGAATATGAAAAGAATTTGCAACTTAAATTGTCTCAGCTTGACGGAGAAAACTCTGCCGTTTCGGATTGTGCTTCGAGACCTCGCGAGCTCACAACGGATGACTATAACGCCATCTTTCTCGAGGTACTAAGAAACATTTTCCATTATCCACATTTATAGATTTTATGTTTACGTTTTTGGTTATTGTTTTGGCATCCTATTCGCGATCAAGCGAAAAGGATTCACGAGGCAATATATATGGAGTCGGAAGCCTCAAGGAGAATCTTGAGAATGTGGGAACTAGCAAGAGGATTACACAAGGAGAGTCTTCTTCATTCCTGTCTATTCATGAGCAATTGAAGGTCGCACAAAAGAAAATTGAAGAACAAGCTGCTGCGAGTCAAAGGCGTGAAGAACAACATCTCAAAGCTTTGGCGGACCAAGAAGCCAAGGTCGCAAAGTTATCCTTGGTGGAGAAGTACTTGCGCAAACTGATCCGGCATTTCTCGACTTCATGGAGAGTGAAGATAATCAAGACACCACCTCTCCTCTCTCAACTTCCCCTCCTTCATAGGTTACTAAAACAATTCCATGAACTAAACACTTTTGTATTTGGATGTTTATGTTATGTTACTTGGTTTTGAATTGATGTTTAAGTATTTTTCTTTGCATAATTTACGGATATATGTGGTTTTTCAATTGTATGATGTTTTTTAGATTAGATCGTGTTTTATTTGCAGCGGATTTCAAGATTTAAATCAAATGGCAAAAGAAACAAAACGATTACCATATGCATAGAATTTTACGAATAGTAGTCGCCAAATAGACATATAACAGTCGTAAAGTAGTCACGAAGTAGTCGCAAAAAAATAACGTCTACTTTACGACTGAATAAATTTTTTTAAAATTTCAAGTTTAGCCATCATATAGTCGTCAATTAGTCACTATATAGTTACGACTATTTACCGACTACATTATAGATACACCTGCTCATAGTAAATAATCGTAAAACAGTCTTTATATAGTCGCTATGTAATACGACTACCTTACGACTATTGTAAAGATTCTCTTATTCATGTTTATTAATCGTAGGTTAGTCATTAAATAGTCGTCAAATATACTTGACTATTGAGCGACGATGTTACGGCTGCGCGTTGTGGTCGTCACGTAGTCGTTAATCGGCGACTATATTGACGACTAATCGGTTTAGCGACTAAGGATTTCCGACTACGGTGTTTAGTCGTGCAAGAGTCGTAAGCGGTAATTCAGCGACTATTCAACGACTGATATTACAGTCGGAAAATGCCTGTTTTCTTGTAGTGTAACTGTCTCAATGAGCTTTGTACAAGTTTGACGAACTTATGAAACATCTAACAACGCGTTTCTAGGACTTTAAACCAATTTTCATGCTACATGATTGCTTATCAGTTCCTCAATGAGCTTTGTACAAGTTTCATGAACTTATGAAACATCTAACAACGCGTTTCTAGGACTTTAAACCAAGTTTCATGAAACATGAGTGATTATAAGTGTCTCAATGAGCTTTTTACAAGTTTGACGAACTTATGAAACATCTAACAAGGTGGTTGACTCTAAACCAAGTTTCATGCAACATGAGTGCTTATAAGTGTCTCAATTAGGTTTGTACAAGTTTGAGAAATTTCTAAAACATCTAACAAAGCGTTTCTAGGACTAGAAAGCAAGTTTCATGCAACATGAGTGCTGATAAGTGTCTCAATTAGCTTTGTACAAGTTTGACGAACTTATGAAACATGTAACAACATGTTTCTAGGACTCTAAACCTAGTTTCATGCAACATGAGTGCTTATAAGTGTCTCAATGAGCTTTGTACAAGTTTGACAAACTTATGAAACATCTAACAACGCGTTTCTAGGAATCTAAACCAAGTTTCATGCAACATGAGTGCTTTTAAGTGTCTCAATGAGCTTTGTACAAGTTTGACGAACTTATATAAAACATCTAACGACGCCGTTTCTAGGATTCTAAACCATGTTTCATGCTACATGAGCGCTTATTAGTGTCTCAATGATCTTTGTACAGGTTTCAAAAACTTATGAAAAATCTAACGACGCGGTTTCTAGGACTCTAAACAAAGTTTCATTTAACATGAGTGCTTATAAGAGTCTCAATGAGATTTGTACAAGTTTGACGAACTTATAAAACATCTAACAACGCGTTTCTAGGACTCTAAACCAAGTTTCATGCAACATGAGTGCTTATAAGTGTCTGAACGAGCTTTGTAAAAGTTTCACAAACTTATCAAACATCTAACAACGCATTTCTAGGACTCTAAACCAAGATTCGTGCAACAAGAGTTCTTATAAGTGTCTCAATAAGCTTTTTACAAGTTTGACGAACTTATGAAACATCTAACGACGTAGTTTCTAGGACTCTAAACCAAGTTTCATGCTACATGAGCGCTTATTAGTGTCTCAATGAGCTTTGTACAAGTTTCACGAACTTATAAAAAATCTAACGACGCGGTTTCTAGGACTCTAAACCAAGTTTCATGAAATATAAGTGATTATAAGTGTCCCAATGAGCTTTGTACAAGTTTGAAGAACTTATGAAACATCTAACAATGCGTTTCTAGGACTCGAAACCAAGTTTCATGCAACATGAGTGCTTATAAGTGTCTCAATTAGCTTTGTACAAGTTTGACGAACTTTTAAAACATCTAACAACGCGTTTCTAGAACTCTAAACCAAGTTTCATGCTACATGAGTGCTGATAAGTGTCTCAATTAGCTTTGTACAAGTTTGACGAACTTATGAAACATCTAACAACACGTTTCTAGGACTCTAAACAAAGTTTCATGCAACATGAGTGCTTATAAGTGTCTCAATGGGCTTTGTACAAGTTTGACGAACTTATGAAACATCTAACAACGCATTTCTAGGACTTTAAACCAAATTTCATGCTACATGAGTGCTTATCAATTCCTCAATGAGCTTTGTACAAGTTTCACGAACTTATGAAACATCTAACAATGCGTTTCTAGGACTCGAAACCAAGTTTCATTCAACGAGCTTTGTAAAAGTTTCACAAACTTATGAAACATCTAACAACGCATTTCTAAGACTCTAAACCAAGATTCATGCAACAAGAGTGCTTATAAGTGTCTGAATAAGCTTTTTACAAGTTTGACGAACTTATGAAACATCTAACAACGCGGTTTCTAGGAATCTAAACCAAGTTTCATGCTACATGAGCGCTTATTAGTGTCTCAATGAGCTTTGTACAAGTTTCACGAACTTATGAAAAATCAAACGACGCGGTTTCTAGGACTCTAAACCAAGTTTCATGCAATATAAGTGATTATAAGTGTCTCAATGAGCTTTGTACAAGTTTGACGAATTTATGAAACATCTAACAATGCGTTTCTAGGACTCGAAACCAAGTTTCATGCAACATGAGTGCTTATAAGTGTCTCAATTAGCTTTGTACAAGTTTGACGAACTTCTAAAACATCTAACAACGCGTTTCTAGAACTCTAAACCAAGTATCATGCTACATGAGTGCTTATAAGTTCCTCAATGAGCTTTTTATAAGTTTCACGAATTTATGAAACATCTAACAACACGTTTACAGGGCTTTAAACCAAATTTCATGAAACATGAGTGATTATAAGTGTCTCAATGAGCTTTGTACAACTTTGACGAACTTATGAAACATCTAACAACATGGTTGCTAGGACTCTAAACCAAGTTTCATGCAACATAAGTGCTTATAAGTGTCTCAATGAGGTTTGTACAAGTTTAAGAACTTATGAAACATCTAACAATGCGTTTCTAGGACTCGAAACCAAGTTTCATGCAACATGAGTGCTTATAAGTGACTCAATTAGCTTTGTACAAGTTTGAGGAACTTCTAAAACATCTAACAACGCGTTTCTAGGACTCGAAACCAAGTTTCATGCAACATGAGTGCTGATAAGTGTCTCAATTAGCTTTGTACAAGTTTGACGGACTTATGAAACATCTAACAACACGTTTCTAGGACTCTAAACAAAGTTTCATGCAACATGAGTTCTTATAAGTGTCTCAATGAGCTTTGTACAAGTTTGACGAACTTATGAACATCTAACAACGCGTTTCTAGGACTTTAAACCAAATTTCATGCTACCTGAGTGCTTATCAGTTCCTCAAGGAACTTTGTACAAGTTTCACGAACTTATGAAACATCTAACAATGCGTTTCAAGGACTCGAAACCAAGTTTCATTCAACGAGCTTTGTCCAAGATTCAGCTTTGTGTTTCACAACAAGAGTAACAACGCTTATAAGTGCAACAAGAGTCTCAATAAGCTTTTTACAAGTTTGACGAACTTATGAAACATCTAACGACGCGGTTTCTAGGACTCTAAACCAAGTTTCATGCTACATGAGCGCTTATTAGTGTCTCAATGAGCTTTGTACAAGTTTGACGAACGTATGAAACATCTAACAACATGTTTCTAAGATTCTAAACCAAGTTTCATGCAACATGAGTGTTTATAAGTGTCTCAATGAGCTTTGTACAAGTTTGACGAACTTATGAAACATCTAACAATGCGTTTCTAGAACTTGAAACCAAGTTTCATGCAACATGAGTGCTTATAAGTGTCTCAATATAATTAGCTTTGTACAAGTTTGACGAACTTCTAAAACATCTAACAACGAGTTTCTAGAACTCTAAACCAAGTTTCATGCTACATGAGTGCTTATAAATTCCTCAATGAGCTATTTATAAGTTTCACGAACTTATGAAACATCTAACAACACGTTTATAGGGCTTTAAACCAAGTTTCATAAAACATGAGTGATTATAAGTGTCTCAATGAGATTTGTACAACTTTGACGAACTTACGAAACATCTAACAACATGGTTGCTAGGACTCTAAACCAAGTTTCATGCAACATGAGTGCTTATAAGTTTCTCAATGAGGTTTGTACAATTTTAAGAACTTATGAAACATCTAACAATGCGTTTCTAGGACTCGAAACCAAGTTTCATGCAACATGAGTGCCTATAATTGACTCAATTAGCTTTGTACAAGTTTTACGAACTTCTAAAACATCTAACAACGCGTTTCTAGGACTCGAAACCAAGTTTCATGCAACATGAGTGCTGATAAGTGTCTCAATTAGCTTTGTGCAAGTTTGACGAACTTATGAAACATCTAACAACGCGTTTCTAGGACTTTAAACCAAATTTCATGCTACATGAGTGCTAATCAGTTCCTCAATGAGCTTTGTACAAGTTTCACGAACTTATGAAACATCTAACAATGCGTTTCTAGGACTCGAAACCAAGTTTCATTCAACGAGCTTTGTAAAAGTTTCACAAACTTATGAAACATCTAACAACGCATTTCTAGGACTCTAAACCAAGATTCATGCAACAAGAGTGCTTATAAGTGTCTCAATAAGCTTTTTACAAGTTTGACGAACTTATGAAACATCTAACGACGCGGTTTCTAGGACTCTAAACCAAGTTTCATGCTACATGAGCGCTTATTAGTGTCTCAATGAGCTTTGTACAAGTTTCACGAACTTATGAAAAATCTAACGACGCGGTTTCTAGGACTCTAAACCAAGTTTCATGCAATATAAGTGATTATAAGTGTGTCAATGAGCTTTGTACAAGTTTGACGAACTTAAGAAACATCTAACAATGCGTTTACGGGACTCGAAACCAAGTTTCATGCAACATGAGTGCTTATAAGTGTCTCAATGAGATTTGTACAAGTTTGACGAACTTATGAAACATCTAACAACGCGTTTCTAGGACTCTAAACCAAGTTTCATGCAACATGAGTGCTTATAAGTGTCTCAATGAGCTTTGTACAAGTTTGACGAACTTAAGAAACATCTAACAACGCGTTTCTAAGACTTTAAACCAATTTTCATGCTACATGAGTGCTTATCAGTTCCTCAATGAGCTTTGTACAAGTTTCACGAACTTATGAAACATCTAACAACGCGTTTCTAGGACTTTAAACCAAGTTTCGTGAAACATGAGTGATTATAAGTGTCTCAATGAGCTTTTTACAAGTTTGAAGAACTTATGAAACATCTAACAACGTGGTTTCTAGGACTCTAAACCAAGTTTCTTGCAACATGAGTGCTTATAAGTGTCTCAATTAGCTTTGTACAAGTTTGAGGAATTTCTAAAACATCTAACAAAGCGTTTCTAGGACTCGAAACCAAGTTTCATGCAAAATGAGTGCTGATAAGTGTCTGAATTAGCTTTGTACAAGTTTGACAAACTTATGAAACATCTAACAACACGTTTCTAGGAATCTAAACCAAGTTTCATGCAACATGAGTGCTTTTAAGTGTCTCAATGAGCTTTGTACAAGTTTGACGAACTTATATAAAACATCTAACGACGCGGTTTCTAGGATTCTAAACCAAGTTTCATGCTACATGAGCGCTTATTAGTGTCTCAATGATCTTTGTACATGTTTCAAAAACTTATGAAAAATCTAACGACGCGGTTTCTAGGACTCTAAACAAAGTTTCATGCAACATGAGTGCTTATAAGTGTCTAAATGAGATTTGTAAAATTTTGACGAACTTATAAAACATCTAACAACGCGTTTCTAGGACTCTAAACCAAGTTTCATGGAACATGAGTGCTTATAAGTGTCTCAACGAGCTTTGTAAAAGTTTCACAAACTTATGAAACATCTAACAACGCATTTCTAGGACTCTAAACCAAGTTTCATGCAACATGAGTGGTTATAAGTGTCTCAATAAGCTTTTTACAAGTTTGACGAACTTATGAAACATCTAACGACGCGGTTTCTAGGACTCTAAACCAAGTTTCATGCTACATGAGCGCTTATTAGTGTCTCAATGAGCTTTGTACAAGTTTCACGAACTTATGAAAAATCTAACGACGCAGTTTCTAGGACTCTAAACCAAGTTTCATGCAATATAAGTGATTATAAATGTCTCAATGAGCTTTGTACAAGTTTGACGAACTTATGAAACATCTAACAATGCGTTTCTAGGACTCGAAACCAAGTTTCATGCAACATGAGTGCTTATAAGTGTCTCAATTAGCTTTGTACAAGTTTAACGAACTTCTAAAACATCTAACAACGCGTTTTTAGAACTCTAAACCAAGTATCATGCTACATGAGTGCTTATAAGTTCCTCAATGAGCTTTTTATAAGTTTCACGAACTTATGAAACATCTAACAACACGTTTATAGGGCTTTAAACCAAGTTTCATGAAACCTGAGTGATTATAAGTGTCTCAATGAGCTTTGTACAACTTTGACGAACTTATGAAACATCTAACAACATGGTTGCTAGGACTCTAAACCAAGTTTCATGCAACATGAGTGCTTATAAGTTTCTCAATGAGGTTTGTACAATTTTAAGAACTTATGAAACATCTAACAATGCGTTTCTAGGACTCGAAACCAAGTTTCATGCAACATGAGTGCTTATAAGTGACTCAATTAGCTTTGTACAAGTTTTACGAACTTCTAAAACATCTAACAACGCGTTTCTGGGACTCGAAACCAAGTTTCATGCAACATGAGTGCTGATAAGTGTCTCAATTAGCTTTGTACAAGTTTGACGAACTTATGAAATATCTAACAACACGTTTCTAGGACTCTAAACAAAGTTTCATGCAACATGAGTGCTTATAAGTGTCTCAATGAGCTTTGTACAAGTTTGGGGAACTTATGAAACATCTAACAACGCGTTTCTAGTACTTTAAACCAAATTTCATGCTACATGAGTGCTTATCAGTTCCTCAATGAGCTTTGTACAAGTTTCACGAACTTATGAAACATCTAACAATGCGTTTCTAGGACTCGAAACCAAGTTTCATTCAACGAGCTTTGTAAAAGTTTCACAAACTTATGAAACATCTAACAACACATTTCTAGGACTCTAAACCAAGATTCATGCAACAAGAGTGCTTATAAGTGTCTCAATAAGCTTTTTACAAGTTTGACGAACTTATGAAACATCTAACGACGCGGTTTCTAGGATTCTAAACCAAGTTTCATAATACATGAGCGCTTATTATTGTCTCAATGAGATTTGTACAAGTTTCACGAACTTATGAAAAAACTAACGACGCGGTTTCTAGGACTCTAAACCAAGTTTCATGCAATATAAGTGATTATAAGTGTCTCAATAACCTTTGTACAAGTTTGGCGAACTTATGAAACATCTAACAATGCGTTTCTAGGACTCGAAACCAAGTTTCATGCAACATGAGTGCTTATAAGTGTCTCAATTAGCTTTGTACATGTTTGACGAACTTCTAAAACATCAAACAACACGTTTATAGGGCTTTAAACCAAGTTTCATGAAACATGAGTGATTATAAGTGTCTCAATGAACTTTGTACAACTTTGACGAACTTATGAGACATCTAACAACATTTTTGCTAGGACTCTAAACCAAGTTTCATGCAACATGAGTGCTTATAAGTGACTCAATTAGCTTTGTACAAGTTTGACGAACTTCTAAAACATCTAACAACGCGTTTCTAGGACTCGAAACCAAGTTTCATGCAACATGAATGCTTGCAACATGAGTGTCTCAATTAGCTTTGTACAAGTTTGGCGAACTTATGAAACATCTAACATCATGACTCTAAACCAAGTGCTTGCAACATAAGTGTCTCAATGAGTGTCTCAATGAGCTTTGTACAAGTTTGACGAACTTATGAAACATCTAACAACGCGGTTCTAGGACTTTAAACCAATTTTCATGCTACATGAGTGCTTATCAGTTCCTCAATGAGGTTTGTACCAGTTTCACGAACTTATGAAACATCTAACAACGCGTTTCTAGGACTTTCAACCAAGTTTCATGCAACATGAGCGCTTATTAGTGTCTCAATGATCTTTGTACAAGTTTCAAAAACTTATGAAAAATCTAACGACGCGGTTTCTAGGACTCTAAACCAAGTTTCATGCAACATGAGTGCTTATAAGTGTCTCAATGAGATTTGTACAAGTTTGACGAACTTATGAAACATCTAACAACGCGTTTCTAGGACTCAAAACCAAGTTTCATTCAACATGAGTGTTTATAAGTGTCTCAATGAGCTTTGTACAAGTTTGACGAACTTATGAAACATCTAACAACGCGTTTCTAGGACTTTAAACCAATTTTCATGCTACATGAGTGCTTATCAGTTCCTCAATGAGCTTTGTACAAGTTTCACGACCTTATGAAACATCTAACAACGCGTTTCTAGGACTTTAAACCAAGTTTCATGAAACATGAGTGAATATAAGTGTCTCAATGAGCTTTTTACAAGTTTGACGAACTTATGAAACATCTAACAACGTGGTTTCTAGGACTCTAAACCAAGTTTCATGCAACATGAGTACTTATAAGTGTTTTGAATGAGCTTTGTACAAGTTTGATGAACTTATGAAACATCTAACAACGCTTTTCTAGGACTCTATACCAAGTTTCATGCAACATGAGTGGTTATAAGTGTCTCAATGAGCTTTCTACAAGTTTTACAAACTTATGAAACATCTAACAACGCGTTTCTAGGAATCTAAACCTAGTTTCATGCAACATGAGTGCTTTTAAGTGTCTCAATGAGCTTTGTACAAGTTTGACGAACTTATATAAAACATCTAACGACGCGGTTTCTAGGATTCTAAACCAAGTTTCATGCTACATGAGCGCTTATTAGTGTCTCAATGATCTTTGTACAAGTTTCAAAAACTTATGAAAAATCTAACAACGCGGTTTCTAGGACTCTAAACCATGTTTCATGCAACATGAGTGCTTATAAGTGTCTCAATGAGATTTGTACAAGTTTGACGAACTTATGAAACATCGTCTAACAACGCGTTTCTAGGACTCTAAACCAAGTTTCATTCAACATGAGTGCTTATAAGTGTCTCAATGAGCTTTGTACAAGTTTGACGCACTTATGAAACATCTAACAACGCGTTTCTAGGACTCTAAACCAAATTTGATGCTACATGAGTGCTTATAAGTTCCTCAATGAGCTTTGTACAAGTTTCACGAACTTATGAAACATCTAACAACGCGTTTATAGGATTTTAAACCAAGTTTCATGAAACATGAGTGATTATAAGTGTCTCCATGAGCTTTGTACAAGTTTGATGAACTTATGAAACATTTAACAACGCTTTTCTAGGACTCTAAACCAAGTTTCATGCAACATGAGTGGTTATAAGTGTCTCAATGAGCTTTGTACAAGTTTGACGAACTTATGAAACATCTAACAACGCGTTTCTAGGAATCTAAACCAAGTTTCATGCAACATGAGTGCTTTTAAGTTTCTCAATAAGCTTTTTTCAAGTTTGACGAACTTATGAAACATCTAACGACGCGGTTTCTAGGATTCTAAACCAAGTTTCATGCTACATGAGCGCTTATTAGTGTCTCAATGATCTTTGTACAAGTTTCACGAACTTATGAAAAATCTAACGACGCGGTTTCTAGGACTCTAAACCAAGTCTCATGCAACATTAGTGCTTATAAGTGTCTCAACGAGCTTTGTACAAGTTTCACAAACTTATGAAATATCTAACAACGCGTTTCTAGGACGCTAAACCAAGTTTCATGTGAAAAGAGTGTTTATAAGTGTTTCAATGAGCTTTTTACAAGTTTGACGAACTTATAAAACATCTAGCGACACCGTTTCTTGGACTCTAAACCAAGTTTCATGCTACATGAGCGCTTATTAATGTCTCAATGAGCTTTGTACAAGTTTCACGAACTTATGAAAAATCTAACGACGCGGTTTCTAGGACTCTAAACAAAGTTTCATGCAAGATGAGTGATTATAAGTGTCTCAATTAGCTTTGTACAAGTTTGACGAACTTCTAAAACATCTAACAACGCGTTTCTAGAACTCTAAACCAAGTTTCATGCTACATGAGTGCTTATAAGTTCCTCAATGAGCTTTTTATAAGTTTCACGAACTTATAAAACATCTAACAACACGTTTATAGGGCTTTAAACCAAGTTTCATGAAACATGAGTGATTATAAGTGTCTCAATGAGCTTTGTACAACTTTGACGAACTTATGAAACATCTAACAACATGGTTGCTAGGACTCTAAACCAAGTTTCATGCAACATGATAGCTTATAAGTGTCTCAATGAGGTTTGTACAATTTTAAGAACTTATGAAACATCTAACAATGCGTTTCTAGGACTCGAAACCAAGTTTCATGCAACATGAGTGCTTATAAGTGACTCAATTAGCTTTGTACAAGTTTAACGAACTTCTAAAACATCCAACAACGCGTTTCTAGGACTCGAAACCAAGTTTCATGCAACATGAGTGTTGATAAGTGTCTGAACGAGCTTTGTACAAGTTTCACAAACTTATGAAACATCTAACAACGCGTATCTAGGACTCTAAACCAAGTTTCATGCAACATGAGTGCTTATAAGTATCTCAATGAGCTTTGTACAAGTTTGACGAACTTATGAAACATCTAGCGACGCGTTTCAAGGAATCTAAACCAAGTTTCATGCAACATGAGTGCTTATAAGTATCTCAATGAGCTTTGTACAAGTTTGACAAACTTATGAAACATCTAACAACTCGTTTCTAGGACTTTAAACCAATTTTCATGCTACATGAGTGCTTATCAGTTCCTCAATGAGCTTTGTATAAGTTTTACGAACTTATGAAACATCTAACAACGCGTTTCTAGGACTTTAAACCAAGTTTCATGAAACATGAGTGATTATAAGTGTCTCAATGAGATTTTTACAAGTTTGACGAACTTATGAAACATCTAACAACGTGGTTTTCTAGGACTCTAAACCAAGTTTCATGCAACATGATTGCTTATAAGTGTTTCAATGAGCTTTGTACAAGTTTGATGAACTTATGAAACATCTAACAACGCTTTTCTAGGACTCTAAACCAAGTTTCATGCAACATGAGTGGTTATAAGTGTCTCAATGAGCTTTGTACAAGTTTGAAAAACTTATGAAACATCTAACAACGCGTTTCTAGGAATCTAAACCAAGTTTCATGCAACATGAGTGCTTTTAAGTGTCTCAATGAGCTTTGTACAAGTTTGACGAACATATATATAACATCTAAGGACGCGGTTTCTAGGATTCTAAACCAAGTTGCATGCTACATGAGCGCTTATTATTGTCTCAATGATCTTTGTACAGGTTTCAAAAACTTATGAAAAATCTAACGACGCGGTTTGTAGAACTCTAAACAAAGTTTCATGCAACATGAGTGCTTATAAGTGTCTCAATGAGATTTGTACAAGTTTGACGAACTTATATAAAACATCTAACAACGCGTTTCTAGGACTCTAAACCAAGTTTCATGCAACATGAGTGCTTATAAGTGTCTCAACGAGCTTTGCAAAAGTTTCACAAACTTATGAAACATCTAACAACGCATTTCTAGGACTCTAAACCAAGATTCATGCAACAAGAGTGCTTATAAGTGTCTCAATAAGCTTTTTACAAGTTTGACGAACTTATGAAACATCTAACGACGCGGTTTCTAGGACTCTAAACCAAGTTTCATGCTACATGAGCGCTTATTAGTGTCTCAATGAGCTTTGTACAAATTTCACAAACTTATGAAAAATCTAACGACGCGGTTTCTAGGACTCTAAACCAATTTTCATGCAATATAAGTGATTATAAGTGTCTCAATGAGCTTTGTACAAGTTTGACGAACTTATGAAACATCTAACAACGCGTTTCTAGGACTTTAAACCAATTTTCATGCTACATGAGTGTTTATCAGTTCCTCAATGAGCTTTGTACAAGTTTCACGAACTTATGAAACATCTAACAATGCGTTTCTAGGAATCGAAACAGAGTTTCATTCAACGAGCTTTGTAAAAGTTTCACAAACTTATGAAACATCTAACAACGCGTTTCTAGGACTCTAAACCAGGATTCATGCAACAAGAGTGCTTATAAGTGTCTCAATAAGCTTTTTACAAGTTTGACGAACTTATGAAACATCTAACGACGCGGTTTCTAGGACTCTAAACCAAGTTTCATGCTACATGATCGCTTATTAGTGTCTCAATGACCTTTGTACAAGTTTCACGAACTTATGAAAAATCTAACGACGCGGTTTCTAGGACTCTAAACCAAGTTTCATGCAATATAAGTGATTATAAGTGTCTCAATGAGCTTTGTACAAGTTTGACGAACTTATGAAACATCTAACAATGCGTTTCTAGGACTCGAAACCAAGTTTCATGCAACATGAGTGCTTATAAGTGTCTCAATTAGCTTTGTACAAGTTTGACGAACTTCTAAAACATCTAAGAACGCGTTTCTAGAACTCTAAACCAAGTTTCATGCTACATGAGTGCTTATAAGTTCCTCAATGAGCTTTTTATAAGTTTCACGAACTTATGAGACATCTAACAACAACTTTATAGGGCTTTAAACCAAGTTTCATGAAACATGAGTGATTATAAGTATCTCAATGCGCTTTGTACAACTTTGACGAACTTATGAAACATCTAACAACATGGTTGCTAGGACTCTAAACCAAGTTTCATGCAACATGAGTGCTTATAAGTGTCTCAATGAGGTTTGTACAATTTTAAGAACTTATGAAACATCTAACAATGCGTTTCTAGCACTCGAAACCAAGTTTCATGCAACATGAGTGCTTATAAGTGACTCAATTAGCTTTGTACAAGTTTGACGAACTTCTAAAACATCTATCAACGCGTTTCTAGGACTCGAAACCAAGTTTCATGCAACATGAGTGCTGATAAGTGTCTCAATTAGCTTTGTACAAGTTTGCCGAACTTATGAAACATCTAACAACACGTTTCTAGGACTCTAAACCAAGTTTCATGCAACATGAGTGCTTATAACTGTCTCAATGAGCTTTGTACAAGTTTGACGAACTTATGAAACATCTAACAACGCGTTTCTAGGACTTTAAACCAATTTTCATGCTACATGATTGCTTATCAGTTCCTCAATGAGCTTTGTACAAGTTTCACGAACTTATGAAACATCTAACAACGCGTTTCTAGGACTTTAAACCAAGTTTCATGAAACATGAGTGATTATAAGTGTCTCAATGAGCTTTTTACAAGTTTGACGAACTTATGAAACATCTAACAAGGTGGTTGACTCTAAACCAAGTTTCATGCAACATGAGTGCTTATAAGTGTCTCAATTAGGTTTGTACAAGTTTGAAAAATTTCTAAAACATCTAACAAAGCGTTTCTAGGACTAGAAAGCAAGTTTCATGCAACATGAGTGCTGATAAGTGTCTCAATTAGCTTTGTACAAGTTTGACGAACTTATGAAACATGTAACAACACGTTTCTAGGACTCTAAACCTAGTTTCATGCAACATGAGTGCTTATAAGTGTCTCAATGAGCTTTGTACAAGTTTGACGAACTTATATAAAACATCTAACGACGCCGTTTCTAGGATTCTAAACCATGTTTCATGCTACATGAGCGCTTATTAGTGTCTCAATGATCTTTGTACAGGTTTCAAAAACTTATGAAAAATCTAACGACGCGGTTTCTAGGACTCTAAACAAAGTTTCATGCAACATGAGTGCTTATAAGAGTCTCAATGAGATTTGTACAAGTTTGACGAACTTATAAAACATCTAACAACGCGTTTCTAGGACTCTAAACCAAGTTTCATGCAACATGAGTGCTTATAAGTGTCTGAACGAGCTTTGTAAAAGTTTCACAAACTTATCAAACAGCTAACAACGCATTTTTGGACTCTAAACCAAGATTCATTTAACAAGAGTTCTTATAAGTGTCTCAATAAGCTTTTTACAAGTTTGACGAACTTATGAAACATCTAACGACGTAGTTTCTAGGACTCTAAACCAAGTTTAATGCTACATGAGCGCTTATTAGTGTCTCAATGAGCTTTGTACAAGTTTCACGAACTTATGAAAAATCTAACGACGCGGTTTCTAGGACTCTAAACCAAGTTTCATGAAATATAAGTGATTATAAGTGTCTCAATGAGCTTTGTACAAGTTTGAAGAACTTATGAAACATCTAACAATGCGTTTCTAGGACTCGAAACCAAGTTTCATGCAACATGAGTGCTTATAAGTGTCTCAATTAGCTTTGTACAAGTTTGACGAACTTCTAAAACATCTAACAACGCGTTTCTAGAACTCTAAACCAAGTTTCATTCTACATGAGTGCTTATAAGTTCCTCAATGCGCTTTTTATAAGTTTCACGAACTTATGAAACATCTAACAACACGTTTATAGGGCTTTAAACCAAGTTTCATGAAAATTGAGTGATTATAAGTGTCTCAATGAGCTTTGTACAACTTTGACGAACTTATGAAACATCTAACAACATGGTTGCTAGGACTCTAAAGCAAGTTTCATGCAACATGAGTGCTTATAAGTGTCTCAATGAGGTTTGTACAATTTTAAGAACTTATGAAACATCTAACAATGCGTTTCTAGGACTCGAAACCAAGTTTCATGCAACATGAGTGCTTATAAGTGTCTCAATTAGCTTTGTACAAGTTTGACGAACTTCTAAAACATCTAACAACGCGTTTCTAGGACTCGAAACCAAGTTTCATGCAACATGAGTGCTGATAAGTGTCTCAATTAGCTTTGTAAAAGTTTGACGAACTTATGAAACATCTAACAACATGTTTCTAGGACTCTAAACAAAGTTTCATGCAACATGAGTGCTTATAAGTGTCTCAATGAGCTTTGTACAAGTTTGACGAACTTATGAAACATCTAACAACGCATTTCTAGGACTTTAAACCAAATTTCATGCTACATGAGTGCTTATCAGTTCCTCAATGAGCTTTGTAGAAGTTTCACGAACTTATGAAACATCTAACAATGCGTTTCAAGGACTCGAAACCAAGTTTCATTCAACGAGCTTTGTAAAAGTTTCACAAACTTATGTAACATCTAACAACGCATTTCTAGGACTCTAAACCAAGATTCATGCAACAAGAGTGCTTATAAGTGTCTCAATAAGCTTTTTACAAGTTTGACGAACTTATGAAACATCTAACGACGCGGTTTCTAGGACTCTAAACCAAGTTTTATGCTACATGAGCGCTTATTAGTGTCTCAATGAGCTTTGTACAAGTTTGACGAACGTATGAAACATCTAACAACGTGTTTCTAAGATTCTAAACCAAGTTTAATGCAACATGAGTGTTTATAAGTGTCTCAATGAGCTTTGTACAAGTTTGACGAACTTATGAAACATCTAACAATGCGTTTCTAGGACTCGAAACCAAGTTTCATGCAACATGAGTGCTTATAAGTGTCTCAATTAGCTTTGTACAAGTTTGACGAACTTCTAAAACATCTAACAACGCGTTTCTAGAACTCTAAACCAAGTATCATGCTACATGAGTGCTTATAAGTTCCTCAATGAGCTTTTTATAAGTACACGAACTTATGAAACATCTAACAACACGTTTACAGGGCTTTAAACCAAATTTCATGAAACATGAGTGATTATAAGTGTCTCAATGAGCTTTGTACAACTTTGACGAACTTATGAAACATCTAACAACATGGTTGCTAGGACTCTAAACCAAGTTTCATGCAACATAAGTGCTTATAAGTGTCTCAATGAGGTTTGTACAAGTTTAAGAACTTATGAAACATCTAACAATGCGTTTCTAGGACTCGAAACCAAGTTTCATGCAACATGAGTGCTTATAAGTGACTCAATTAGCTTTGTACAAGTTTGAGGAACTTCTAAAACATCTAACAACGCGTTTCTAGGACTCGAAACCAAGTTTCATGCAACATGAGTGCTGATAAGTGTTTCAATTAGCTTTGTACAAGTTTGACGGACTTATGAAACATCTAACAACACGTTTCTAGGACTCTAAACAAAGTTTCATGCAACATGAATGCTTATAAGTGTCTCAATGAGCTTTGTACAAGTTTGACGAACTTATGAACATCTAACAACGCGTTTTTAGGACTTTAAACCAAATTTCATGCTACCTGAGTGCTTATCAGTTCCTCAATGAGCTTTGTACAAGTTTCACGAATTTATGAAACATCTAACAATGCGTTTCAAGGACTCGAAACCAAGTTACATGAGTGCTTATAAGTGTCTAAATGAGATTTGTACAATTTTGACGAACTTATAAAACATCTAACAACGCGTTTCTAGGACTCTAAACCAAGTTTCATGAAACATGAGTGCTTATAAGTGTCTCAACGAGCTTTTTAAAAGTTTCACAAACTTATGAAACATCTAACAACGCATTTCTAGGACTCTAAACCAAGTTTCATGCAACATGAGTGGTTATAAGTGTCTCAATAAGCTTTTTAAAAGTTTGACGAACTTATGAAACATCTAACGACGCGGTTTCTAGGACTCTAAACCAAGTTTCATGCTACATGAGCGCTTATTAGTGTCTCAATGAGCTTTGTACAAGTTTCACGAACTTATGAAAAATCTAACGACGCAGTTTCTAGGACTCTAAACCAAGTTTCATGCAATATAAGTGATTATAAATGTCTCAATGAGCTTTGTACAAGTTTGACGAACTTATGAAACATCTAACAATGCGTTTCTAGGACTCGAAACCAAGTTTCATGCAACACGAGTGCTTATAAGTGTCTCAATTAGCTTTGTACAAGTTTAACGAACTTCTAAAACATCTAACAACGCGTTTTTAGAACTCTAAACCAAGTATCATGCTACATGAGTGCTTATAAGTTCCTCAATGAGCTTTTTATAAGTTTCACGAACTTATGAAACATCTAACAACACGTTTATAGGGCTTTAAACCAAGTTTCATGAAACATGAGTGATTATAAGTGTCTCAATGAGCTTTGTACAACTTTGACGAACTTATGAAACATCTAACAACATGGTTGCTAGGACTCTAAACCAAGTTTCATGCAACATGAGTGCTTATAAGTGTCTCAATGAGGTTTGTACAATTTTAAGAACTTATGAAACATCTAACAATGCGTTTCTAGGACTCGAAACCAAGTTTCATGCAACATGAGTGCTTATACGTGACTCAATTAGCTTTGTACAAGTTTGACGAACTTCTAAAACATCTAACAACGCGTTTCTAGGACTCGAAACCAAGTTTCATGCAACATGAATGCTGATAAGTGTCTCAATTAGCTTTGTACAAGTTTGGCGAACTTATGAAACATCTAACATCACGTTTCTAGGACTCTAAACCAAGTTTCATGCAACATGAGTGCTTATAAGTGTCTCAATGAGCTTTGTACAAGTTTGACGAACTTATGAAACATCTAACAACGCGTTTCTAGGACCTTAAACCAATTTTCATGCTACATGAGTGCTTATTAGTTCCTCAATGAGGTTTGTACAAGTTTCACGAACTTACACTAGTAAAATATCTGCGTATAGCCACGGTTGAGCCACGGTAAACCGTGGCTTTTTCTTTAAAAAGCCACGAATCAGACACTGTCAGCCAACCGTGACTAAAAAAGCCACGATTTGGTCACGTTCCTGAAAACGTGGTAAAAATAAGCCACGATTTTGCCACTATCACATTAGGTGGCTAAAAAGGCCACGATAATGCCACTATTTGTTCGTGGCAAAACAAAGTTTTATGCTGTGTCAGAGTTGTGTCGGAGATATTTTTGAATTAAGCCACGATTTAGCTACGTTTTTAAAAGAGTGGCAAAAAAATACCACGAAATAGCCACTTTTTTTCCGTGGCAAAGTCATTTTTTCTGTTGTGTCAGATATTTGTCGGAGATTTATTGCGAAAAGTTGATAGCCACGGTGTTTTCGTGGCCTTATCGTGGCTATGCCTTAAAAAAAGCCACGGTTTTATTATTCTTACTATAGCCACGGTTTTGGATTGTGGCTGTGCCGTGGCTTCCTAATAATAAATGTGAAAATACGTTATCCATCTATCCTTTCTCCTCTTCTCCTCCTCTCATCTTCTCTTTTTCACTCTTCTACTCATAAATTATTCTCTTCTCAATTCTAATGCAATGGCTAATTATTCACACTCAAGAAGATGGATGGATAAGCGTATGGATCCTGAAACTAATTGTGTAAGTGAAGAATTTACTACGGGCATTCAAGAGTTTCTTCAATTTGCTTGTAATCAACCATCTTTCCAAGAGCTAAGTACCATATTGTGTCCTTGTGCCCGGTGTAAGAATGAAAAAGATCATAATCCAAAAATGGTGTCAAGACATCTATTTCGATATGGATTCAAAGGAAATTATTGTGTGGTTCAACCATGGAGAAAATGCTTATGAAGAAATTGGTGAATCTTCAAGAAGAAGTCATTTCACCGGTGTTGAAGAAACAATATGGCCTCAAAATCCTACAAATTTCCAAGTTCCAATGGATGCATTCGAAAATCCTCTTTACACAACATCTCCACATATGGGAACAAACGCCAATGAAGAGTCCTATCAAGATACGTATTTGAAGCTTTTGAAGCATCTACGAAACCTCTCTACGAAGGTTGTCCTAAAGGTATTACTCAATTGTATTTGGCCTCGAGGATTTTAAAAGCAAAAACGGATTACAATTTAGCTGAAGCGTGTGTTGATGAGATAGCAAAAACTTTCAAAGATGTTCTCCCTAAACCGAACAACGCTCCTGCATCTTACTACGAAATAAAGAAGTTGACACGGTCGCTTGGACTACCAGTACAAAAGTTCGATGTTTGCGAGGATAATTGTATGCTCTTTTGGAAGGAAGATAAAGATTTGTTAAGTTGTCGCTTTTGTGGTAAAGAAAGATATCATCCGAACAAAGGAAAAGGGAAAAATCGGGCTAAACAAAGGATGTTTTATATGCCGATAAACGGATCGATTAAAGCGGCTATACCAATTAGAGGCGACTGCATCTCATATGCGATGGCATTCAGAGAATATTTCTCTAGAAGGAGAAATGCATCATCCTTCTGACGGAGCTGCGTGGAAACACTTCAATCAGGTATATCCACATTTCGCCGCTGAACCTCGTAATATATATCTGGGATTGTCTACAGATGGATTTAATCCTATTGGTATGAATGGGGAAGCCCAATCTGTTTGGCTTGTGATACTCACACCGTACAATCTACCACCAGGGATGTGTATGAAAAGAGAATTCTTCTTTTTGTCGGTACTTATACTAGGTCCAAAACATCCGAAAAAAAGCCTTGATATCTACCTCCAACCATTGATCGAGGAGTTGCAAAGTTTGTGGAACCATGGGGTGGAAGCTTTCGATGTATCTAGAAAAGAAAGATTCACGATGCGAGTTGCGCGATGTGGACAATTAGCGACTTCCCGGCGTATGGCATGCTCTCTGGATGGATGACTCATGGGCGTTTATCGTGTCCATACTGTATGGATGAGTCCAAGTCGTTTTGGTTACCAAATGGAAGGAAGCATAGCTGGTTTGATTGCCACCGAATTTTTTTACCACTTGAGCATCCTTACAGACGCAACGTGAAAGCGTTTAGAAAAGGGAGAAAAGTGACTGAACATCCTCCGTCGTGGTTAAGTGGTGAAGAAGTACTTCATGAAAGAATAGAGAGCATTAGGGGGTTAAAAAAACTGTGGATTGTGGTGGAAATGGACACGATAAGGCGTCACGTACAATTGAAGATTATGGAGTTCATCATAATTGGGTGAAAAAGAGTATATTTTGGGATCTACCTTATTGGGAAAACCAACTACTTCGTCATAATTTGGACTTTATGCACATTGAGAAGAACTTCTTCGATAATGTGATCAACACTGTGTTGAATGTTAATGGTAAATCAAAAGACAACCTCAAATCAAGGTTAGATCTCCCGGGAATATGTAACAGGCCGGAAGCTCATATTACAGACAATGGTCAGATGATCGCACCCATATTCAGGTTGTCCAATCAGAGGAAGAAAATTTTCCTTCAATGGATGAAGAACGAGATTAAATTTCCCGATGGGTATTCATCAACGTTTGGTCGTTGTGTAGATGACAATTATTCCAAGATATCAGGTTTGAAAAGTCATGACTGCCACGTCATAATGCAACGACTTCTACCATTTGCATTTTCAGAACTTCTTCCAAAACCCGTTCATGTTGCAATTTCAGGTAAAATCTTACATTACACAATTTGTCAAATGAATGCAATGAAAAGGAAACTCTAACATATGTTTTTGTCAAATATTTTCAGAAATTGCATTGTTTTTCGGGACTGTCTTCGAAGAGCTTACGAAACGAAGACGTTGCTATATTGAAATCAAATATTGCTTTGAAGATTTGCAATTTGGAAAAGCTATTCCCACCTTCGTTCTTCGATGTTATGGAACATCTACCTGTGCATTTACCCGATGAAGCTGCTTTAGGCGGACCGGTCCAATATCGATGGATGTATCCTTTCGAGAGATACATGTATCACCTAAAGAAGAAAGTTAAGAACAATGTATAATGGAGGAAATTACTCAATGTTGCTCAATGTATAATGGAGGAAATTACTCATGCAGCTTCAAGTTATTTTGGAAATCCAGAAGTGGTGCAAGAGTCTCTAACCGGGGAAATTCGATTTACTTATTTAGATCCAGAAGTCCGGTCTTGTTTCACCATGAAGGTCGAGTAAGTGGAAAAGCAAAAGATGGTTGGTTTACAGACGATGACTACACCGTTCTCCAAACGTTTATGTTGCTAAACTGTGATCAATTTGATCCTTATGAAAGGTACAATTCTCATTAAACTATATGAATCGTTTTTAATTTTACGCACTTTATTCTTACATTATATATTAAAATATTTTTCAGGATGTTTGAACGATTCATGATGGAATCCAACCCTGAAATTAGCAGTAACATCATGCAAAATGCAAAAGACCAACACTTTGCCCAATGGTGTAAAGATTATGTAAGTATAACATTTATAAATTAAAATCCTTAGTAATCATAGTACACTAATTGTTTATTATGTGGATTATTTTGTAGATTAATCAAGCCTCTTCTTCCTATACGTATCCTTTTTGGATGTTGGATTTCGTACAAGGTCCTAAACATAGTTACACAACTTGGCCTATGTATCGATCACGAGGTTATTCCTTCCACACCGAAAGACATGGGAAAGATAGAAAAAGTCAAAACTATGGTGTATGCGTCAAAGGAACCTCTAATACTGATTATTATGGGTTAATAGAGGAGATAATGATGATCGAGTACCCTGGTTCTGTTGGTCTCAAAGCAATGGTTTTCCGATGCAAGTGGTTTGACATAACTTTAGGTCGAGGTATTCGCAAACACCCATCAGGTATTATCGATATCGCACCTAATAGAAGATACGAGAAATATGATCCTTTTATACTATCGGTAATTGCGATCAAGTTTGTTTCGTTCCTTATCCTCGTGAGACTCGATCCGTGGCAAATGAATGGTGGGTTTGTACTAAAGTTATGCCTCGTGGGGTTCGTGAAACATCGAAGATGCTCGGACGCTTTACAAGATGACACACATAATCGAATGTCGTTCCAAGTGGCATTATTCGTGTCGAATCACATGTCGTGGAAGATGCTTCGATTTCGATTCATTGCCTGTGATGCCTCCTAATGATGAATACATAACAGAAGATGAGTTTGAAGATTCAAGTGAAGATTCAGATTCAGAGTAACCATTATAGGGGTTGTCATGAATTTGTAATATATTTATGCATTTTTTTGATAAATAATGACTATTTCATATTTTTATTTAATTAGTATGATATATAATGACTTTTTAAAGTTTTAATACATTTTGTATGATATGTGGTGATTTTTAAAATTTATATGTATGTTATTGTGATAAATTTGAAAATATGTATGTTAATTGTGATATTTAAGAAATTAAAACCTAAACTAAAAATATAAACCTCTAATGAAAACCTAAACCCTAAACTAAAACTAAAAAACAAACCCTAAACTAAACCCTAAACCCTAAATCTAAGCTCTAAACACCATTTGAGTTCACGAGAAAGCCACGGAATAGCCACAGTTATGAATTGTGGCTTTATATATATAGCCACGATTTGTAGATATATAGCCACGGTTTATTAAACTACAAAGCCACGATAAAGCCACGGTTTTTAACCGTGGCATCCTTTTAGGGTTTTATCAAAATCATTTCTCCTTCTTCGTCGAAACATTTTCATACAAAACATTTCGCCGTCTCCTTCGCCCAAATCGCCGTCTCCTTCGCCGAAATCGTCGTCTCCTTCGCCCAAATCGCCGTCTCCTTCGCCCAAATCGCCGTCTCCTTCGCCGAAATCGTCGTCTCCTTCGCCCAAATCGCCGTCTCCTTCGCCGAAATCGTCGTCTCCTTCGCCCAAATCGCCGTCTCCTTCGCCCAAATAGCCTCACCGTCGACCAAATCGCCTCACCGTCGCTGATTCAACCTCTTCGTTGTCTCCGATTTCGGTAATCTTTTTCCTCTGTCTCTCTCTCCACAACAAATCGCCTCCGCTATTCAATGAGTTCTGGAGGAAGTCGTGCTCATCCTTATCCTCAAGGTTTGCTTGCTTATCTTACTTCAAACGCCCAAATAGCCGTCTTCTGTTTGCTTATCTTACTTCTTTGTCCTTCTCTTGTCTTATCGGGAAGGCCACCGAGAGCCACCGGATCGGCGAGGCTCGGCGTCACCGCTGACAACCAGTTCAATCAAGTAACAGAGGGGCAATTGTTAGCTTGCTCCACGAGAGAGAATCTCAGCCACATCTGCACCCAAGAAAAGCCAATGGGGCTCTATGATATGTTCTCTTCTCGAGTTACTCAAGCACTTCTTCTTTGAGTTAATTAAACCTTTATTTTTTGTTTCGGGTTTGGTGTGGACCCTTCTGTCAACAGATTTGTTAGGAAGACATGGCAAGGCTACTACTTTGGACCATGGAGAAGCTGGAATAAAGTTCCTAAGGAAAGAAAAACCACTTGGTGGCACACTTTTGTGGTAAAGTCTATCTTTTTGTTTTGTTTTCTTTGATGCATTGTTAATTTCCTTTTGTTTTCTTGCAGCAAAACTATTATTGGGAACCAAGGTTTCATGTTGCTGTCTACTTCCAATGGAAGTATGAGACGAGGACATCCATTTGTGAACGTATTAGCAAGAAGTACAGAAACAACAAGAAGCCAAAGTACATTGGTGATGATGATTGGACGCTTATGTTGGAGTATTGGGATGCGAAGAAGGCTGGGCGAGGAGCAAGAAAGCTGCAGATTCTAGGACATATGATCCAGATGGAATAGGGATGCACAAGCATAGTGGAGGTCCCAAGTCTTTCCTGAAACATGAGTATGATATGGTAAACGCTTCTTCTCTATCTCTGAGCTTATATGTTTTGATTCTTCCTTTAACAAATTTTACGTTTTTGCAGATGGTTGAGAGTGGTACTAATGAACCACCACCTTTGACTCAGCTTGTCCGCAAGACTCACACACGCAAAGATGAAACTTTCATCGATTCAAGGGCAGAGGCAATTGTTTTGGAAGTGGAGCAAGCAGCATCTGAATTCATCGACGAGGAAGGATCTCCCAATGGCCTTAGTCAAACTGCCTCTTCTGGTCCTTCACGCCATCTTCTCAACAAAGAGTATATAAAGGTTCTGTAACTTATGTTTCTTCTTTGATACTTAACATTATAAATTATGAGATTGCAATGTTGATTATGTATGCTTCTTTGTTATGTTTGTATGTGTATGTATACGCACGTGTGTGTGCTTAGGTAAGTGTCTGTGTGTATGTCTATGTGTTTTGGTGTATGTCTGCGTGTGTGTGAGTGTTGCTTCTGTCTGTATGTGTGTGTCTTTGCTTATGTTTGTATGTGTTTGTTCATGTGCTTCTATCTGTATGTCTTTGCTTCTGTCTGTATGTGTGTGTTCATGTGTTTCTGATTATGTCTTCGGCTATGTGCTTATGTATGTGTATTTGATTATGTTTGTCTTTATGTTAATGTTAGTGTATGTCTTTGTGTGTGATTATGTCTCTTAGTCTCTGTTTATTGTTTGGCAGCGTGGTAAGAGACACAAAGGCAATATATATGGGCTAGGGAGTGTTCAGTATCGAGAGAAGACGCCATTGGAGTGCGCTGAATCCAGTCTTGTGCGAAACGTCGATATAGAAGAACGGATAGATGGCCTCGAGGGCAAGTTCAAGACAGTGAATGACAATGTCGATGTCGTGAGGAAGGAGGTGACAGAGTTAAAGGACGAAGTGGGAGACATAAAGAGCTCTCTCAATGCATTGCTAAGGCATCTCGGGATTCCTTGCTCGGCCGCTTCTTCCGCAGCATCGCAACAGGTCGTCAATCAGGTAAATTCTGATCCTCCTGTGCCTCAGCCTGATCCTCAACAGGTCGTGACGTCTCCAGCAGTGGTACCATCTTCTTCTCCTCCAAACCAAAATCAAGATTTCAGTAGGTGGTGTACTAATCTAGGACTTTAGATTAGTTTTGTTTAAGACATTGTGTTGCCTTTGTATAAGGCTTGTTGTGTACTTCAAAACACTTTTAAATTTTGTGTATGTTGTGAATGATTCTTTTATGTTTCATCAATACCATGTTTTTAGGTTTCTTTTTTGGATTAGTGCAATTCTGGAAATGGTTTTAATATAAAAAATCAGTTTTTTTTTTAATTACTCGGGCAGATATGCCACGGAAATAACGTGGCATAATTCTGTGGCAAAATATGAAAATGCCACAAAAAATAAGTGGCTAGAATACGTGGCTAATATATCCCACGAAAAAAACACTATTTTACCGTGGCTATAGAGTCACGTTAATATCGTGGCATATATCGTGGCAAAAATAGCCACGTTAATATTTATAATATACTGTGACTAAATCGTGGCTTTTTCAAATAAGCCATTGTTTCAAACCGTGGCAAAAACCGTGGCTCAATAAGCCACGCTTAGCCACAATTTTGGAAAGCCATGCAGCTATAGCCACGATTTTTTTAATCGTGGCACAACCGTGGCTTTTTGCCCTATAGCCACGGTTTTGGGCTTATAGCCATGAAACATCTAACAACGCGTTTCTAGGACTTTAAACCAAGTTTCATGCAACATGAGCGCTTATTAGTGTCTCAATGATCTTTGTACAAGTTTCAAAAACTTATGAAAAATCTAACGACGCGGTTTCTAGGACTCTAAACCAAGTTTCATGCAACATGAGTGCTTATAAGTGTCTCAATGAGATTTGTACAAGTTTGACGAACTTATGAAACATCTAACAACCCGTTTCTAGGACTCTAAACCAAGTTTCATTCAAGATGAGTGTTTATAAGTGTCTCAATGAGCTTTGTACAAGTTTGACGAACTTATGAAACATCTAACAACGCGTTTCTAGGACTTTAAACCAATTTTCATGCTACATCAGTGCTTATCAGTTCCTCAATGAGCTTTGTACAAGTTTCACGAACTTATGAAACATCTAACAACGCGTTTCTAGGACTTTAAACCAAGTTTCATGAAACATGAGTGAATATAAGTGTCTCAATGAGCTTTTTACAAGTTTGACGAACTTATGAAACATCTAACAACGTGGTTTCTAGGACTCTAAACCAAGTTTCATGCAACATGAGTACTTATAAGTGTTTCAATGAGCTTTGTACAAGTTTGATGAACTTATGAAACATCTAACAACGCTTTTCTAGGACTCTATACCAAGTTTCATGCAACATGAGTGGTTATAAGTGTCTCAATGAGCTTTCTACAAGTTTTACAAACTTATGAAACATCTAACAACGCGTTTCTAGGAATCTAAACCTAGTTTCATGCAACATGAGTGCTTTTAAGTGTCTCAATGAGCTTTGTACAAGTTTGACGAACTTATATAAAACATCTAACGACGCGGTTTCTAGGATTCTAAACCAAGTTTCATGCTACATGAGCGCTTATTAGTGTCTCAATGATCTTTGTACAAGTTTCAAAAACTTATGAAAAATCTAACGACGCGGTTTCTAGGACTCTAAACCATGTTTCATGCAACATGAGTGCTTATAAGTGTCTCAATGAGATTTGTACAAGTTTGACGAACTTATGAAACATCGTCTAACAACGCGTTTCTAGGACTCTAAACCAAGTTTCATTCAACATGAGTGTTTATAAGTGTCTCAATGAGCTTTGTACAAGTTTGACGAACTTATGAAACATCTAACAACGCGTTTCTAGGACTTTAAACCAATTTTCATGCTACATGAGTGCTTATCAGTTCCTCAATGAGCTTTGTACAAGTTTCACGAACTTATGAAACATCTAACAACGCGTTTCTAGGACTTTAAACCAAGTTTCATGAAACATGAGTGAATATAAGTGTCTCAATGAGCTTTTTACAAGTTTGACGAACTTATGAAACATCTAACAACGTGGTTTCTAGGACTCTAAACCAAGTTTCATGCAACATGAGTGCTTATACGTGACTCAATTAGCTTTGTACAAGTTTGACGGACTTCTAAAACATCTAACAACGCGTTTCTAGGACTCGAAACCAAGTTTCATGCAACATGAATGCTGATAAGTGTCTCAATTAGCTTTGTACAAGTTTGGCGAACTTATGAAACATCTAACATCACGTTTCTAGGACTCTAAACCAAGTTTCATGCAACATGAGTGCTTATAAGTGTCTCAATGAGCTTTGTACAAGTTTGACGAACTTATGAAACATCTAACAACGCGTTTCTAGGACCTTAAACCAATTTTCATGCTACATGAGTGCTTATCAGTTCCTCAATGAGGTTTGTACAAGTTTCACGAACTTATGAAACATCTAACAACGCGTTTCTAGGACTTTAAACCAAGTTTCATGCAACATGAGCGCTTATTAGTGTCTCAATGATCTTTGTACAAGTTTCAAAAACTTATGAAAAATCTAACGACGCGGTTTCTAGGACTCTAAACCAAGTTTCATGCAACATGAGTGCTTATAAGTGTCTCAATGAGATTTGTACAAGTTTGACGAACTTATGAAACATCTAACAACCCGTTTCTAGGACTCTAAACCAAGTTTCATTCAACATGAGTGTTTATAAGTGTCTCAATGAGCTTTGTACAAGTTTGACGAACTTATGAAACATCTAACAACGCGTTTCTAGGACTTTAAACCAATTTTCATGCTACATGAGTGCTTATCGTTCCTCAATGAGCTTTGTACAAGTTTCACGAACTTATGAAACATCTAACAACGCGTTTCTAGGACTTTAAACCAAGTTTCATGAAACATGAGTGAATATAAGTGTCTCAATGAGCTTTTTACAAGTTTGACGAACTTATGAAACATCTAACAACGTGGTTTCTAGGACTCTAAACCAAGTTTCATGAAACATGAGTACTTATAAGTGTTTCAATGAGCTTTGTACAAGTTTGATGAACTTATGAAACATCTAACAACGCTTTTCTAGGACTCTATGCCAAGTTTCATGCAACATGAGTGGTTATAAGTGTCTCAATGAGCTTTCTACAAGTTTTACAAACTTATGAAACATCTAACAACGCGTTTCTAGGAATCTAAACCTAGTTTCATGCAACATGAGTGCTTTTAAGTGTCTCAATGAGCTTTGTACAAGTTTGACGAACTTATATAAAACATCTAACGACGCGGTTTCTAGGATTCTAAACCAAGTTTCATGCAACATGAATGCTGATAAGTGTCTCAATTAGCTTTGTACAAGTTTGGCGAACTTATGAAACATCTAACATCACGTTTCTAGGAATCTAAACCAAGTTTCATGCAACATGAGTGCTTATAAGTGTCTCAATGAGCTTTGTACAAGTTTGACGAACTTATGAAACATCTAACAACGCGTTTCTAGGACTTTAAACCAATTTTCATGGCTACAAGAGTGCTTATCAGTTCCTCAATGAGGTTTGTACAAGTTTCACGAACTTATGAAACATCTAACAACGCGTTTCTAGGACTTTAAACCAAGTTTCATGCAACATGAGCGCTTATTAGTGTCTCAATAATCTTTGTACAAGTTTCAAAAACTTATGAAAAATCTAACGACGCGGTTTCTAGGACTCTAAACCAAGTTTCATGCAACATGAGTGCTTATAAGTGTCTCAATGAGATTTGTACAAGTTTGACGAACTTATGAAACATCTAACAACGCGTTTCTAGGACTTTAAACCAAGTTTCATGAAACATGAGTGAATATAAGTGTCTCAATGAGCTTTTTACAAGTTTGACGAACTTATGAAACATCTAACAACGTGGTTTCTAGGACTCTAAACCAAGTTTCATGCAACATGAGTACTTATAAGTGTTTCAATGAGCTTTGTACAAGTTTGATGAACTTATGAAACATCTAACAACGCTTTTCTAGGACTCTATACCAAGTTTCATGCAACATGAGTGGTTATAAGTGTCTCAATGAGCTTTCTACAAGTTTTACAAACTTATGAAACATCTAACAACGCGTTTCTAGGAATCTAAACCTAGTTTCATGCAACATGAGTGCTTTTAAGTGTCTCAATGAGCTTTGTACAAGTTTGACGAACTTATATAAAACATCTAACGACGCGGTTTCTAGGATTCTAAACCAAGTTTCATGCTACATGAGCGCTTATTAGTGTCTCAATGATCTTTGTACAAGTTTCAAAAACTTATGAAAAATCTAACGACGCGGTTTCTAGGACTCTAAACCATGTTTCATGCAACATGAGTGCTTATAAGTTTCTCAATGAGATTTGTACAAGTTTGACGAACTTATGAAACATCGTCTAACAACGCGTTTCTAGGATTCTAAACCAAGTTTCATTCAACATGAGTGCTTATAAGTGTCTCAATGAGCTTTGTACAAGTTTGACGCACTTATGAAACATCTAACAACGCGTTTCGAGGACTCTAAACCAAATTTCATGCTACATGAGTGCTTATAAGTTCCTCAATGAGCTTTGTACAAGTTTCACGAACTTATGAAACATCTATAACAACGCGTTTCTAGGATTTTAAACCAAGTTTCATGAAACATGAGTGATTATAAGTGTCTCCATGAGCTTTGTACAAGTTTGACGAACTTATGAAACATCTAACAACGCGTTTCTAGGACTCTAAACCAAGTTTCATTCAACATGAGTGCTTATAAGTATCTCAATGAGCTTTGTACAAGTTTGACGCACTTATGAAACATCTAACAACGCGTTTCTAGGACTCAAAACCAAATTTGATGCTACATGAGTGCTTATAAGTTCCTCAATGAGCTTTGTACAAGTTTCACGAACTTATGAAACATCTAACAACGCGTTTATAGCATTTTAAACCAAGTTTCATGAAACATGAGTGATTATAAGTGTCTCCATGAGCTTTGTACAAGTTTGATGAACTTATGAAACATTTAACAACGCTTTTCTAGGACTCTAAACCAAGTTTCATGCAACATGAGTGGTTATAAGTGTCTCAAAAAGCTTTGTACAAGTTTCACGAACTTATGAAACATCTAACAACGCGTTTCTAGGAATTTAAACCAAGTTTCATGCAACATGAGTGCTTTTAAGTTTCTCAATAAGCTTTGTTCAAGTTTGACGAACTTATGAAACATCTAACGACGCGGTTTCTAGGATTCTAAACCAAGTTTCATGCTACATGAGCGCTTATTAGTGTCTCAATGATCTTTGTACAAGTTTCACGAACTTATGAAAAATCTAACGACGCGGTTTCTAGGACTCTAAACCAAGTCTCATGCAACATTAGTGCTTATAAGTGTCTCAACGAGCTCTGTACAAGTTTCACAAACTTATGAAATATCTACCAACGCGTTTCTAGGACGCTAAACCAAGTTTCATGTGAAAAGAGTGTTTATAAGTGTCTCAATGAGCTTTTTACAAGTTTGACGAACTTATAAAACATCTAGCGACACCGTTTCTTGGACTCTAAACCAAGTTTCATGCTACATGAGCGCTTATTAGTGTTTCAATGAGCTTTGTACAAGTTTCACGAACTTATGAAAAATCTAACGACGCGGTTTCTAGGACTCTAAACCAAGTTTCATGCAAGATGAGTGATTATAAGTGTCTCAATTAGCTTTGTACAAGTTTGACGAACTTCTAAAACATCTAACAACCCGTTTCTAGAACTCTAAACTAAGTTTCATGCTACATGAGTGCTTATAAGTTCCTCAATGAGCTTTTTATAAGTTTCACGAACTTATAAAACATCTAACAACACGTTTATAGGGCTTTAAACCAAGTTTCATGAAACATGAGTGATTATAAGTGTCTCAATGAGCTTTGTACAACTTTGACGAACTTATGAAACATCTAACAACATGGTTGCTAGGACTCTAAACCAAGTTTCATGCAACATGAGTGCTTATAAGTGTCTCAATGAGGTTTGTACAATTTTAAGAACTTATGAAACATCTAACGACGCGTTTCAAGGAATCTAAACCAAGTTTCATGCAACATGAGTGCTTATAAGTGACTCAATTAGCTTTGTACAAGTTTGACGAACTTCTAAAACATCTAACAACGCGTTTCTAGGACTCGAAACCAAGTTTCATGCAACATGAGTGCTGATAAGTGTCTGAACGAGCTTTGTACAAGTTTCACAAACTTATGAAACATCTAACAACGCGTTTCTAGGACTCTAAACCAAGTTTCATGCAACATGAGTGCTTATAAGTATCTCAATGAGCTTTGTACAAGTTTGACGAACTTATGAAACATCTAACGACGCGTTTCAAAGAATCTAAACCAAGTTTCATGCAACATGAGTGATTTTAAGTGTCTCAATGAGCTTTGTACAAGTTTGACGAACTTATATATAACATCTAACGACGCGGTTTCTAGGATTCTAAACCAAGTTTCATGCTACATGAGCGCTTATTAGTGTCTCAATGATCTTTGTACAAGTTTCAAAAACTTATGAAAAATCTAACGACGCGGTTTCTAGGACTCTAAACCAATTTTCATGCAGCATGAGTGCTTATAAGTGTCTCAATGAGATTTGTACAAGTTTGACGAACTTATGAAACATCTAACAACGCGTTTCTAGGACTCTAAACCAAGTTTCATGCAACATGAGTTCTTATAAGTGTCTCAACGAGCTTTGTGAAAGTTTCACAAAATTATGAAACATCTAACAACGCGTTTCTAGGACTCTAAACCAAGTTTCATGCAACAAGAGTGCTTATAAGTGTCGCAATGAGCTTTTTACAAGTTTGACGAACTTATGAAACATCTAACGACGCGATTTCTAGGACTCTAAACCAAGTTTCATGCTACATGAGGGCTTATTAGTGTCTCAATGAGGTTTGTACAAGTTTCACGAACTTATGAAAAATCTAACGACGCGGTTTCTAGGACTCTAAACCAAGTTTCATGCAATATAAGTGATTATAAGTGTCTCAATGAGCTTTGTACAAGTTTGACAAACTTGTGAAACATTTTATAATGCGTTTCTAGGATTCGAAACCAAGTTTCATGCAACATGAGTGCTTATAAGTGTCTCAATTAGCTTTGTACAAGTTTGACGAACTTCTAAAACATCTAACAACGCGTTTCTAGAACTCTAAACCAAGTTTCACGCTACATGAGTGCTTATAAGTTCCTCAATGATCTTTATACAACTTTGACGAACTTATGAAACATCTAACAACGTGGTTGCTAGGACTCTAAACCAAGTTTCATGCAACATGAGTGCTTATAAGTGTCTCAATGAGGTTTGTACAATTTTGACGAACTTATGAAACATCTAACAATGCGTTTCTAGGACTCGAAACCAAGTTTCATGCAACATGAGTGCTTATAAGTGACTCAATTAGCTTTGTACAAGTTTGACGAACTTCTAAAACATCTAACAACGCGTTTCTAAGTTTCATGCAAAATAAGTGATTTTAAGTGTCTCAATGAGCTTTGTACAACTTTGACGAACTTATGAAACATCTAACAACGGGGTTGCTAGGACTTTAAACCAAGTTTCATGCAACATGAGTGCTTATAAGTGTCTCAATGATCTTTGTACAATTTTGACTAACTTATGAAACATCTAACAACGCGTTTCTATTACCCTACACCAAGTTTCATGCAACATGAATGGTTATAAGTGTCTCAACAGGCTTTTTACAAGTTTTACGAACTTATGAAACATCTAACAACAACTTTCTAGGACTCTAAACCAAGTTTCCTGCAACTTGAATGCTTATAAGTGTCTCAATGAGATGTGTACAAGTTTGAAGAACTTATGAAACATCTAACAACGCGTTTCTAGAACTCTAAACCAAGTTTCATGCAACATAAGCGCTTATAAGTGTCTCAATGAGCTTTGTACTAGATTTACGAACTTATGAAACATCTAAAAACGTGGTTGCTAGGACTCTAAAACAAGTTTCATGCAACATGAGTTCTTATAATTGTCTCAATGAGCTTTGTACAAGTTTGACGAACTTATGAAACATCTAACAACGCGTTTCTAGGATTCGAAACCAAGTTTCATGCAACATGAGTGCTTACAAGTGTCTCAATTAGCTTTGTACAAGTTTGACGAACTTATGAAACATCTTACAATGAGTTTCAAGGACTCTAAACCAAGTTTCATGCAACATGAGTGCTTATAAGTGTCTCAACGAGCTTTGTACAAGTTTAACAAACTTATGAAACATCTAACAACGCGTTTCTAGGACTCTAAACCAAGTTTCATGCAACATGAGTGCTTATAAGTATCTCAATGAGCTTTGTACAAGTTTGACGAACTTATGAAACATCTAACGACGCGTTTCTAGGAATCTAAACCAAGTTTCATGCAACATGAGTGCTTTTAAGTGTCTCGATGAGCTTTGTACAAGTTTGACGAACTTATATAAAACATTTAACGATGCGGTTTCTAGGATTCTAAACCAAGTTTCATGCTACATGAGCGCTTATTAGTGTCTCAATGATCTTTGTACAAGTTTCAAAAACTTATGAAAAATCTAACGACGCGGTTTCTAGGACTCTAAACCAAGTTTCATGCAACATGAGTGCTTATAAGTGTCTCAATGAGATTTTTACAAGTTTGACGAACTTATAAAACATCTAACAACGCGTTTCTAGGACTCTAAACCAAGTTTCATGCAACATGAGTGCTTATAAGTGTCTCAACTAGCTTTGTAAAAGTTTCACAAACTTATGAAACATCTAACAACGCGTTTCTAGGACTCTTAACCAAGTTTCTTGCAACAAGAGTGCATATAAGTGTCTCAATGAGCTTTTTACAAATTTAACGAACTTATGAAACATCTAACGACGCGATTTCTAGGACTCTAAACCAAGTTTCATGCTACCTGAGCGCTTATTAGTGTCTCAATGAGCTTTGTACAAGTTTCACGAACTTATGAAAAATCTAACGACGCGGTTTCTAGGACTCTAAACAAAGTTTCATGCAATATAAGTGATTATAAGTGTCTCAATGAGCTTTGTACAATTTTGACGAACTTATGAAACATCTAACAATGCGTTTCTAGGACTCGAAACCAAGTTTCATGCAACATGAGTGCTTATAAGTTTCTCAATTAGCTTTGTACAAGTTTGACGAACTTCTAAAACATCTAACAACGCGTTTCTAGAACTCTAAACCAAGTTTCATGCTACATGAGTGCTTATAAGTTCCTCAATGAGCTTTTTATAAGTTTCACGAACTTATGAAACATCTAACAACGCGTTTATAGGGCTTTAAACCAAGTTTCATGAAACATGAGTGATTATAAGTGTCTCAATGAGCTTTGTACAACTTTGACGAACTTATGAAACATCTAACAACGTGGTTGCTAGGACTCTAAACCATGTTTCATGCAACATGAGTGCTTATAAGTGTATCAATGAGGTTTGTACAATTTTGACTAACTTATGAAACATCTAACAACGCGTTTCTATGACCCTACACCAAGGTTCATGGAACATGAATGGTTATAAGTGTCTCAATGAGCTTTTTACAAGTTTTACGAACTTATGAAACATCTAACAACACCTTTCTAGGACTCTAAACCGAGTTTCCTGCAACATGAATGCTTATAAGTGTCTCAATGAGCTTTGTACAAGTTTGAAGAACTTATGAAACATCTAACAACGCGTTTCTAGAACTCTAAACCAAGTTTCATGCAACATAAGCGTTTATAAGTGTCTTAATGAGATTTGTACTAGATTTACAAACTTATGAAACATCTAACAACGTGGTTGCTAGGACTCTAAAACAAGTTTCATGCAACATTAGTGCTTATAATTGTCTCAATGAGCTTTGTACAAGTTTGACGAACTTATGAAACATCTAACAACGCGTTTCTAGGATTCGAAACCAAGTTTCATGCAACATGAGTGCTTACAAGTGTCTCAATTAGCTTTGTACAAGTTTGACGAACTTATGAAACATCTAACAACGCGTTTCTAGGACACTAAACCAAGTTTCATGCAACATGAGTGCTTATAAGTGTCTCAACGAGCTTTTTACAAGTTTCACAAACTTATGAAACATCTAACAACGTGTTTCTAGGACTCTAAACCAAGTTTCATGCAACATGAGTGCTTATAAGTGTCTCAATGAGCTTTGTACAAGTTTGACGAACTTAAGAAACATCTAACGACGTGGTTTCTAGGATTCTAAACCAAGTTTCATGCAATATAAGGGATTATAAGTGTCTCATTGAGCTTTGTACAAGTTTGACGAACTTATGAAACATCTAACAATGCGTTTCTAGGACTCGAACCCAAGTTTCATGCAACATGAGAGTGCTTATAAGTGTCTCAATTAGCTTTGTACAAGTTTGACGAACTTCTAAAACATCGAACAACACGTTTCTAGAACTCTAAACCAAGTTTCATGCTACATGACTGCATATAAGTGTCTCAATGAGATTTGTACAACTTTGACGAACTTATGAAACATCTAAAAACGTGGTTGCTAGGACTCTAAACCAAGTTTCATGCTACATTAGTGCTTATAAGTGTCTCAATGAGCTTTGTACAATTTTGACGAACTTATGAAACATCTAACAATGCGTTTCTAGGACATGAAACCAAGTTTCATGCAACATGAGTGCTTATAAGTGACTCAATTAGATTTGTACAAGTTTGACAAACTTCTAAAACATCTAACAACGCGTTTCTAGGACTCTAAACCAAGTTTCATGCTACAAGAGTGCTTATAAGTTCCTCAATGAGCTTTTTACAAGTTTGACGAATTTATGAAACATCTAACGACGCGGTTTCTAGTACTCTTAACCAAGTTTCATGCTACATGAGCGTTTATTAGTGTCTCAATTAGCTTTGTACAAATTTGACGAACTTATGAGGCATCTAACAACACGGTTTTAGGACTCTAAACAAAGTTTCATGCAACAAGAGTGCCTATAAGTGTCTCAATGAGCTTTGTACAAGTTTCACAAACTTATGAAAAATCTAACGACGCGGTTTCTAGGACTCTAAACAAAGTTTCATGCAATATAAGTGATTATAAGTGTATCAATGAGCTT
The DNA here is from genome assembly GCA_963556525.1 of Cochlearia excelsa. Lineage (NCBI taxonomy): Eukaryota > Viridiplantae > Streptophyta > Magnoliopsida > Brassicales > Brassicaceae > Cochlearia > Cochlearia excelsa. Next base: position 1,794,534 of record CAUVZT010000005.1, read on the forward strand.
TGTACAAGTTTGACGAACTTATGAGACATCTAACAATGCGTTTCTAGGACTCGAAACCAAGTTTCATCTAACAACGCGTTTCTAGAACTCTAAGTGTCTCAATTAGCTTTGTACAAGTTTGAGGAACTTCTAAAACATCTAACAACGCGTTTCTAGAACTCTAAACCAAGTTTCATACTACATGACTGCATATAAGTTCCTCAATGAGCTTTGTATCATGAACTTATGAAACATCTAACAACACGTTTATAGGGCTTTAAACCAAGTTTCATGAAACATGAGTGATTATAAGTGTCTCAATGAGCTTTGTACAACTTTGACGAACTTATGAAACATCTAACAACACGTTTCTAGCACTCTAAACAAAGTTTCATGTAACATGAGTGATTATAAGTCTCTCAATGAGCTTTGTACAAATTTGACGAACTTCTAAAACATCTAACAACGCGTTTCTAGGACTCGAAACCAAGTTTCATGCAACATGAGTGCTGATAAGTGTCTGAACGAGGTTTGTACAAGTTTCACAAACTTATGAAACATCTAACAACGCGTTTATAGGACTCTAAACCAAGTTTCATGCAACATGAGTGCTTATAAGTATCTCAATGAGCTTTGTACAAGTTTGACGAACTTATGAAACATCTAACGACGCGTTTCAAGGAATCTAAACCAAGTTTCATGCAACATGAGTGATTTTAAGTGTCTCAATGAGCTTTGTACAAGTTTGACGAACTTATATAAAACATCTAACGACGCGGTTTCTAGGATTCTAAACCAAGTTTCATGCTACATGAACGCTTATTAGTGTCTCAATGATCTTTGTACAAGTTTCAAAAACTTATGAAAAATCTAACGACGCGGTTTCTAGGACTCTAAACCAAGTTTCATGCAGCATGAGTGCTTATAAGTGTCTCAATGAGATTTGTACAAGTTTGACGAACTTATGAAACATCTAACAACGCGTTTCTAGGACTCTAAACTAAGTTTCATGCAACATGAGTTCTTATAAGTGTCTCAACGAGCTTTGTGAAAGTTTCACAAACTTATGAAACATCTAACAACGCGTTTCTAGGACTCTAAAACAAGTTTCATGCAACAAGAGTGCTTATAAGTGTCGCAATGAGCTTTTTACAAGTTTGACGAACCTATGAAACATCTAACGACGCGGTTTCTAGGACTCTAAACCAAGTTTCATGCTACATGAGGGCTTATTAGTGTCTCAATGAGGTTTGTACAAGTTTCACGAACTTATGAAAAATCTAACGACGCGGTTTCTAGGACTCTAAACCAAGTTTCATGCAATATAAGTGATTATAAGTGTCTCAATGAGCTTTGTACAAGTTTGACAAACTTGTGAAACATCTAATAATGCGTTTCTAGGATTCGAAACCAAGTTTCATGCAACATGAGTGCTTATAAGTGTCTCAATTAGCTTTGTACAAGTTTGACGAACTTCTAAAACATCTAACAACGCGTTTCTAGAACTCTAAAACAAGTTTCATGCTACATGAGTGCTTATAAGTTCCTCAATGATCTTTATACAACTTTGACGAACTTATGAAACAACTAAAAACGTGGTTGCTAGGACTCTAAACCAAGTTTCATGCAACATGAGTGCTTATAAGTGTCTCAATGAGGTTTGTACAATTTTGACGAACTTATGAAACATCTAACAATGCGTTTCTAGGACTCGAAACCAAGTTTCATGCAACATGAGTGCTTATAAGTGTCTCAATTAGCTTTGTACAAGTTTGACGAACTTCTAAAACATCTAACAACGCGTTTCTAAGTTTCATGCTACATGAGTGCTTATAAGTTCCTCAATGAGCTTTGTATAAGTTTCACGAACTTATTAAACATCTAACAACACGTTTATAAGACTCTAAACAAGGTTTCATGCAACATAAGTGATTATAAGTGTCTCAATGAGCTTTGTACAACTTTGACGAACTTATGAAACATCTAACAACGGGGTTGCTAGGACTTTAAACCAAGTTTCATGCAACATGAGTACTTATAAGTGTCTCAATTAGCTTTGTACAAGTTTGACGAACTTCTAAAACATCTAACAACGCGTTTCTAAGTTTCATGCTACATGAGTGCTTATAAGTTCCTCAATGAGCTTTGTATAAGTTTCACGAACTTATTAAACATCTAACAACACGTTTATAAGACTCTAAACAAGGTTTCATGCAACATAAGTGATTATAAGTGTCTCAATGAGCTTTGTACAACTTTGACGAACTTATGAAACATCTAACAACGGGGTTGCTAGGACATTAAACCAAGTTTCATGCAACATGAGTGCTTATAAGTGTCTCAATGATCTTTGTACAATTTTGACTAACTTATGAAACATCTAACAACGCGTTTCTATGACCCTACACCAAGTTTCATGCAACATGAATGGTTATAAGTGTCTCAACAGGCTTTTTACATGTTTTACGAACTTATGAAACATCTAACAACACCTTTCTAGGACTCTAAACCAAGTTGCCTGCAACTTTAATGCTTATAAGTGTCTCAATGAGCTGTGTACAAGTTTGAAGAACTTATGAAACATCTAACAACGCGTTTCTAGAACTCTAAACCAAGTTTCATGCAACATAAGCGCTTATAAGTGTCTCAATGAGATTTGTACTAGATTTACGAACTTATGAAACATCTACAAACGTGGTTGCTAGGACTCTAAAACAAGTTTCATGCAACATGAGTTCTTATAATTGTCTCAATGAGCTTTGTACAAGTTTGACGAACTTATGAAACATCTAACAACGCGTTTCTAGGATTCGAAACCAAGTTTCATGCAACATGAGTGCTTACAAGTGTCTCAATTAGCTTTGTACAAGTTTGACGAACTTATGAAACATCTTACAATGAGTTTCAAGGACTCTAAACCAAGTTTCATGCAACATGAGTGCTTATAAGTGTCTCAACGAGCTTTGTACAAGTTTAACAAACTTATGAAACATCTAACAACGCGTTTCTAGGACTCTAAACCAAGTTTCATGCAACATGAGTGCTTATAAGTATCTCAATGAGCTTTGTACAAGTTTGACGAACTTATGAAACATCTAACGACGCGTTTCTAGGCATCTAAACCAAGTTTCATGCAACATGAGTGCTTTTAAGTGTCTCGATGAGCTTTGTACAAGTTTGACGAACTTATATAAAACATTTAACGATGCGGTTTCTAGGATTCTAAACCAAGTTTCATGCTACATGAGCGCTTATTAGTGTCTCAATGATCTTTGTACAAGTTTCAAAAACTTATGAAAAATCTAACGACGCGGTTTCTAGGACTCTAAACCAAGTTTCATGCAACATGAGTGCTTATAAGTGTCTCAATGAGATTTGTACAAGTTTGACGAACTTATAAAACATCTAACAACGCGTTTCTAGGACTCTAAACCAAGTTTCATGCAACATGAGTGCTTATAAGTGTCTCAACTAGCTTTGTAAAAGTTTCACAAACTTATGAAACATCTAACAACGCGTTTCTAGGACTCTTAACCAAGTTTCTTGCAACAAGATTGCTTATAAGTGTCTCAATGAGCTTTTTACAAGTTTAACGAACTTATGAAACATCTAACGACGCGATTTCTAGGACTCTAAACCAAGTTTCATGCTACCTGAGCGCTTATTAGTGTCTCAATGAGCTTTGTACAAGTTTCACGAACTTATGAAAAATCTAACGACGCGGTTTCTAGGACTCTAAACAAAGTTTCATGCAATATAAGTGATTATAAGTGTCTCAATGAGCTTTGTACAAGTTTGACGAACTTATGAAACATCTAACAATGCGTTTCTAGGACTCGAAACCAAGTTTCATGCAACATGAGTGCTTATAAGTGTCTCAATTAGCTTTGTACAAGTTTGACGAACTTCTAAAACATCTAACAACGCGTTTCTAGAACTCTAAACCAAGTTTCATGCTACATGAGTGCTTATAAGTTCCTCAATGAGGTTTTTATAAGTTTCACGAACTTATGAAACATCTAACAACGCGTTTATAGGGCTTTAAACCAAGTTTCATGAAATATGAGTGATTATAAGTGTCTCAATGAGCTTTGTACAACTTTGACGAACTTATGAAACATCTAACAACGTGGTTGCTAGGACTCTAAACCATGTTTCATGCAACATGAGTTCTTATAAGTGTATCAATGAGGTTTGTACAATTTTGACGAACTTATGAAACATCTAATAATGCGTTTCTAGGACTCGAAACCAAGTTTCATGCAACATGAGTGCTTATAAGTGACTCAATTAGCTTTGTACAAGTTTGACGAACTTCTAAAATATCTAACAACGCGTTTCTAGGACTCTAAACCAAGTTTCATGCTACATGAGTGCTTATAAGTTCCTCAATGAGCTTTGTATAAGTTTCACGAACTTATTAAACATCTAACAACACCTTTATAGGACTCTAAACAAGGTTTCATGCAACATGAGTGATTATAAGTGTCTCAATGAGCTTTGTACAACTTTGACGAACTTATGAAACATCTAACAACGGGGTTGCTAGGACTCTAAACCAAGTTTCATGCAACATGAGTGCTTATAAGTGTCTCAATGAGCTTTGTACAATTTTGACTAACTTATGAAACATCTAACAACGCGTTTCTATGACCCTACACCAAGTTTCATTCAACATGAATGGTTATAAGTGTCTCAATGAGCTTTTTATAAGTTTTACGAACTTATGAAACATCTAACAACACCTTTCTAGGACTCTAAACCAAGTTTCTTGCAACAAGAGTGCTTATAAGTGTCTCAATGAGCTTTTTACAATGTTAACGAAATTATGAAACATCTAACGACGCGATTTCTAGGACTCTAAACCAAGTTTCATGCTACCTGAGCGCTTATTAGTGTCTCAATGAGCTTTGTACAAGTTTCACGAACTTATGAAAAATCAAACGACGCGGTTTCTAGGACTATAAACCAAGTTTCATGCAATATAAGTGATTATAAGTGTCTCAATGAGCTTTGTACAAGTTTGACGAATTTATGAAACATCTAACAATGCGTTTCTAGGACTCGAAACCAAGTTTCATGCAACATGAGTGCTTATAATTGACTCAATTAGCTTTGTACAAGTTTGAGGAACTTCTAAAACATCTAACAACGCGTTTCTAGGACTCGAAACCAAGTTTCATGCAACATGAGTGCTGTTAAGTGTCTCAATTAGCTTTGTACAAGTTTGACGGACTTATGAAACATCTAACAACACGTTTCTAGGACTCTAAACAAAGTTTCATGCAACATGAGTGCTTATAAGTGTCTCAATGAGCTTTGTACAAGTTTGACGAACTTATGAACATCTAACAACGCGTTTCTAGGACTTTAAACCAAATTTCATGCTACCTGAGTGCTTATCAGTTCCTCAATGAGCTTTGTACAAGTTTCACGAACTTATGTAACATCTAACAACACATTTCTAGGACTCTAAACCAAGATTCAT